>CAHIKZ030001389.1:637500-702500 GCA_903632075.3 Acanthosepion pharaonis | reverse complement strand
TAAATATATATATATTAAAAAAATTCTATATATATATATACTGTCCGGATTATGTTTTATTCAGGAATTCTAAATTATATACAAAAAAATATATATATTCTAAAAATAAAAACTTATATATATATATTCAATGAAAAAATCTCAATGCTATATATTTAATATATATTTTTAATCATCTTAAATATATTTATATATTTCAAAAATATAAGATAATTATATATATATATTTGAATTTTTTTAAGAATATATATAATATATTAAATTTAAAGAAAATATTCTTATTTATATGTATATATTTATATAAAATAAAAAAAACCTTTAAAAATGTATATATATTAATAATAAAGAAATTGTAAATTTATATACAATATATATAAATCAATGAAATTTATATATAAATGTAACCATTTTACGTGTTATTGAATATAAAAATTCTAACTATAGATATATATATTGTGATAAAAAAAGGCAACGTCAACGTTTATATATATATTTAAATTTAATTTCATATATATTTTATATAAAATATCATTAAAAATAATTATTTATTTAATATATAATAAAAAAAAAATTGCTAAGTTTATTTAATAAAATTAAAAAGTTTATATATTTATTGTTAAAAAATATATTTAATACATATGTATTCAAACATTAAATAATTTAACGAATAATATTGGATTTATATATTAATATATAAAATTTATATATTTTAAAACAAAACAACAATAATTTATATATTGAAAAAATTTTAATTCATATATATATCGACCCATTTAAAAAATTTATGTATAAAACATTTAAATAATTTTTTAACAACAATATATATCAAAAAAAAAACCTAAAAAATAATATTAATAAATTTCAAATTAAAATTTTCTAAATATATATATTGGCCAAAAAAAAATTTTAACGTGGAAAAGTTTTATATGTATATATATAAATAAACGAATTTTAAAAGTCCATATGTAAAACTATATATATAAATATTCTTAATAAAAAAACAATTTAACTGTATCCTCAATATAAAAAAGATAATTCTAAAAAAAAAAAGATATATATATATATAAAAAAAAATTCTAAAATATAATATATAAAAATTTATAAAATTAAGTTATAATATAAACATATATGCAAGAAAATTTAACTAAACTTAAAATATATAAAAGAATCCCCAATTCTAAATAATTTAAAATATGAAATTTTATATAATGATTTAAAACAAAATTTGCTAAAGGTATATATATAATAACCATTAACAATTTAACTAAATTAAAAATATTGTTAATATTAAAATATATATATATATATATATATATATATTAATAAAAGAAAATTTTAAAATATATTTCAAAATATTATATATATATAAAATATATTGCTATTTAAATTATAAATATATAAATATATATATATATTAAATATATTTAAATTTAAAAATATTTAATATTTAACTAAATATATAAATATATTAATAATTTTTTATTTAACTATTTATATATATATATTAAGTAATAAAACCTGATTAATATATATATATTTAATATAAAAATTAACCAATTTAACTATATATATATATATATATTAATATAAAATAAAACAATAAATATATATATATATATATTAAATTTAAAACAATTCTAACTTTATATTATATATATATTAATAATAAAACAATTTAACTATATATATATATATATATTAATACAAAATTTAACATTATATATATAAATATTTAATATCTAATTCACTTAAGTATAAGAACATCAACTAAGAATTGAATATTTTTTTTTTTGTATTTTAAATTTTGAATACCCAATTGACCATTAACCGCTTTGAAAATCCATATAAAAAATTTTATCAACTAAATTGTTCTATACTATTTTTATGATTGTGTGAATCAGACCTGACATGTCAGTACAAGTTGATGCCAAATCATCATCAGTATGTCAAAATCAAGAGATTATTTTTCAATTAACTGTCACCAAATTTGATTATTTTCAAATATTAAAATAAAGTGTCATACATTATGAATATGGACATGTTAATTTTAAATATTTGAATTAATTTAATCTTAAAAATTTAAAGAATTTTTGAAAACTCAGTTCAAAGAATTTTTTGAAACTACCTAAAAAACAAAATATAAAACCGAGTCTGTTACCTTTTATTTGAGATTTTAATTTTAAAAATATTGTCCCTGAGTGATACTGACATGCAAATAACAATTTAAAAAAAAACAGCATTTTTTTAAAAAAACCAATTATTTTCTTAATAAAGAAATTCATTGAGTCATTAGTTTAAAAATTTTTTAAGTTTAAAAAATTTCTGAAACATCAGGAATGGCTTAAAAATTGTTTTTTAATGAGATGTTCCTGTTTTAAACTTTGACTTAAATGCAATTATCCCATCCAGAATTCTATGGTCTTTGTATCTGAAAATATAAAAAAAGAACTGATATAATAAAATTCTAAGCAAAGAATATTATTGTTTTTTTTTTGGCAATCTTATTTTGTTATCATATTCATTGAACAGTATTTTATTTTTACTTTTTTTTTTTTTTTTTATCAAATAAAATAAAAATAATAAACATATTTTTTTATTGTGGTGATTCATAATTAGAATTCTGGTTTGAACATATAAATTCAATGCATTCTAAACTTACACAAAAAATATTTTTATATTGTCATATATTTTCCAAATATGAAGATTATAAAAAAAAACAGGAGAGGTTTATCAGTGATGTTAAAATGCTGGTTTCATTTCTTTTTTTTTGTTTAATATCAGATTCATTCTGTATTTTCCAAGCAATTAACAAAAATGCTTTTGAAGTATAATTAGCTCCAAAAATGTGATTTTTATCAATATTAAAAATTTAATTAATCAGGCAAAGGTCCTAAATATAATCTTACCGATTTAAAAAATTACCTGTTTCAGAATTTGCTTGTCTGTTGTCTATTTTGTTTAAAAAAAAAGGCTTAAAAATGACCAAATTTTCTATATTAATTTATATATATATATATGCATATATATATATATCTTATATATAAAAATATATCTCTGAACAACTTATAAAAAGAATTTAATTAGCAATATTATGTTATTAATGGAGTTTTCATTTGCTCTAATAAGAAATTAATGAGACATTAACTTTAATCCTTTATCTTGAATAATACAATCCTTATATTTGATTTGATGCCAGATGGAAGACACATGTCAATTACTTTTTCAACAATTTCAAAATGTCATCTATCACATTCAGGTTTCACAGGCAAACACTAAGACAAAATATGTAAAGACTGAAAGATTTTTTTTTTTAAATTATGATATTTATATACATATAAATATATTTTTGAGTGTACAATGTTGTAACGGTTCAAGTTCTTTTCAAATCAATAAAATAAATTGTTATAAAATAAAATAAGACATATCTCGGCTGATTTACAGGCAAATACTCAAGAGCGAGAACCGGATGTGAACGGGACAAAGCCCCGTCACAAAATGACCATTAACTTTTTTACAAATGTTTCCGACACACGTGTTCCGGTCGAAAAATAAAATAATAATTAAAGTGCTCTATTTTTTCGTCCAATAAAAATGCTTCCCTCCTAATTATACTCGCTTCTTGTTTTCGAGCCTGTTAAGCCATAAAAAAAACGCTATAAAAGGGGTCACAGGGAAGTTCAACAGCAGTCAACAGGTGGCCAGGAGGAGACCGGTCACGGTTAGCAGCTGTCAGCAGGAGAGCGTCAACCACCGTCAACATGTGTGAACTACTATGAGAGATCGACCTAGATCCGAAAGCCGGCTTATGAACTTTACCACACCAAGGTAGCTGTCCCAAACCCTCACGTTCCTGTTGAAATAAACCACGTAAATCTATTTCTACTGTTGTCGTATTTCTTTTCTTGCAACCATACGCTTGTCTATAACACTGGTGTCAGAAGCGGAGCAAGAGAAATATGGCCAACTACACGAGCTTTACCTGAGCATATTTACTCTCATCAAGGAACAGAAAACACTACTATTCAACTTGAAAACGGGACCAACACAGCCTTCCCGAAGCCACAATACAGGAAATTCAAGCCGACATAAACGACATGCTGACTGCCCTAAAAACTACTTCAACACCTCCCACCGCTCAAACAAATGGCGATTACAGCTTAATGATGCGCCAACAAACTATACGCGACACATTGAAGCTAGAGAAAACTTTTCACCCTGGACACGACGTGAACCGATTCAACACAGTCCTAAACAAAACATACACAATCCACGTCACGCCAGAACTCAGCACCTATCCCAGCCTGGAATGCGAATTTGTCAAGTCTGCTAAAGATTTACTGACCAAAGTATTTTTTCAGCAAATGGTTGACTCAAAAAGGACATATCCACCTTCGAACAACTGAAGGAATACTTATTAGGAGCCCACATTTGCCAGATGACTAACTTCCAACACCTCAGTCAAGCCTGGGACCTGGAACGGCAAGACGGCGAAAAATTAACAGACTTCACGGGTCGACTTGAAAACACCCTTAGAGAGGCAGCCGTCCACATAAAAAAAAACAAATACAAAAAAGACAAAATACAGACTTAACAGTCGATGGACTTATTTCATCATCGGCGCTTATGCTAATGAGCGAAAAGGTGAAAATTTGGAACCCACATCTTGTCAAGACAATGGACAACCACTATTCAGCCATTGGCATAGCTTCCAAGCTCAAATATACCTTGATTGCGGCATAAAATCCAACGACACAATTTTAAAATTTACACTGTGTATTTTACACAGAAACCACAGCAGTCAAACCAAAGAAACGCCGCCACCCAACCCAGCAGGCAACCAAACCCACAGCAGACGGGCCTCACCAACCCTCCCGAACATGGCCACCATCCGACACGCAGAAACCATCAGCACACACCACGAATCAGCGGTGCAAGAACTACCCATTTTGGTCGCCCCCAAGCACCATGGACGAAACTGCCCATATCGCCACCCACCTCGCACTTGGCACAGGCCCATATCACCGCAACGAATGACAATATACAAACCATAAATGATGTGGAACAGGATTTTCGCTTGGCAGGATGAGATGTGATGCCTTGCTCACCATGCCCCTACGTCAGCCATCACATCTTCAACTTTCAAGGACTCGCTCACCATTCACCGCTCGTCCAGTCCACCTTCAACTTCAGGGACATCACCTTCTGGCGTAGTAAATGTTCCTCTGGATGCTCCACCTGCATCGTATCAATATCTCAGTTACCCAGAGAAGCCAAGAAACACATGACCCGCTCCGACGTCATAGTAAAACCTCAACGGCAGCACCACCGCCCTCGGAAACTGACTTACATCACCATTGGCAGTCGAGACTCACCCACATTCAAAAAAGGTTAACGTGCTGGTAACTACCCCAAACCACATTTGTCCTGATCGGCCAAAAATATCCTATGTCACAACACGCCGATTCCTATCTAATCGACAACCAAAATGCGTCTTATAGAATTCAGACGCACACTTTCCTCAGGATACACAAAAACACAGCCGCAAATCATATCACCGTCATCGTCAACCAACGATCCAGCATATGGCGCCCAAATGTGACATCATCCAAAACCAGCCTACTATGGAACTACAGCCCAACATCCAGACACTGGATCAAAAGCTAACCTGGCTAAAACATAACACGGGACTATCGCTACCAAACCACCCGAACCGAGACAAACTAGAGGCCACTGCAAATTTACTCATTCGCTACGCTGACATTATCCGGCACAGAAAGCAGCAGCAAAGGCACATTCATCCGACCCATCCAGATACCAACCAACGGCCAGTCTTGCAGCCAGAAACTACAATAATAGCCCAGGCCTTTGAAGCAGACGTTGATACCGAAATTAAGCGTATGGCTGATGAAGGTATCATTGAAAACTGCAGCGACCCCAAAGGCTTCAATAGCCCTGTATTTGCCGTACGCAAGAAAAACGGATCGATTCGTTATTGTTGCTAACTTTAAAGAAATCTCAACAAGGTCTTAGTCGATCTTGACCCTTACCAATGCCAAGGATCGACCACTTGTTCAACAAAATCGGCAAAAGGCAATAGATATTTTACTACCCTTGATCTACGACCCAGCTACTGGTAAATTGAGATCGATCTTTGAGACCGATACAAAACAGCATTTACATGGAAGGACCAATGCTATCAATACACGCGCCTGGCCTTCGGCCCCACATCTGCCGGACAAATCTTCCCCCGTTGCATAGCAGAAGCACTAGCCACGGTCACATCCCGTGACAACATTTCCTCCTATATCGACGACAACCTGTCCACGCTAGGACATTTAGGAGTACATACCTCCCTCGAACAATTTTTTTACTGCCCTTGAAAAATTCGGACTCAAGCTGAATCCAGATAAATGTTCCTTCCTTGCATCAGAGGCAAAATTCCTCGGACGAATAGTAAACAGTGAAAGGATTCAAGGCTGATCCAGAATATTTTGTTGCCATCCAGGAAATGAAACCTCCAACATCAAAAAAAAAGGAATTACAAAGCCTTATCAGCCGTTTAGTGTGGATCAGACAATTCCTAGAACACATCTTCACACGAACAAATCAGGTCAGATATGTTTTCAAAACTTATGGGTCCCATACACGAACTCAACAAGGTTAATAAACCGTTTGTCTGGACGCAAAATGCCGACAGAGCCTTCAAAAAAAAATCAAGGACCGTCTCTCTTCGCCACCTGTCATCTCGCTTTCCAGATTTCTCCAAACTTTTCACACTCACCACCGACGCCAGTGACGTCGCATGTGGAGCAATCTTAATGCAAGAAGCCGACAACGGAAGAAAGATATCATAGCGGTCGCTTCCCATACATTCAACTCCACAGAACAGAACTGGTCCACGACGGAAAGAGAGGCATATGCAATAAAGTGGGCAATATTGAAATTTGATTATTTCCTCCGCAACCGCCCCTTCAATCTTCACCGACCACAGATCGCTGACATATCTGGACCAACGAGAGTTCAATAATGCCAAAAATACGACGATGGCAAGAAGAAATTTCATGTTATAAATTCATCTTGGAATATGTTGAAGGCGAATCAAATGTATGGGCTGACATGCTCAGCAGAAGCTGCGGACATAAGAAAATGAAAAGCCCCCAACAACCCCTACACCGGCAGGCAAGACATTCGAGGTTAGCAGTTCAGACCTCCGCGTACATCCCATCTTGGTGCCTCAGCAAGTTTAACGTTTACAGCTCATTCCCAAACTCACACACCACAAAACGCCCGCACCCACAAGCCGCACGATGAAGAACGCATTCTTCGCCTACCACTCCACCACCACCACCATCCCCACTGAGAGAATCTGCAACCACCTCGGCATCGCAGATGAACAACAGAAGGACGACGCCTGGCAAAGATCATCAGCGCCCTCCAGTCACCCACCCCAAGCGAACCTCATATCGATCCTGACGACCACTGAGCTACGCTTTTTCAAAAAACATTTCACCAATTTTTTTCTAGAACCAGGCACCTCCGTTTTGATAAGAGACAGTAAACACTATCCGAGATTGGTTGTACCATACAAACTACGACCCAGATACCTCTACCAGGCACACGAGGGCAACAACCACTCAGGTGTTACCCGTATGCAAGAACTCCTTTCCAGCTACTGGTGGGATTCAAAAACCGTGACATCAAGGCCTATGTCATTCTTTCTTGGACATGTGTGCTAAGTGCAAGGGAAACTACGGTAGACGTACCCACTGGACCATTGGCCACTGCAAACGAGGAAAGAGACCATTCGATCTTGTCTTTATAGACTTTGTCACAATGCCCAACTCAAATGGAAAACGCTACATCCTAACCATCTTGGATAGCTTCAGCCGACATTTTTACAACCATACCATGCGCGAGAGACCGGCTATCGACAAGGCCCCATGGATTGTACCATTTCTTCCTTCGACACAGAGAGATTCCACGCATAGTATCCTCTGATCGAGGCACACTGGAGAAGTCTATCAACAATTCTGTAACCAGATGTCAATCACGCAAGAACCTCACTGTCCTTGGCGCCCGCAAAGCTCAGGAAATATCAAGACAACATCGCCAACGATGAAGAACACATTTATATGTTATGCGAAGACAGGAACTGTGAATGGACAGACGTTCTAGAATCTGTCGTTTCGTCCATGAATGCCACGACCAACAGCACTGGTCTCTCCCGCGACTATGCCATTACTGGCCGTCACCCCAACATCGGCCTACCTACACTACACAGAAAAGAAATCCTGGCGACAATCCTGGAGCATATGGAATGCAAATTAATGCCCTGCTAAAGCAGGTTCACCACCACATCACCCTGGCCAACAATGAAGCTGACCACAAACTTGAGACTAACTTAAATCGCCTCACATACAAGGACCCAATACAAGTAGGCGACAAGGTTTTACTTCATCGCCACACTCAACTGTTGCCCAATCCTCTCATCTGCCCTGGATAGGAAATTACACAATTATAAAAAAAACAATATGATGTGTCAGGTGTCAAAAGACGATCATGGTGATACAATCTGGATTCACCGTGCACATATCCGACGACTGGCTCCATGCCCAACACATCTTTCTAATACAATCCTCTGCCTCCACCATGTAACAGTCACCAGGATCATTCTCCTCCACATCCCTCGGGGACACATAATTCAGCAAATAACCCAATACAAAAACAAATGCCAACAAGAAGAACACGAGGACAACTTCCCACACGCTTCAGAGACTTTATCATGACTTAATCACCCAAATTATACACGAATAACGCTCACTGTAAATCAGACTGAGATCTGGGGGAGCCTTGTTATAAAATAAAATGACATATCTCAGCTGATTTACAGGCAAATACTCAAGAGCGAGAACTGGATGAACGGACAAAGCCCCGTCACAAAATGACCATTAACTTTCTTTACAAATGTTTCCGACACACATGTTCCGGTCGAAAAATAAAATAATAATTAAAGTGCTCTATTTTTTCGTCCAATAAAATGCTTCCCTCCTAATTATACTCGCTTCATTTCTTGAGCCTGTTAAGCCATAAAAAAACGCTATAAAAAGGGGTCACAGGGAAGTTCAGCAGCAGTCAACAGGTGGCCAGGAAAGGAGACCAGTCACGTTTAGCAGCTGTCAGCAGGGGAGCGTCAACCACCGTCAACATGTGTGAACTACTATGAGAGATCGACCTAGATCCGAAAGCCGGCTTATGAACTTTACCACAAGGTAGCTGTCCTAAACCCTTACGTTCCTGTTGAAATAAACCACGTAAATCTATTTCTACTGTTGTCGTATTTCTTTCTTGCAACCATACGCTTGTCTATAACAGAATTTTGTTTATTAATTCTTTGTATAGATTTTCTTTCATATAAAATATAAGCTGCACACTGTAACATAAATATATAATCAACTTTATTTGGATTTATTCTTGAAATGGTAAAATTTTGAAGTCAGTTTGTAAAAAAAAATTTTGCAGAATTTAGGAAATTTTTATACAATGCTCAAAATTTTCAAAAATTTCCTGAATTTAATTTTTAGTGTCAGTCCTTACCAGATCAGACCCCAGCATGATATGCAATCAAAGAGATTGTTATGTTTTTTAAATAGAACAATTTAGTGAAAAAATATCAAAACTGCCCTTATTTTATGTCTTTGTTATATTTTTGTAAAATTTTTTTTCCTGTGGAGACAATTTTGCTGCTGTTATAATAAGATGTCAAAAATGAATACAGGTTAACAATTATTAATCTGTCATCATTGAACATTTTTTCACTGCCAAATTACCTTGTAGGGAACATGATTTCGTTAATGCCTTTGGCCATAGAGGAACCCAGACGAGGCTGTGCCACATCTGACCATGTGGGACGGTAGGTGAATATCATCATTGGAACTTGTAAAGTGTCAAATATGTGATTTTTGCCTGACTACTGATGGTTATGTCGGAATACACTTCACCCAAATTCATCTTACCTTTAAAATACTTGGTAAATAAGTAACCGTTGGTTAATAAAGGAAATCAAATGAAATTTGAATAGAACACAGTTAAGATAATAGTTACAAGAAATTCTGTGCATTAAAAGTATGAGAGACATGTTGTTTGATAATGAATCTGAGTCTTTGCAAGGTGTGCCCATTATAACCTGATTCACATTGGGGTCGTAACTGAATACAAGACTAAATTTTCAGGGAGTGAAAAGTTTGTTTTCCATTCAGATTCAATTCTAACACCTTAATCATTGTCCTTGCTGTTACAAAATTATTCATTTTACAGTGGTACTGAAGCACCTGTATTTAATATCATCCAGTAGATTTAATTTCCAGGTAACATCCAATTTAGTTAAGGTGGCCCATGCTTTAGCAAAGGCAGATTTTTGCATTTTTTTCTTTGGAGGCAATTTGGCTATCATGGTATGTGAAAATATCAGCTGCTTATGAAGAGCCTTCATTGAACATGTTTAATTCTATGTTTAAATTTCAACAAAATATAGAAAAACTAGAACAAAATGATGAAATAAGTTTGACCATCAATAATCTGGCATTAATATTTTTGTAGTATCATACTGGATAAAAAAAATTTTTTTTTTTATTGATGGTGACATGTCACAGTGTTTCCAGAAAAACTATGTTAAAATTTGCCATATTTTTTGGGATTTCAGGTGGGTGACAAAATTTTTTAATTTTTAAGAAATGAGCCACTTTTCTGGATATGAACCACAAAATTTTTTTTAACTATAATAATTTCATAGGTTTTTAAAAAATTCTGGGTTCAATTTGGGTCATGCAAAAAAAGAAAATATCATATATTAATTGACATTAAATTGTACAATTTATATTTTGTAAACATATCTGAAATAAATTTTGTTCATAGTTTGATTCAGTAATTTGTTATAATTCAGAAGGCAGTACAAAGTATTTTTTTATTAAACTACTCTAAAATTATAGCAGTTTAGTTTGTTACCTTTATCTATTAAAGAGGATATGTTACCTTAGGAATTTTAAGATTTCCCAGTCTTTAGAGGATTAACAGACAATCATTTTGTTGAACTAGCTTGTATCAAATTTGGGCGAGATCATCCAAGATGTCGTCCAGTATTTATGCTTTGCTATCATGATAGTAAATGAAGCATCAATATTTACATTATTTGGACTATTGTCCTCAATGTTTCTAAAACTGGGGTAGAATGTTCTAAGTTCACAAAACACGTTTTTTAATGGATTCAGGATATCTTTTGTTAATTCCACTGCCTTAACGGCATTGAACTTTAGAATGTAAAAATGGATCATGTCATTGGATCTAACAAACCCCTTTATCCACTCATTGCTATGTGTCATTTTAAGGACACCTGTGTTTTTTTGGGCATTATTAACCTAATGTCTTCAAAACATTTGTTTTAACAAAGCTCATTTTATTTTTGTTGTTAGTAATTTTTCATGCCAGAGAAAAGTGATAACAACAAAAAAATTGCAATATGAGCTCTAAAAAAAACATGCAATGATAACAAAAAATTTTTAAATGAGCACTAGTAAAAATGGTTGTTGAAGATATTAGGTTTATAATACCCACAAATTCATACACAGGAGATAAATGATGACTGACATCCATTAGATGGCATGTGGAACTAGAACAAAAATTACCTCAATTTGACATTTTTGAATGGGACCTTATGAAGAAATCCGAATAATGTAAATAATACCTGATGTTCAATAAATACAAAATCAAAGAGTCACTCAAGTTAGAGGGTTACTTTATGTTTTGGTGTATTTAATTATAAAATAGCAAGAAGTGAAATTCTTGGGGCAATGCAGGAAATTCATTTTTGAATTCTAGACTTGAAGGTTAAGATCTAGTTAAGGGTTCAGTCAGAAACATTAGAAGTATCGTGTGGAAGTAGATTTTAGAAGGAACCAAAAATCCAATCTGAAAAAAATGTTTACCAAACCTCCAAAACAATGTTCAAAAAAAAGAGAGATTGTGAACCAAAAAATTCCAGAAATTGGCTCCGAATATATGTTAGGGAACTGACTGTATGATATTAGCTATTCAGTTTTAACATAATAGAAGTTCAAATATCCTCTACCAAAATAGAATTGAGCAGTGAATTAAGATTATTTGAACTTTGTTTTTTGCAAAAAAAAAAAAAATAATCTGAAATATGGTGAATATACATTTTGCCGTGTCCAAATTTTGAATAATGTTGTTTTTTAATGAGCAAAAGATGATTAAAAATTTATTTAACCATTTAAAAACAAGAATATCCTTAAAATAAATGAATAAAAAATACAGAATAAACAAAAATTAAAAAAAAAAACAATAAAAGAAAAAACTTTTTTGTCTTGCAAAAACTGAACTTTGTCCATGTTAAATTTTATTCGACCATTTAAAAAGAATCAGAATATAAGAATATATAATATATATATATATATATCAATCCAAAAAATTATTGGAGATGAAAAATCATCATTTATTCAGCTTTTATGCCATAAAGTGAACAGTCTGAAATTGCTTTATTGTAAAACTTGAAATCACATTTCAATTTTGTATGTGATGTTTTGAATTGGATTAAATTGGTTTTCTTAATAGAAATCTCTTGATTATTGAGCACTTCTGTTTTGTAAGATGAATGGTCTTTATTTTGGCTTTCTTTTCTCCTCTAGCTTAGACCCAGTGGCTTTTTTTTTTTTTTTTGTAAAAAAGGTTTCATCATTTTAATTAAATATGTGTCCATATAAAGAAGCTGAAACAATGTTTACAAAACCAGACCAAAGAGAAGTGTGAACCCAAACATTACAGAGATTGGCTTGGAATATATGTTAAACAAAGAGTTAATTTTTTAACTGATGGTATGATATTGGCTATTAAGTTTTAACCTAGTAGAAATTCAAATACCCTCTACCAAAATAGAACTGATTATTTGAACTTTGTTTTTTTTAAAAAAAAAAATGTACAAAAAATATGACGAGATATACATACAAATAAGTCCCAATTTTGGTCATATTGTTTAGGCGAGCAAAAGATGATTACAAACCAAAAATATACATTTACCTATTCAAAAATAAATACACTTAAATAAAACCAAATACAGAATAAACAAAATAAAATTAAATAAGAAAACTTTCTTTGTTTCCCTCCTCCACTGAACTTCGTCCATGTCACCAGACTATTTGGAATGCTGGGAATATAAATAATGTGTTGCAGTTATTTTTGCCTTACCCTTTTGTGAGCAGCATCTTTTGTTACCCAGTTTGCAAACACAAAACAAAAGAACTACTTTGAAGAGGAGCCTGGAAATGAGGAATGGAATTTATTTTCTCATGGTCATTTTTCAAGCGTTTGGGACAAAAATAAGAAAAGAGAAGTGTCATATATATATATTATATATATATATATATATATATATATATATATATTTATTTTGAACAATAAAAAATATATTAAAAAATTAAAATCTTCAGACACACTGGGTTGTAGATTAATATAGAGGATTATGTAGAGGAATCTAAATGAAATAATAATAAAAAAAAAAGAAAAGAATATTAATCTACAACCCAGTGTGTCTGAAGATTTTAATTTTTTAAATTTTTTTTTTGTTCAAAATATATATATAATATATATATATATATATATATATATATATATATTATAAATATATTTTAAGGTATTGCTATATATTTATGGGATAAAGTGCATATAAATATAAAAGTGAGCATTGAAGTCAACAGAGGCAACAAGCTGTTTCATGCTGGATGCAATCATCAGGTGGCCTCTGAGTGTTGACTTCAATGTTCACTTTTATATTTATTTATATATATATATATATATATAGAGAGAGAGAGATCAAGTATGGATAGGAATCTGACAAAATGTTAGGATAAAGAACAAGTAGGAAATAGATTTCAATCTAATGTTTCTCTGCTGAAATTTCATGAACAATAATAAAGGGAAACATTTAGATTGAGATCTCTTTCCTTTTGATTCTTTATTCCTAATATATATATATATATATATATATATATATATATATATATATATATATATATATATATATATATATATATATTTTTTTTTTTTTTTCATTTCTGACAGACTGTATCACTGCTCCTCAGTGTGGCTAGAAATTTATTGCTTCAAGCTGGGATTGAAACCCAACTGATTTGACATCAGTCAGATATCTTACCTTGAAATTGTCACATGGCAGAAAGGAAGGGAATTTTAACGTTTTTCTCTATATGAAATACATCAACAGTTTGGAGAATTCAATTCATACTTGAAGAGTAATGCTTTATATATATATATATATATATATATATATATATATATATATATATATATATATAAAAAATGAAGATTCACAAAGCACTGTGATTAAGCTTTCTATTATATTTTTCTTGCATGTATACAAGAGCTTTCTTTTTTTGGGACATATTGTGTAAGAACTGTCCAAATGATCTTTGGGTCTGAATTGTTTCAGGCTAATCTATCAGCCACCATCAATGATGTTTTCATTTTTCTTAATGTGTACATCTGTTTCTCATAGAAATACCAACACAATACATTCCTCTAAGCATAGAAAATGCTTGAAAATAATGAGAGCTTTAATAATAAAGAACAATTGACCAACTCTTAATAATATTAATTATGAACATGGCCACAATGTACTGAGAGTGTTCAGGATTACTATTGCTTAAAATAAAAATCTACATATTAAGAAACATAAAAACATCCTTTATAATGTCCAAAGTGCTTTCATCCAAAGATCACTTCGACAGTTCTTACACACTATGTTCAGAAAAGAAATCTAATAAAAAGTTAATTGCAGTGACTTATAAGTCATCTCCAATGTAACAAAGAGAGATTGTTGCCCCATAGAAAAATAAGGCATAGGTGTGTTGGGGTTGGGGGAAACACTTAACAGGTAATAGATTGTTCTCTTAACAAAGGAAAGCTGGTAAAAAAAGAAAAGAGAGACGAGAAAAAATAATATAATCAGATAATGACAAGTGAGGCCATTGTCTCAAAAACCAGAGCAGGGCAGCCAGTATGTACCAAGGGAACCTCTTTACAAAACACTGAATCTTTGCACACTATTTACATTATTCAGACTATTTGTCCTCATCTTTGTTGCCATATTTATTACAACATTTTGGCTGTTGTACACTTCTGTTAATTTCAAAAATATTGGAATGTTGAACTGAATCCTTTATTTTGCTCACTGGGTTGACTGTTCTAGTTCCATGCCATATCTAATGTATTCAGTTATCTCCTGTTAATTTCAAAATTTGAACTCACACTCTTTGGGTTCTACACATCTAACTAACACCTTTATCCATAATGTGCCACTAATATGAGTGGATAAAGGCGTTAAACAGATCCTCAATTTACATATGGCACATGGAACTAGAACAATTTTTGGTGAGCAGAAATAATTTTTCAGTTCAAATTCCAATACCATTGAATAAATATTGAGCATTAACGGAATTTGTTCATAATAAATAATGGAACAAAATGAGGACAATAATCTGAATAATAAATAATGTATAATACTTCATGTCAGAAATTCAGACAGATACTGAAGGGCCAAAACATTGTAATAAATATGGCAACAAAGATGATGACAATAGTCTGAATAATGTAAATAAAAATACATAACTCCTCATCTCAGAAATATAGACAGATACTGAATTTCTGATGGTAGTAAAAGTTAGTCTTGCTAAAAAGTTCCTTTTCAACTGCTGGTATTCCAGTTGCTTTTATTGATATCAGGGGTGGATAAAAACCTGGATATGGACAAGTTTTTAAAATTTCCCATATCAAGAATTTTTCAAAAAAATATTTGCTTTGATTTTTTTTAGTTAGCTGTTGAACAATATATTCTTTTTTTAATTTTATAATTATGAATAAAAATCGTTTAAATTTTTTCAACAATAACCTTGACCATAAAAATAAATTATATAGTTTTCAATGGTCAAGTTCGCTTTCATTTCTTCTTTAATACAGTGATAGCAGCAGCAGACACCCATGTCAGTAATATTCTTTACCTCCCTTTGATATTTTTATTATATCATAAAGTTACTTTATGAGTCAGTAATAAACTTCTACCAAACAATTTTGCTATGCTTTTGAATATTTACTATACAAGTGGAATGTGGAAAAATTTTTCTATGTGATAGTGGGTGATGACGTAAAAAAGTTTGGAATCACCAGCCTTCCATAAAACAAATTGAAACGAGTCTAATATTTTGTGGAACAAACTTTGTGAACAACTGTCTACATTTCCATCTGATAAGTAGCAGTTAACTTAAAATACTCTGCCATTGTATTTTGTCTGTTCGGTTCATTCTATCTGGCTCCTACCATCATGTTTTATCTTTACAAGAGCCAGATTAAACCAATACACTAGGGCAGGCTGATTGATTTTTCATATCTTTTAGAAAATCAACATTGCACTTAGTGTGAAAACTTTGATTTGATGTGATAAAATCTGATACCAAAAATTCGATTCATAGCTTTTACCAATTTTTGAGCATTTAGTTTTAAATAGTTTATCATCTGAAAAATTTCTACATTTTCTACCTAATTTTTTAAACTTTTGCTTACTTCAAAATTTTACTATTTCAAGAATAAATCTAATTAAAGTTAGTATCTTTTGTATTAGATACATTGAATGGAAAATATATTCAAACCAGAATTTGAATTATAGATCACCACAAGCAAAATATACAATTTTTTTATTGTATTTGATAAGTTAAAACTGAAAAAAAAAGTTTTTTTGAAAGCTACTCATTGAATAAGATTTCATAATAAAAACAAAAAATAGATAAAAGTGTATATAACACCAAATAACACTGGGCACAAATTATAAGAAAAAATGTTTTAAATTTGCCTTGTTTATTGAAAATCATACTGACTAAAACTACTGCACTGTATAATATATTACATCCTAATATAGCTAAATTGTTCAGATAATTTCCTTTTGAAGCAAATGAAGGTTTTATTTGATGGCACAATGATTTCATAATGTGTTTCTGCCATGCATCTTGTCCATATATAATCTGCAAAATTTCAGTAAATTCTAAATTTTATGAGGCTTTGCTATAAGGATTTCACTGTTTACTGGAATGAAATTGCAACATTACAATTTTGAACCTAAACTAAAATTGTCTCCTCAAAAAACGGTAAAGATTTTTGAAAAAATATTTTGTGTCTTTATTTATCATGTCAGAACATAACAGAAATTGAATCTTGCAATCAATTTTTTTAAAACTGAATGCCCTGAATATTTTGCATTGTAACCATTCACTAGTTTCCATGTATTTTTTTAGATAGGAAATTCTGGTAGGATAATAATCCAGATGATTGGGCTGAAGGTGCCAAAAATTGGTTTTGGAGCCAATCTGGCAACTTGCAATGAATGAGGTGGCCACTGCATTCATGCAGTTTCAATTTTCAACTGCTAAAATCTCAAAAATGAAACCCGACTCCCCTACCATTTAACCCATTGATGGAAATTTATAAATTTTTTTAAATTTAGAGTATTTTTATGAAAGAGATTGCAATGAATGTGACCAGAACTCAAACTCCAAGCTGCTAAGCATTAGACTACCATCATATCCATTGTCAGCAATGCCAGTGTCGAATTATAGTCAGATACAGCTTGCAGAATACCTCAACTCATACCAGAAATCACAATAATTCTGTATAACATTTCCATTTTGCAGTTTCGTTCTGACAAATGAAATGACTAAAACCTGTTGCTATCTACCTGGTAAATGTTCAAGCAAGTTCTATTTTTTTATGTCACCAGTTCAGACATTTACAGTCAGGACCCACCTTGCTATGTCCACAGGGTTGAATCACTCTTATGTACTCCAGAAAGCGCTGGACTCCTGTCATGCTTTATCATTGCAAGATTCAGATTAGACCAAAAGAAATGAAATTAAATTTGGAATGCCTATTCTGAGCTTTTGCTGCTCAAAAAAACTTTTCAGCCTTTTTGAAAGAGTTAACCTGCAAATCTTGGCTTCATTCAGACATAATGTTGCAAGCCTATCACTTTTCTATCACTATTTCTATGGCAAATGTTCAAATGAGCTCTACTTTTTATCTCCATTAGATCTTTACAGCCAGGACTTGTCAAGTCACATCCAAAGATTCAAAATCACCCACATTTCCTCCATATTCCAATTTTTTAAGGAGGAAGTTAGAGTAAACTTCTGTCCTCAAGAACATATGGCCCAGTGGATAAAGAAGCGTTGGTCAGATCCAGTGACTAGATCCAAAGAGTTGTGAGTTCATTACCAAGCTTTTGGTGGTGAACTAAAACTTGGAGAGTTGAGTTAAAGGAAATAACTGAGACATCTGGAAGGGAACATGGCATGAAACTAGAAAAAAAAAATGGTGGATGAAATAAAGGGTTTATTCAGAAATTCCAATCACCTATAGAAAGGCTGGAGAAATTACAATGGCTTCCATAGCTGTAAATATGGCAATGAAGATGAAGATAACAGTCCCTTTGAATGTAAATAATGCAAGTAATCATAATAAAAATTCTCAGAGATATTTTTCAGATATATAGGGGAAATATTAACAAAAAAAGGCCAGACATATAACGGCCAAAATATTGTGAATATGGTGAATGAAGATGAGGATAACAGTCCTTTTAATATAAATAATTTGGTTAAGTAATCATAATACCTCATCTCAGAGATATAGACAGTAATTCTTAGTTTGATCAAACAAAAGAAAATTTTAAATTTTTTTTTTTAAACATAATTGCTTTGCAACTGCAACAGATTACATTATTCTAACCACCTTAAGAAGGCCAGAGCGTTTTCAATAAAACATTGTAATTTTTATGGTGACAAAGATGAGGATAATAGTCCAAATAATGTAAATAGTGAGCAACAGATACATTGTACAAAAATGACAACAGTTCAAAAGTGAACATTTGTCAATATTCAGTCAGTTTTAGTTTTTTGTCCTGAAGTTTGATACCTTTTTTTGTTGACAAATGTTGATAAGTGAGCCTTGTTCTGAGAAGTTTTTGTTGATTTCATGAAGGAAAATATCTGTTCACACATACACAGGTAGAATCAAACATTTCCATAATCTTTGTGTTAAACTTTCTAGGAAGGTATGAAAAGCACTCAAGTATTCCTACTGCAAGATACTTTGCTCTGAGTGTAGAATCCAACTGCATTTCTAAAAGTTCCATCTGCAGACTTTCTTCTGTCTTGGCAACATCAAAGGTGAATGATGCTGAGAATACTGCAAACTGATGTTCAAAAGATGAGAAACCACTAAATCTTTTCTGAAATTCCTTTGAGAAAAATTCCAGGTGACTGTCATATTTAGCAAAGCTAAGTATAGTTTCAGTATTGGCAGTGTTTTTCAGCTCTTTGCATGTACGAAAACTAAATTTTCATTTGACAACTGTGACTTTCATAAACTTAGTTTGGTAATAAAGCACTTGATCTCATCATACGACTGAGTGATATGTTTGTTTTTACCTTCAAATTAAGATCAATTGTGCAGTAATATCTATAACTAAAGCCAAATCCTGGGGTCAACTTTTATCTTTTATTTCTTGTGTATTTTGATCTTTCATCTCCAAAAATATAATTATTTATTGTTTCAACAAGTAGAATCTTTTCAGCACTTTGTGACATGACAAATAGCAGACTTCTCTGTAGAATGGAACATTGGTGAACTGATTATCCATATCTTCCAATAACTGACTGAACTGATGGTGATTGAGAGCACAACCTCTGATATAGTTCAGTCTTTGTGATCAAGCTAAGTACATGATCCAATTTTAAAATCTTTGAACACAAATTTGGCTGATGAATAATTCAGTGAAAATGTGCAAATGATGAATCTGGATTTGAGTTTTCTTTGTAACTTGGCAGCAACACCATAATGTTTGCCAACCATGTTAGCAGCACTGTTAGTAGATAAGCATGCAAGTTTACTCAAATCAAAACTATATTCATGCAGAACCTGTTCAACTCTCTCAAAGATGTCCTGACTTGTTGTAGTGTCATGCATTGGGACCAGTTCAATCAGTTTTTCATAAATATTAAATTCACTGTGTTATAAAATAAAATATGACATATCTCGGCTGATTTACAGGCAAATACTCAAGAGCGAGAACCGGATGTGAACGGGACAAAACCCCATCACAAAATGACCATTATCTTCATTTACAAATGTTCCCGACACACGTGTTCTGGTCGAAAAATAAAATAATATTTAAAGTGTTCTATTTTTCGTCCAATAAAAATGCTTCCCTCCTAATTATACTCGCTTCGTTTTTCGAGCCTGTTAAGCCATAAAAAAACGCTATAAAAGGGGTCACACGGAAGTTCAACAAGGCAGTCAACAGGTGGCCAGGAAGAGACCTGTCACGGTCAGGCCAGCTGACAGCAGCAGAGGGGAGCATCAACCACTGTCAACATGTGTGAACTACTATGAGAGATTGACCTAGATCCGAAGCCGTCTTATGAACTATACCACAAGGTAACTGTCCCCAACCCTCACGTTCCTGTTGAAATAAACCACGTAAATCTATTTCTGCTGTTGTATTTCTTTCTTGCAACCATACGCTTGTCTATAACAACTGTCACAGCCATGAAGATTGCAAGCTGTGATATTCCAGGGATGTCAATGGTCTCATCAATAGTAATAGAAAAAAGTGTACAAACCTCAATGATATATCCTTCAACTGTTGTTTCAAAACTCCTGACATTTTATCAATCCATTCAGCAACAGTTTTCCTGAATAATGAAATGTCTTTGAATAAGTGTGATTTCTATGGACATACAATTTCTGCTGTTTTTACAAGGCATTGCTTTATGAAATCTTCTTCACTGTAAGATTTGTTACTCATGGCTATTATTCAGCATGTAGTAACGGAAGCGACATTCTGTTTCTGAATTTCCGTAAAAAGTTCTGTTGCTGTGTCAAATTCAATTCCTTAAGTTTTGAAATACATATTGGGCTTTCATGTTTATCATAAGATAATGGTGCATTTCATAATGTCTTTTCAGGTTGTATTCTTTTGGCATGACGCTGTAGATGCTGCAAATTAAACAATACATCTTTTCATTCATCATTGTGCAAAAATACCATAATTCTCACTTTTCTTGAACCATTTACCATTCCTCATTCGATTTCCTTTATCTGCTGGAGTAGCACCAGCCATTTTAGGGTTTAAATGGTAGCAAAAAAACTAATTTTCAAAATTGATGATGCAGAATCACCTTGGCCACCTCCATTTCACATTTTGACTTTGATGTCTGTAAAAATTTCCATCTTCATCTGAATTATTTCAATATATCCATTGTCCCAAAAAACAACGGCCACAGCAAGAAACATTTCTCCAATTTTTAATGGGAATTACCTTATGGCTTAATGGGTCAGATTTTAGTTTGGAAATCCAAGTAAATATTTTTCTTTATCAGAGAGAGCAAGAGACAACCACTCATGAGACATTCCAAATTTAATGACTTTTCACTAAATTCATTCAGGGTTCAATTCTCTCTGATTCCCTCATCAACTTCTGTTGGGGCCACCCACCTTCTCATCAGAATGGACTGATCTCTCTGCTACTAATAGGACAGTTCTATAGAGTTCTGGGAGATCAGGTGACCATCACACTTCCGTCTCTCTACCGGAAGATACAGTTGGACTTTATACTCTTTCTGATTGTTATTGACTAACCTGCGTTTGTTTGACTACTAATCTCTCTGTTGTAAATACCTCTTCAGATATACCAGTATTTTTCCTTACGTATGTGTTTGTCCTTATTTCAATACATGCATGGGGAAACACTCAACATCTCAACAACTTCATTACATATATTTGATGTAATTTAATTCTGTTTCTTTTCCCATTTTTTTTCCTTTTTTACCTGATTTCACCCCAAGCAAGGCAATAAAGCTACTAAGACACAAATGGGGGGGGATTATTGGGATGGAAAAATTAGGACCAGAAACACTACTAATGAGTGGGAAGAGAAAAGAGTAATCAGGAGGACAGTAGATAATGACTAACATTGCTTTTAAATTTTTGAAGATTAAAGTTCGCTGGAAAGCATAGAGCTAAAAGAGAGTTCTACAAGGGAGAAGTGCGAGAAAAGAAATGAAAAATTACTGGTACATTAAACTACAGCTAACAGTAAAAAGAGATCAAGCAATTTTGATAACAGCTCTAAAACTTTTTTTTTGGTCAATATTTCACCTTTAAAAGCAAAAACTTTTGAAATTTTGAAAGAAAGTTTTCTGTTTACAACTGTTAATGAGCTGCCATATTGTTTTTGTAATGTGATGGCTGGTGGAATGGCTACTAGAGAGAATTTGTTCCTGCACTAATTTCTCAGCCACCAAGAATATTGAATATTTGCTACAATTTTTTAAATAATAGCTTAGTACTGTACTAACTATCAGTTTGGATTTTGTCAAGAATATTTGAATACATAGAAGCACTAGACCATTTTTTGTTTAGAAGTATTAGAAAAAAAAAGCCAAAACCTAAGAAAATGGATTCCATACAAACTTTTGTAATTGGACTGAACAGAAAAAAAATTCTTTTGACAAAATAGCCACTGGTAATTAAAAATAGATTTACGAAAACAAAAAAGTCATATCTAGATCCAAGATTCTCTTTTTTCATCATTTCTCAAATAAAATTGAGTGTAGAGGAAGAGTTGTTCACAGTGGTTGATCATTGGAGTCTTTGCCATATGGCTGTGCAATATGACTGTAACAAAGTTTGCTGATAATATTAAAATTATTTTAAGTAAATTTATGCAGTAAATGGTATCCTTATTTGGTATTCTATTAAAATAAATCAAAATGTAGAAAAATGTGATGTATTTTCATAAATACTGTAATTTCTAAATTATAAAAACTACCATTTTGGCTGTTAAATGACCAAATTAGTATCCTTTGTGTGGGTCACAGGTGTGATTTTAAAGAGCCACATATAGCCCATGGGCAATGTTTTGCCTGCTCAAAAGTATACACAGTTTTTTTATTTCATGGTCATTACCATTTTTAGTTGCCTAATCATTAACGTCACAGCCCTGATTATCCATCGCAGCCCTGAATATCCATGCTCAAGATTAGCATCTCTTGTGATTGCAAAGTCCAATGTGTGAGGGACAGACATTGCTACAGATATTGCATGTACCAGCCTGTGTTGATGATGCAGTGGTACCCTGCTGCTGTTTGTACTTCCTCCTTGTTCTCTTGACCTCACTGTGATGATTCGAGATGCTAAGTATGTCAAAAGACCCCAGAAGATTGATTACTTTCATTGAAGGCAGTGTTTTCACAGGTGGCAGGGGTGATATTAAACAATATGAGATATATTTTTAAAATTTTTGCAAATGTCCTTAAATCAAAGTTGTTTTTGCTACAAAATCATTTAGTTGATTTTGTTTGAAACATCCACATAGAAATTAAATCAAAAATTCTTTGATCATCTGTCCTCCGGACATGGCCCACCAATCAAAGACATCACTGCCTCAGAAGAAAGTATATACTGGACAACTGATCTTTCAAGGCAGACTGAAGCTATGTTAAAATGGTGGGAAAATGAGTGATGTTGAGATGCAAGATCAGGACCAATAACATTGCAGATTCTTGTTTGGATTTTGTCAAGAATATTTGAATACATAGAAGCACCAGACCATTTCTTGTTTAGAAAAAAAAAAGCCAAAACCTAAGAAAATGGGTTCATACAAATTTTTGTAATTGGACTGAACAGAAAAAAAAATCTTTGACAAAATAGCCACTGGTAATTAAAAATAGATTTATGAAAACGAAAAAGTCATATCTAGATCCAGGATTCTCTTTGTCATCATTTCTTGAATAAAATCGAGTGTAGAGGAAGAGTTGTTCCTAATGGTTGATCATTGGAGTATTTGCCATATGGATGTGCAATATGACTGTAACAAGGTGCTGGCTCTAGTTTGACATTTAGTTGCAGGAGAATGCAAATTGGTGATTTGAGGTGATTAGAAATTAGAAATAAATTGTGAAAACACCTTGAGAGATATCTTAAATAATTCAGAGGTTCTGGCAGCTCAGCTTCAGTCACTTTCCTATTGCCGTTATGTTGCCTCTCTATGTCTTTCCTATATTTTCATGGTAATTGTTCAGATGAGCTCTTCAATATGTAAATTGCTGTTTTATTTTCACCCCACAGACAATGAATTGTACATATGGAGATTAGTTAGGACTTTTATAGAGAAAATCAATGAGGTTTATGGTTTTTTCTTTATAAGAAAAAAGTAAAATGCATTATAAATCATATTTCTGAGATTATCTGTTAAAATATTTAAAAGAAGAGATGACTATTTAATTCTTCAATGGAAATTTATTACATTATTCAGTTTTCAGATTAAATGCTGAGATCCTCACATTTATTCGGACTATTGTCCTCATCTTTGTAGAACCATATTTATTACAATGTCCAGGAATTGTAAAACTCCGGCCTTCTTCAAAGTGGTTGGAATGTCGAACTGAACCCTTTATTTTCTGCTCACTGGGGTGGACTGTTTCTAGTTCCACGAAATGTCTAATGGATGTCAGTTATCTGTTATATCCTGTTAATTCACCTCTCCAAGTTCTCCAAAAAACCTTAACCAGTATTGAACTCACAAATTTTGAATCTAACTAACACATTATCCACTGTGCCATGTATCTTGAGGACAGGACCCAAAAGTGTGAGTTCAATAAATTAAGACTTTTTGAATTTAAGCACAGTACTAGACTGGCATCAAGGTCTCATCAATTGAGAGTTGAGCTGGCTGGAAGTAGCCATAAGTTCTGTGCTAACACTTTCTTTTCTCGCTTGTAGAACTCCCTTCCGGCTCCATGCTTTCCAGCCAACTTTAATCTCCAAAAATTTAAAAGCAATGTCAATTGCTATATACTGTCCTCCTGATGACACTTTTCTCTTCCCACTCATCAGTAGTGTTTCTGGTCCTAATTTTTCCATCCCAGTAATCCACCCCCCCTTGTGTCTTAGTGGCTTTATTGCCTTGCTTGGGGTGAAATCAGGTAAAAAAAAGCAAAAATAAATGGGAAAAGAAACAGAATTAAATTACATCAAATATATATAATGATGTTGATGAGGGAATGAGAGAGAATTGAACCCTGAATGAATTTAGTGAAAAGTCATTAAATTTGGAATGTCTCATGAGTGGTTGTCTCTTGCTCTCTCTGATAAAGAAAAATATTTACTTGGATTTCCAAACTAAAATCTGACCCATTAAGCCATAAGGTAATTCCCATTAAAAATTGGAGAAATGTTTCTTGCTGTGGCCGTTGTTTTTTGGGATAATGGATATATTGAAATAATCCAGAGGAAGATGGAAATTTTTACAGACATCAAAGTCAAAATGTGAAATGGAGGTGGCCAAGGGAGATCACATATAAACTGGTGAAACATTGGGCTTTGAGAGTCACTGGAAAGACCTCAGGACAAAGTGTTAGGAAAAACTCAGTTACTCAAAGATAAGAGTACACATGCATTCTGTGGGTGGAATGGACACAAAGGAAACAAGATTGTTGCGGGCTTGCTGTGATGCACAAGAACAGACTGCTGTTACAATTATCACATAAGGAGAGAATTGAAGAGAAGTGAAAAACAAATCAAAAACCTCAGAAATATTCAAATCATCATTTTGCTGCCTAGATGTGTAGATGCCACATGATTGTGTAATATTCTCGTCAATAAATTACTGTTAAATTTTCTGAACTGGTTTTTGTCTTGAAGAGATCTTCCACCCAACTTTAATGTTGGGGACCAGGTTTTAGGATCATATGAAAAACAAGTAGAAAGTTAATAACCCCTCCATGAGGGACATAACGAACGACTAGGCAACATCTGTCAAAAACGAATTCATTTCATAGAGTGTGAAACGGACTGGAATAGCTGACAAAGACATGTATCCATATTTCGCTTGCCAGGGACACTAGACCAGAAAATGACTATGTATGACTGACCTCCCCCCCACACACACACATACATACAATATATACCAGAGAGTCTGTTTAAATTTTGATTCCAACTGGCGGAATTTGACCAGGTCAAATTGATTTTGTTTCCAAGGCTTTGTGTCTGCTTATATTTGCCATTTATATTACAGTGAGCAATTGGTTTGTTTGAATGACACAATGAGAGAGAAGACCTTTTTGCAGGCAACAATAGTAACTGGTGATTTTGCTGCAAGACAACATCTGTCCTTATGCTTATGTTGTAAAGGTGACATCTACAGTTGGGATGGGAAGCTCTTCCACAATCACTCCAGACATTATCATTGGTTTTGGTCTATATATATATATATATATATATATATATAAGTATGGGATTGGTGTATATGAAATAAATTCCAATAACCAACAAATACTATTCTTTAAAGAGTGCTCAATACAGAGTAGAGGAAATATAAAAACCCTTTCTACATTCAACACCATCACTTGAGAAGATACCAGAAGTGTTGAAACAAAATGGCTATTTTCTAGTGATTTTATAACATTTTTATGTTAGAATTTTTGAATAAATGATTATTAAAATAATTATAAAAATAAAAAAAATAGAATAAAAATAAATATAATTATAATTTAGGCTCCACTTTTGTATTGAGCACTGTTTTTTAAAAATGAAAGATTATTTACCTAATATGTTCTTTCCTATTTTCTATATATTTACACATATTATATATATATATATATATATATATATATATATATATATATATATATATATATATATATATATATATATTTTGGTAAATATTTGTTAATACTGTCTATTATAAACAGAAATTTACTTAAATATTTGTATCTATAAAAGTAACATATAAACAAAAAAATATATTAAATATTGTCATATTTAGTCCATTTCATTATTTTTATATTATATATATATATATATATATATATATGTACACAATAAAATATAGTTTTAAGGTATACTATATTTATGGATTAAAGTGCTCAATATCAGAGATGTCCACTTTCATATTTATATATTGCTTCTTGAATCCAAGCCAATTTTGTTATTTTATGATGGAAACTGATTTTTGAAGGTGCAGGTAGCTTGACATTTTCTACCAATTCTGATCCCAAAAGAGAATTGCAGCCTCTCAAGGAACACTAATTCCAATTTTCTCAGCAGATCAAGTCAGGCATCTTTCTTTGCTGCTGATACCATTTAACACAATGCAACCTATCACAGGAGATGTGTGCTGCCAAGTAATCTACATTGCCATGTGAGATGCCATGATGTTGTTGTCTTTGGTATGGCACCCAATAATAAAATCAGTCATTGGATGAACTCAAAATCTTTCAATGTTCCTTGGATTTATTTATTGCTGGATGAAGTGTGTATAATTATTCTTGCAAGTCGGTGATAAACAATTTTAAAATGCATATTAAATGAATATTATCAATATTAAATGAATGTTTTTCTTTTACCTGTAATATTACTGGGTTTAATTTTTTAAAATTCTCCATGACCTGTTGTACCAGAAAAATCTTTAAAAATATGAAATCATTTAGTATCTGTCTATATTTCTGAGATGAGGTATTATGTACACTATTTACATTATTCGAACTATTGTCCTCATCTTTGTCACCATATTTATTACAATATTTCGGCTCTTCAGTATCTGTCTATATTTCTGAGATGAGGCATTATGGAATACTATTTACATTATTAGGAACTATTGTCCTCATCTTTGTTGCCATATTTATTACAATGTTTCAGCTGTTTATACGCTCTGTCTTCTTCAGGTGGTTGGATAAAAACTGAAACATTTATTTCACTCACTGGGGTAGACTTCTAGTTCCATGTGCCATGTTTAATGGATGTCATAAATATCAGTTATCTCCTGTTAATTCCCTCTTCAGAAGGTGGATAAATTAGATCCAGTGACAGGACCCAAAATATTTGTGAATTCAATACCCAGTTAAGGCAGTGGAGAACTTGGAGGGGAATCTAACTAACGCCTTTATCCACTGTGCCATGTGTCCTTAATTAACAGGAGATAACTGATAACTGACATCCATTAAACATGGCACATGGATCTAGAAGTCTACCCCAGTGAGTGAAATAAAGGGTTCAGTTTGACACTACAACCACCTGAAGAAGGCCGGAGTGTACAACGACCGAAACTTTGTAATAAATATGGCGACAAAGATGAGGACAATAGTCCGAATAATGTAAATAGTGAAATCATTTAGTCGATGAGAAAGATGACATCACTTCCGACTTTATTTTATGACTGTATATACTTGTGCATAAGTTTATTTTAAAATCAAATCTCTCAAAGAAATATTTGGGAACAAATTGCTATGCGTCATCTGTCTGAATTTCCAAGATGAGGAGGCTTAGTAGTAGTAGTAATAATCATCATCATCATCATAGAAAAATGAGAAAATCCAAAAAGGTTGCATAAAACTGGGACTGTCATTTGAACTGAGATCCTTCGGAAAACAGTCTTGCTTGGGATGACCACAATTCTGACAAATGTTTTGTCAATGCAAAGAAGAGAAGAAATGGCAGAACCCATGATCATTTGTTATAAGCTACTTCTGATTCTTAAATTATGATTTAAGATTTCCTTGAGAAAAGAAGAAGACAATAATAATAATAATATTAATAATAATAATCATGCCATTGAAACATGAAACTCAACTTTATTGTCCGAGATAAAAAAAAGTAGCAAGTATCAAATTATTGACTTTAACATACCATACAAGAGTGGGTGTTAAAAATCTGAAAATACCAGGATCTGACTCAGGAGTTGAAGAAGCTATAGAATATGTCTGTTGAAGTAATTCCTGTAATAAAGTGAGCACTTAGAACCCTACCTAGAAACTTAGAACTCTTAGAGAAAATTGGAATTGAGACAAAGATTGTAGTCTTCCAAAAAACTACCATCCTTTATTTTGTGAGGATTCTCCAAAAAGTTTCAAGTTGTGAAGTGTCTTGTTGGTACCATGGCTCAAGAACAGAATTTCCATTGACTATGTCAATGTACGATATCAACATGATCATCCTAAAAATGACATAATCCAAAATCTGTTTTGAGGTTACTGAT
This sequence comes from Acanthosepion pharaonis, assembly GCA_903632075.3. Lineage (NCBI taxonomy): Eukaryota > Metazoa > Mollusca > Cephalopoda > Sepiida > Sepiidae > Acanthosepion > Acanthosepion pharaonis. The sequence continues at coordinate 673,342 of CAHIKZ030001389.1, read as the reverse complement.
GTAATAATAATAATGTGGGAGACAATCAGGCCATTTGTTCCAGTTAGTATTGGGGAGTGGGGTGCATAATGGATAGCAGTTTGGAATGAGAACTCTGAGAATCAGGTTCAAATTCCAGTCTTGTCCATTACATTCACATGTGCAAATACCTTTGGGAAAACTACAGGTAATCTCTGAGATTGTACAACTTGACGAAGAACACCCATAATGCAAGATCTCCAGTTGGAAATGAAAAAGTGTAAGAAAAGACTCTGAGAGTGATGCTGTTTGGAGTTCTAAACTCCTGCTAGGGACCATTCCTTGGCAACAAGTTCAAAGACAAGGTCCAAGACTAAACACAACCAACCCAAAAGACTCCAATGGTGGAAAAAACAGATGAAGATTACAACAGATCTCAATGGTTGAACCACTGGATGAAGAGGACTATCATGATGGACAGAAAGTGCCACTCAGAATTATAAGAGAGTCAGTGGCTGTCCATTGCAATTTCATGACTGTATTCTGCATGTCTTATTTCATGTGTTGTGTGCTAGGGAAGGTTGATAATGAACAATAATACTTAGGACAAGAACAACACATATAAGATTTGCCAGCAGCATATAGAAGTAGTCAACTGCTAGAAATAAATCAAGTGAATTCCACAATGAATCTCCAATTGCAGGATATCTACCAACCAGCCCACAGGATCAGATGTGACACAAAGTTAAATTTAATGTGGAGTATCTGAGCCCATAGGCTTGGCCAAAAATTCCCTGTAAACCCTGTATAAAACAGGGTCAGGTAGCTGTTTCTTGAGACGAGACTTTGCCCTTCAACATAGTCTGGATCTAGGGATCCTCTCTACCTGGAGATGAATACCCAATTGCAGTCTAACATACAGTATTTACTACTGTATTTATGTGAATGGGGTTCATACCCATTATCATCTGTAGGTATGCTATAAGTGGAAAGTGATGAAACCAATGAACCAAAGGACTGTTTACAAGCCATATTAATAAAAAGTTTTTTGGCATTAAATATCCAACAGAACTGATATTTCCGTTAAAATGGAACCATCAAAAACATATATTCTCCTTTGGATATTCAAGAAATATCTTGTATGTCAATATATCACTAAAAAAAAAAAAAAAAAAAAATGAACATCCTCCTGAATGCACAGCATATCAGAAGGCATATACTGTAAAACAAATTCTAACCGATTGTAGTGACCTTGCCTTGATATGTCAATGATTTTATGAAATGACTAGTTTAGATGACCTTTTCAAGAAAATAAGAGACTATCCTAGTCTAATTGGTTAGCCTATACAAGGTGCTGAAAACCTACAGCACATGTGCCACACCAAACAATTTCCAATGGCACACTGCCGCAAATGATATCACAAAGTCTGAACCAATAACTTCTACAACACAAAGAAAATGTTTAGCTGTTTCAATTTTAATATAAACTAAAGTATATATGCTATATATTACTATAAAAAATATTTTGTAGAACAGGTATATTGATCTTGACTTGTATAAAAAATATGTATGCTGAATAATTTTAAAACCCTAAGTTAGCATATAGCAAATATGTTGCCGACCCTTGGTCTATACCACACATAGCACGAAATAATGCCATTGTAGAGGTATGTAACTGTTTACAAGCCATATTAATAAAAAGTCTTTTCAGCATTAAATATCCAACAGAACTGATATTCTGTTAAAATGGAACAATCAATTAAAAACATATATTCTCCTTTGGATAGTTAAGAAATATCTTGTACATTGATATATCACTAAAAAAATGAACATCCTTCTGAATACACAGTGTAGTGACTGCTATGTTTTTCCACACCCACAATTTATTCGTCTGCAACTGGCTAGTAAATCAATACTGCCTTTCTATAGGACAATTTAGCAATCGCAGTTGTCACTTTGAATTTTTCGGTCTTGAATTTGCTTACATGTTTTGTTAGTGCAAATTCAGTGATTGGCCAATTTTTAACCAATCAAATATTTTATGCTAAATCAACTTTTCCTGCGGTTTCGCTGGGAGCCTACCAGTAGCTTTAAAAGAAGTAATTTTTCCACAAGCCGTTAGTAGAGTCCAGCAAATTTCGCCTGTCAACACAAACCTATGACTTTAGTCACAACATTTCAAATGCACACACAGACACAAATTTTTGTAATACATATATACATGTGACTCAGCCAAGTTCATTCAACCAGGACTTTGTTGATTTTTCTAACACAACACACTTTCTGATCAATTGTATTCTTGTGTTACCTATTCTAACATCAGACTATTTAACATAAATTTCTGAACATTCTCTCCAGAGAACATCTTTCGAACATTCAATCACAAACCAGAAATACTGTAAAGGGGGAGCAACTTCTTTTCCCTTACTCTATGCATTTCATTGCATGTTTGTTTTGTATATTTTCAATATATACTTATTGATCCATATTTGGAGTTTTGTTGTTTTACTTGAATCCTTAAATCTACAAAATATATGCCCAAAGAACATGCAGCCGCATAACAACAGCATATCAGAAGGCATATACTGTAAAACAAATTTTAACTGATTGTAGTGACCTTGCCCCGATATGTCAACGATTTTATGACATGACTAGTCTTGATGACCTTTTCAAGAAAATAAGAAAGACATGGAGGAGGGGAAGGAAAAAAAATTAAATCTGCCCAGAACAAGACAAAGACTCACCGAAGATATGGGTAGCTCCCTCTGCCTGCACAGTTTTGATAACAACCGCCTCCATGATATTAAGATGATGTTTCGACGAAGCACTTTGCAGCACAGAGAAGAACTCTGCTGAATAATTGAACTTTGAACTGCATATCAGAAGGCATATACTGTGAAACAAATTCTGATTGTATTGATACGTCAACATATGTCAATGATTTTTTTATGACATGACTGGTCTTGATGATCTTTTCAAGAAAATAAAAGTAGAGACTATCCAAGCCTACTAGAAGGAGATTGGTCTATACTACATATTATAACACTAAATAACTCAGTTCCAGAGGCATAACTGTAAAGTGATGAAACCAACGAACCAAAGAACTGTTTATAAACCATAGATTTAATAAAAAATCTTCTCGACATTAAATAACTGACAGTGTCGATGTGTCGGTTAAACAGAACAATCAATCAATCTTTTATCTGTATTCTAAAATGTATTCGGTTTGTTGCACGGACAAACAAGTGCCTAATTCTAGTTTCTGCAATTCGGGAGGTGAAGTATTTTCTCTTAAATGTTATGCCCACATCTTTGCTTTTATTCACTCATTGTACATAATTGTTACTCTGTCATGGGAACAGTCTTTTCAGCTTTAAATATCCGACAGAAATGATATTCCGTTAAAATGGAACAATCAATCAAAAACATATATTCTCCTTTGGATGTACAAGAAATATCTTGTACGTCAGTATATCACTAAAAAAAAAAAAAAAAAAATGAACATCCTCCTGAATACACAGCACATCAGAAGGCATATATTGTAAAACAAATTCTAATTGATTGTAATGACCTTGCCCCTATACGACAATGATTTTATGAGATGACTAGTTTAGATGACCTTTTCATGAAGATAAAAGCAGTGACTATCCTAGCCTACTAAGAGGTTGGTCTATACCACAAATTATAGCATGAAATAACGCCATTCTAGAAGCATAACTGGAGAGTGATGGGACTTTTTACAACAAGAACAAGTTATTTTGTGATATAATTTGTGGCATCGACCAACCTCCTAGGATAGTCACAACTGATTGTGTCATAAATTCATTGAGACATATTGACATATTCACTACAGATTTGTTAGAATGTTTTAAATTATATGATGTACATTCAAGAAGATTTAAAAAAAAAAAAAAATGGCAAAATGAGCGAGTGATAGAAGCAGTGCGAGATTTACATGTGGGCTAGCACAGACCCCCAAGACTAGATTCACATTTGGGCTAGCGCAGACCCCTAGATTTGCATGTAAGCTAGTGTGGGCCCAAAAATAGAGAGGGCCCCCAATGGCTCTCTAATCTTGGTTCCATGATGAAACTAAAAAGTCAAAGATATAAGAACAGAGATTTATTTATTTTTAGATTTAATGGGGCTCGTTTGAACTAATTTGAAACAATTTTGGGCCCCTCTAGTTAGAGTGGGCCTTTTAAATTCAATGGAGCCCCCTTGATAGGGTACATTCAGATTTTTATGCATATTTTTTATATACATATTGATTTTTGATGTAGCTCTATCAGTTTTGCATAATTTTGCTGAAGTGTTCCAGATTTTCAAAAAAGCATCATCTAAAAATATATTGTTTTATAGATCTGGTGGGAGTCGGGTAGCAACATACATAATGAAAGGTGCCTCCAAATTCTATTACTCCAGGGTTGTCAAGGCCTAAATCCAGCCCTAGATATATGAGTGTACTATTCTGATTCTTGATGGAACAACTTTATTCCAAGAGAGTCTGAAACCATAATGTCATTCTCTTAGAATACTTTTAATTTGGTAAATTTTATTGTTTGGGTGGTGGTTCCATAACTCGTTTCTTATTTAGAATCTATGAGTTTATGCTTGCTTTGAAATATATATAGGGGATTTTCAAATTTGAAAGGATTTCTTATATATATATATATATATATATATATATATATGACATTTTTTATGTTTAGATGTTCTTTTTATAGATACAAATATTTAAGTAAATGCTCTGTTTATGATAAACAGTATTAACAACATTTACCAGCCTGAATGTCTGAGAAATTTTCATAGATAATATGTGTCCTCCAATAGGAATCAAACATATATCCTATATGGAGCCGTCATATAGCCTGACGTGCCTTAACCGAATTGGCCACAGAGGAGCACTCGGTTAGCAAGGTTGATTTTACTGTTTTTAAACACAATTCTCCATCATTTTCTCTCATTCATTCATATCTGCTCAATGCGTATCCAAATGTAAACAAATGACGTCATACATTATGAAATAGACAAAGCCTAACAATTATTTTTAAGATATTTTTTTTGTTTATACATTCTTCTTATTAATAAAAATATTTAAGTAAATGCTCTGTTTATGATAAACAGTATTAACAACATTTTCAGGCCGGTAAATGTTGTTTAATACAGTTTATTATAAACAGAGTGTTTACTTAAATATTTGTATCTATAAAAAGAATGTGTAAACATAAAAAAGGTCTTAGAAATTATTGTTGGACTTTCTCCATTTCATAATGTGTGTGTATGTATATATATATATATATATATATTTTGAAGAAATCGCAGAAAAAAAAAAAAAAAAAAAACAGGTTTCACACTAAATAGACTGCACAAATAGTTGAATTGAAACATTGAAATAAAGTAAATTCATATTTATGTGTGTGTATTTTGTTTTTAAATCTATGTTTTTTTATTCATAAGATTGAAATGTATAACCTTTGAAAACGTTGCTCAGTGTGTGGGGATATTTTTATTAACTCCTTGGTGTGCCATTGCTTAAAAAGGTTGAGAAATACTGTCCTATATTAGCTTAAAAAGGGCTTTATCAGTTTTATTGCAATTTTTTACTTCTTATTTATGTGAATTAGGCTTCTCTGCACTAAATAACATCAAAAATAAGAAGCAAGAAAGACTATGCTCAACAAAAAGAAATGAGGGTCTGCTTATCGCACATTTGATCAAACATTGAAGAAATCACCCCCCCCCCCAAAAAAAAAACACTAGGCACAGGTTTCACACTAAATAAGCTGCATAATTGTTGAATAGAAACATTGAAATAAAATAAGTTAATATTTATGTGGGCATTTTAAAAAAAACTAATGTATGGTTTTATTTCATAATATTTAAATGTATACTCTTTAAAAGTTTTGCTAAGTGTGCCATGATATTTACATTTGGTCCAAAGTGTACTGTTGCTTAAAATGATTGAAAAAAACTGTCCTACCAGTACAAATTTTAACCCCTCCACAAAAATTTACCTGTGTGTTGTGCAACTGGTCACTAAAAATGCACAAGTTTTAACCCTTTCAAAAAAAAAAAAAAAAATACTTGTCTATAGTTTTTATCTTTATTTTTTGCATAAAAAACAGATGATAAAAACTGACACTCTACCAAAGTGTACATGGTTGACACAATTAGTTCCCAGGCAATTCTGGGTACCTCTGCTAGTATCAATTTGATATAAGTTTTATCAAGAGATAATGAATAATTTACTTATTTTATTAAAAATATTATTGCCTTTTACTAAGACCCCCACCACTACCCTAGCCGGTTACAAACTGAAAGATCTCTAAATAGAATGACAGAATAATTTTCTAATTTATTTAAGTTGAGAAGGATTACACTGAATATTTAAAAAGGCTAAATTGTTGTTTACATAAAATCTAATTTTTATCAAGTGCCAATTCAAATGTTTATTTTTAAAAAATAAAAGCACTTTAACCTTTCTCCTTTTCAACTTTTAGTTGTAATAAACAGATTAGTTAACTTGCCCTGACCTAATATAGTCTTTCTTTTTTTTTAATCTGGATTATGCTAAATAGAATTTTAAAACAAACTCACTTTTTCTTAATAAAAATAAAAAAAAAAAAAAAAAAAAAAAAATACATTTCTTTTGCTTCTCTAATTGTGACATATTTCCCAGACAAGCCCATAAAGTTCACAAAGTTTGTGATTTAATAGAGACTTGTCTGTATGGCACAAGGTCATGTTTAAAGTTGAAGTCCCATGTGCAAATGGGACTAGGGACAAAAACTGATCAAAACTTCATCAGCCTCTTCCTTTGGGACACTTTTTAATAAAATGTGAGAAGTCCTGCTTAGAAAGTTATAGATGTGGCATTTTTATTTCTTTTCTTTACTTACAAATAATTCCCAATTTGATTGCCATATGCAATAAAGTTAATATCACAATGAATTTCAGCTTCAATGACAAAAGAAAGTATATAAATAAAGTTGGAAGATCAAATGGGATAAAAGATATTAATATTTTTTTTTTTTTTTTTTTTTAAAAGAAGGAAAAATTGGTTTGCTACGAAAAGGGCAAGTAACTCTGTCACAGCAGAATTTAAAGTTTAAATGATAAATATAAATTCTGACCAAATATTGTCAATTTAGTTAATAGGGTTTCAGCGTTTTGGCTGTTGAGGTCACTGCTCAGTTATGAAGGTCATAATATTTTCGTCATTTGGGTCATCTCAGTTATGAAGGCCAGAGTGTTTTGGTTGTCTAGATCACTGATTAGGTCACCTCTGCAATGAGGACCACAATATTTCGGCCTCCAGGTTATCTCAGTTATGAGGGCCACAATGTTTCAGCCATCCAGAAATTTCCAACAGAACCCAACATAAAATCCACAGTCAGTGAATTGTTCTCACTTAATTACTCACATTAAAATGTATATATCAATTAAAAATCAATAAGGCTATTATTTATGTACGACTAAGCATCTTACTGGTTGTTAAGAATATCAGCCCAGTGTTATCTTAGACACTGGCAAAATTATCCAACTTCTGCCTGAAGGGGAGATGCTTCCAAAGTCCATGGAAGGTGTCAACTTTTTTGTCTACTTTTAAAAAAGCATGTGGGTGAGCCCTCGTGTTTCCTTTGTGTCAATAGCAAACTCTTTGAATCTATAATCAACATCAAGTTTGTTGGTCACCTCAACAGGAATAACCTGAGTGACAACCAGTGTGGATTTTACACTGCTAGATCCACAGGTGATGTCTTAACTCAACTCACAGTATCAGTGAGACACCAGACAATAACTTCATCAAAAGAATGGTCACCCTAAATATATCAAAGGCTTTTGACAAGGGTCTGCTACATAAAGTCTCCAGGAAGGGATTTCTCAATTATCCTTCTTAACAGGTAGGTCCCTGAAGGTTGTTGCTAATTGGAAGCCCATAAGATCAACCCTGGTGTTCCTCAGGGTTCTCTCCTTGGCCCTAAGCTCTTTCTGCTTTATATTAATGATCTGCCTAAGGGTATACTCTGATCATAAGTGAGTATCGATGCGGATGATATAACAGTTTACAGGTGCACCTCCAAAAGTCTGAAGGACTAGAACCCAGCAACTCATCTTTCCTCTGACCTAGCCCAGGTGGCTCAATAAGGAAAAAAGAGTGGCATGTAAAATTCAATACGGCCACAACCAAACTAGTAACGTTCCTCCACCACTGAGCAGACCCTGAACTTTCACCTATTATGATGTAAGAAGTGATATTGCCTGACAACGATGACTGACTTCTGCTTGTATGGCATGGCGTAGAGTCCTGTTGCCAGACATAGGCTTTTCCAGCAGTCACCCTATTGTTACTATAAGATCAATGTTTACATTCCTCAGGGTTCCCACCTTGGTCCTACCTTCTTTGTACTGTAAATTAATGACCAGCCTAAGAGCATACACTGATCTATACTAAGTATCTATGCAGATGATGCAACAGTTTACAAAAGCACCTCCAAAACTCTGAAGGACCAGAACTCAGTAACCTGTCTTTCCTCTGACCTGACCCAGGTGGGTCAATGGGGGAAAGGAGTAGCATGTAAAATTCAATATGGCTGCAATCAAACTAATAACATTTCACCACCACCGAGTAAAACTTGAACCTTTCACTTTTCTATAGATTTTGAAAAATATTGGTAGATTGATTCGTTTTCTACAGCTTATCAACTCTTCAAGTTATTTGAAGCCAGTAATTTTTTTTTTAAATTCTAAGAATTTGTGGAGGGGATATTAATGATTTAGTGATACAAGTCTTATTAATTGACCTTTAGCTGTTGGGGGGGGAAAAAGAGGTGGGTTCGTACCTTTCCCAAAAGTATTTGTGCCTAAATTAATATAACAAACCCAACCAGAATTGGAACTTGGCTCTACAATTAACAGTTCAGAGCCATTACCCATTGCACCACCCCCACCTTACAGCATCTGGTATTCCTGATCTAGGTACCGATATTAGAAATTATAATTCTTTATTAAAATTGTTTCCCACAGACGAAACATTGCAAAACTCTCAGTGCTCTATCTGAGAAGCTACATTCCAATCCTCAGTGAGTATCTATGAGGATGATACAACAGTTTCCAAGTGCACCTTCAAATATTTTGGAAGACCAGAATCTAGCAACTTGTCACTCCTCTGAAATAGTCCAGGTATCTTAATGGGGGAAGAACTGGCTTGTAAAATCCAATACACCCAAAACCAAACATGTTCTACCTCCTCGGAGAAGACTCTGAACCTTCACCTGTCATGATGGATGGGTTTGCTCTGAAGGAGGCACCTTGTCTTGAATGTCTATTGGAACACAAAGTTTCCTTAGACCTAAAGCGGAACTCATCTATCCAATCCATTGTTAAAGATGCTGGAAAAATGGTTGGTTCATTGTACAATGCCAGTAAGTATCTGACTCCCCGTGTTTTTCTACCTTTACAAGAGCGACATCAGACTAAAAATGTAGTATTGCTGCTATATCTTGGCTGGAGCTGCAAGGTTTTCACCTGCTTGTCTTGATAGAGTTCAAAAGCATTTACGTGACCTTGTGGGTGATGAATTATTTTCCACCCTACAACCTCTTTCCCACAGACAAAACATTGCGACCCTCTCACTGCTCTATTGCTATTTTGGGAGTATATGTTCTGACAAAATACATTCCTTACTCCCACCAGCTCTGACTTTTACTTTGCAACTGGGACTCGCTCATGCTGCATACGCAAGAATGAATCATCCTCATTCCCTTCATATTCCATTAGTGAGGAGGAAGTTTCACGCGGACAGATTCTTCTAAAGAATTGCTGCTTTGGGGAAAAGGTTTCCAAATCACTACAATTGACCTCTTGAAGTCTAGGGTTATATCTTTCTTGCATAATCCTCATGAACTTCTTGTCCTTTCCGATGTTCATACAACAGTACACAGTAACCTTCTACCTTGAGTGGCTCTTGGGCCTTGTATTGAGTGAACTTTATAAAAAAAAAAAAAAATCAAAATATTCTGCCAAGAATAATTTGAGGTAGAGCACACAAAGTAATACTCCTCTGCTCATCCCACCTCAGATCAAAGTGTAGTTTCTGTTCATACTCCATTTCTTTCTACTCTGATCTACCTAAATTTAGAATGCAACAGAATGCTGACATACTGAACATCACTTGCCTGGTTATCTAATCAGGACAAAATTCACTTATTCTATATATCCATTTCCTAGAAACAGATGGGAGAAAAAAAAAAAAAAAAAACAGTTCAATATTATATATGATTTGTCCTTGTGATGGTGTTTTTTGTCTTTTTCCACTGAGCAAAAATATATGACATTGTTCAACTAGGGATTGAACCTCTGACCATGTGGTAATTAACTAATGCTTTTTATCTATATAGGATATGTAATGGAATTTTCAAGCCTTAACCTCTACAACTCTGCAGGTGTACATATCCACCAGTGATAGCCTTTCTCAATATTTTCTGGGCGGACATGTTCATCAAGTGACAAAGCTTTGTTTCCAAGTTAAAGTACATTTCTAATATAACCTATTACTACGGAAATACATCATTAAGCTTGTGTTATGAACTGGGAATGACTGGATGTCAGTCATTTTGTCCTAATTGAAATAGTTATTTTATAAGCGAATTTTAATAAAGTGTGTTAAAAACGTTTGTTTTTCGATCACAATGGCAACCACCAGTGCAAGGCGTGGATCTGTTATGTTGATAGAGGAACTTCATGGACAGTAAGAGCGATGAAGAAGAATTTTCTCAGATTTACCCATGCAAATATTGGTGATGTGTGAGAGTGAGACTGAAAGTGATTCTGACCAAAGAGGAGGAATTTTCAAACCATCACAAGCATACGATCACCCGTGGCTACCAGAGTTTTCCTATGCTCCCTGATCTACAAAGCTAGTGAGGTAAATGTTTTTTGTCCCTTTTTTTTTATCTGACAAAGTTATTCAACTAATCGTAGTGGAAACTAATCGGTATGCAAATGATATGAAAACAAAATTAGGTGACACAGCAAAGCCCAACTCGCAAATCAGAGCTTGAAAAAACGTTTGCTCTGAAGAAATGAAAGCATTTTTGGCCTTGCTTTTGTTGATAGATTTGATAGTGACCTTCGTATTCGTATTACTGGACAAAAGACCCCCCTTTTATATATGCATAGTTTTCATGATGTCATGAGTAGAAATCAGTTGTCATATTTTCTTTTAAATTTTCATGTCTATTTTTTTTTTCCTCAAAATTTATTATAATGTACAGTAAAAAAAAAATGTCTACATTTTTCAAAATCCTTTCATGCAAATACCCTGAAAGTTTTATAACAATATCTCTAAAACCCTAAAGGTTACAGTGCTATTAATGCACCCACCATTCAAAAACTTAGCACACCCAACATTAATGTGGATCCAGGGGACACAACTCTGAAACTCAGTGCGGATTTGTAAAGGTTAAATATATTGTCTATTATTTCCTAATTAAAAGCTTTCGTTATGTTTGTTCTTATGCAGAGTCTGCTTGATGGTTAGTGAAGCAAAGCATGTGTGATGACTTTTGTCGTATTTTCTCGATTTCACAAGGGTTAGTGACTCCACCTTCATCATTGAAATTCAGACAGATTCAAATGAAGTATAAAGAGCCTAAAAATAACTTTCTTTTTAAAAAAAAAAAAGAATGGTTAAAAACTGGAGTCAATAGTTCCTTTTGGTAAATGCTTTTGCTTATTATGAAGGCCTACAGAAAATGTGGACATTTTTTTTTCAATATTACCAATACCAACATATGTCTGGCTGATATTATACAAAGAACACACCAGAAGTTTTGAGAACTTTTTCCGGAGTGACATTTATTTGTTTCAAAACAATACAAAACTTTAATCACCTTCAAAGTAGGACCTTCTGATTTCAATGCTGTTGTTGTAATGCTCCAGCCACTTCTTGAAGGACCCTTTATATCCCCCACTCCAAATGAAGGTGTTTCAGGTCTTTGTCACTGCCTCCTTTATCTACCCCATATCCTCAAAATGGGATTCCATATGTAGTCTTGACCATTTCAGATGTTTCTGCGACATTTTTGCCAAGATTAACACAAAATCAGAACCCTATGAAATAACCAAGACTGTTCAAGATGTGGCTGGGGAGCATTGGAGGGATCTACTTTTTTTTTTTATTTTTTTTAAAAAATCCTTTTGCCTCAAGCAAGGTGATAAAGCCACTAAGATGCAAGGGGTTTCCAAAAGTGAAAGAATCAGAAAAATCATTACAGCAAGAGAATAATAAAATAACAGAAATTAAGATGACAGACAATTGACACTGATCTTCAAAAATTTAAACGCAAAGCTGATAGGAAAGCAAGAAGATGGAAGAGAGTTCCAAAAGCAAGAAGTGTAAGAGAAAAACTGTTAGCATAGAACTTAGGGTTACACACAATAGACAACTGCAAAATGATGAGACCTAGCTGCCAATCCAGTACTGTACTGTGCTTAAATTCATAAAGTTGAGGTACCAAAGAGGGAAATTCCTCAGAATAATTGTTATGAAAATATTTATAGAAAAAGCACAGCGCAGCTATGTTATGCTGGTGAGAAAATGACTAAAAGTGAGATGCCAGATCAGTAACATTAATATTGCAGATTCTTTGAATTTTTATTAAGAATGTCTAAATATATAGCAGGGATACCAGATGAGATGTGGCAGCAATATTCAATGCGTGGATGTATGCCAGACTTATACATGTGTAAGATAGTCTCTTGCAAGAAAGATTGTCTAGCACAGTGAATCAACTTTCCTAGCAGTTGATTCAATATAATTGTTCTACCAAAAAAGCGCAATAAATCACTACTGGAGTTAGCATCAGTCATGCTGATGGAAGACTAAAAAGATTCTCTAAGATGATTGAAAGAGTTTCGTCTTTGAGGTGTTAAAATTAAGAAGTTGTTATTTCTATTGTTATAAGAATTTTGAAGGAGATTAGAGTTTTGCATTTGTCTCTTCTGAAAAATCCTGAAATGTGTGTGTGTGTGTGTGTGAATGAATAAAAACAGAAAAGGAAGAGACTATTCTTAGCTGATATGTTTCGTCCTTCGAGACAATGTGGAATTTATCTTGTTGCATGTGCTTATATACAAATTCAAGGATATCATTGGTTTATCAAGGCTTTTAAATTTGAGAATCTAATCACAATTTAAACAATTTAAAAAAAAAAAAAAAAAAAAATTACTTGCTTCTTTTTGCCTTACCAGACTTTTTGAATTATGGCATTGTGTTATCCACATGTTTTGACTGAACGTACAACCACCTGATGGACATTCGTGAATATTTCCAAATTTAAAAAGAGAACTCGATGTAAGAGCAGAGCAAATAATAAAGATGATGAAAATGGAGACTTTAGAAACTCATGGTAATAATTTATTTCACGAGATCAAACTTGATCTTGTGAAATAAATTATTACCATGAGTTTCTAAAGTCTTTCTTTATATATATATATATATATATATATATATATATATATATATATATATACACACACACACACACACACAGTAGGACCTCCCCATCCTCAGTTTCACTTATCCACAGTTGATCCAATTTTCTGTGTTGAAAGATTTCATTAAACTACATCTTTTCAAAATATATTTCACACAGAAAAATATAAATAAAAAAGACAGACATAACATAAGCCTTTAATAATAATAATAATATTTTAGGAATAAAAAAAATTTAAATGTCATCCTCAAGGCCATAAAATTCTGACTTCACAGTTCCTGGGGAAAAAAGTTGAACCAAAAAATAAAATAAAAAAAAATTCAGTTCATTTAATGTTTTTACAGTTGGTGAATATGTCAAATATATTTTCTTTTTAAAATACAGTGTCAATTTCCTGGTGAACATTTTGGGACATACCTAGTATGTATGGTTCACTATTTTCCACGGTTGTCACCCTCCAATGGGGGGAAACTACCCTATGAGGTCCTACTGTACATGTCCACACATTTAATAATATACAAACACTGCCCAGAAAACAATGCAGTGTCTACTGTAATGTCGCCTTCATTAGATGATCACCTGGCAGAGTTTCACAGTTGAAACATCTTTACATCATATCCAAAGAGAGCCAGGAATACTTCATAGCATCAACAGATTTCATATTCGCTTTACTATTTGCAGCAACAGGCTCATCTTGGCTATTATAATCAAAGTGTTTCAGTCATTCTGAACTTCTTCAGGTATCTTGCTTTGTATTTAGTTAACCTTCATGGAATCTTTACTCAATCTTTGAGAGTAGTTTGTCCCTGTTCCACTTTCCATGCTTAGGAGAGATAACTTGTATTAGTTAGGGGAGATAACTTGTATTAGTTAATACTCATCTGTCATATTTACCTTTGCATCTCTTGTCTGTTTCTTTCACTGAACTAGCACTAACAAACCCAGGGATTGAACTCTAAATGTTTAGGGAACTTGATATGTATTAACCAACACTAAACTACTGGGCCATGTGTATGAAGACACCTGAAACATGAAATGTTGATATAACAACCAAAATGCGCATGCTGGTCCAAATAGCAAAGCATATCATGATAATTCCTCCGTCTTACTTGGAATTTTGAACTGAATTCTTTATTAAATCAATAGAGACAGACTGTTCTCATTCCACTTTTCATGCTCAGGGAAGGTAACTTGCACTTAGTCATCTTTGTATTGATTGTTTGTTTGCTTCATTGAATGAAAACACTATACCCCTGTGAATTTAATAGTGTTCACTTTGAAATTCCTAAAAGGTTACTGGGTACAAAGACACCTGAATAAGGCCAAAGGGGACAATGGTTGAAACATTAAGCATAACAACCAAAATGAGCATGCTGGTCCAAATAGCAAAGATGTAATAATAACGTTAATTCATCTCATCCCAAAGACTTCCATCATCAGATTTTGCTTTGATCTCTGTCGATGTCTAAGTAGCAGATGTAGCCTTAGCCCAATTTTTGAGGTTCTTTTATTTACACGTTTTTTTTTAGCCCAGACATCCCAAGTTTAGCCAAACATGCACACACGCACATACATACACACAGAAAATATATGATACAGAAGTGTGTATTTCACTTTTCAATAAATTTCATTATATAAACAGCATTCAAAAAAAAAAAAAAAAGTTTTTCTTTTCGTAAATTTAACAAATCACATATGAGCAGTTCCAGTTCTTGTTTAGTTTTTTTTTTTCCCAGGGAAAATTTTTTTCTTTTTTTTACCAGAACAAGCCTGAGAATGGCAGCTTCTGTTCCCTATCCTCATTAATGCCAAGAGAAACAAAATATGCTCTTCAGAAACACAGAACGCAAATTCTGAATTCCTCTTTGACCAGGTACCATTCTCCAAATGTCATTAAGAGAAAATTTAATAGGGATATGTTTTTAATAGACGACAATCAACCATTTATTCCAGGACCTTGTAAAAAGAAAAGTAATTTAATATGTTGCTGAAAAGTTGTTTTCAAAAAGAAACAAAATCAACAAAATCTTAAAATCAGTAATTATTGCCAACTTTCACAAGACTATAAGAATTGCTCCTAGGATAAAATTGAGTTTTGCAGAGAAAATAGATTAGATGCCACCTGATTGTATGACTGTTACAACCAGATGGCACCTGACTGAATGGCCGCCGCAACCAGATGGCACCCGATTGGATGGTCACCACAAGCAACCAGATGGCACCCGACTGGATGGCCGCCGCAACCAGATGGCACTTGACTGGATGGCCACCACAACCAGATGGCACTGGATGGTCACCACAAGCCAGATGGCACCCGACTGGATGGTCACCAGATGGCACAATGGCCGCACAACCAGATGGCACCCGATTGGATGGTCACCACAAGCAACCAGATGGCACCTGACTGGATGGCCGCCACAACCAGATGGCACTTGACTGGATGGCCGGCACAACCAGATGGCACCCGATTGGATGGTCACCACAAGCAACCAGATGGCACCCGACTGGATGGTCGCCGCAACCAGATTGCACCCGATTGGGTGGTTATTTTTCATATATATTGAATTTCAAGTATGATTCCTGGTCAGTAAGAAAACAGAATGGTTGTAAGTTCCCTCTGAAAATATTTTTTTCATGGCATTAAGAGTGGTGGTTGGGAAGTCAATGATGGTAAAGTTAATAGTCACCAAAAAGATGTTTTTTTTTTGTTTTTGTTTTCCATTCCTTTTTGTCTGTACCCTAATTTGATGAAAAAAAGAAAATAGAGACTTCTGTACATGTATCAAACAAAATGGAATGAAAATTGGATTACAAGAAAAAAAAAAAAAAAAAAAAAAAAAAAAGAAAGATTCAATTTTTTTCCTTTCCTATTGCTTTTTTTTTTTTTTTTAAATTAAAGGGGAAACAAACCTCCCTTTTCAAAGAAAAAAAAAAGTAAGAAAATTCTTTCCACTGTCATCTTTTCCAAGTGCTGATCCAATTGACATGACAATGTCCACCAAATTAAATTCTTTTGTTTTTTTGTTTCACTTTTAGTGTTTCCTTAAAGAAATTGTTTCTTCTCTCCTAATAAATCAACTGACCAGATGACCAGCCGTTAGAGGAACCCAGGCACCTGGCCAGCCAGCCAGATCTAGGATGCAGAATCACCAGAGTGTTTAAGGTTTTCTTTAAAGTCTGGTACTGGTAATTTTACTGTTACATGATGATATTTGTCTCGACCTGCAGTTGCTTCTGGCTTCACCTCTTTTCCTGGTGAGTGACCTGAGGGTGGGGCTTTAGGGAATTCTCCCTCTTCAACAAGTGACGGCCATTTTGGTTGCTGGTCCACTTTGCTAAGTCGTTCATTTAGCGCCTTCAATGCTAATTGCCTGGAAAAATAATTTAAATTATTCAATCATTAAACTTACATATAAATACATACATTATTTTAATTTCTTAGAGGAAGCATTGTCAGTTATTATTCTTGCTTGTTATCTGACAATGTTTTAATTTTGGGAATATGCTTTGGTCATTATGAGTAATAAAAGGTTTTGCCATTTTTGGTCATCCTTACTTCAGCTGCCATATAAGACTTAAATTTAAGTGAGCTTTCATCACATATGGTTAAGGAAAGTTAAAAACATAGCTTGACATGTTTTGTATGTTAGAAAGAAATGAACATTGGCTTTTATATATATATTTTTTTTTTTAAATTAGTACATCTTTTATGTTTATTTCAGTTGCTTTTTTACTGGAAGTTCCACATTGTCATTAACATTTGTAGACTGGAAATAAACCTCTGAGGGGACTCCTGTCCTTTATTCTTGGAAGCTTGATTTAATGTGACATCTGTCTTACAGGTAAAGCTACAGAGAAATGGCATGTATTTCTAAAAAAAAAAAAAAAAAAAACAAGAAACAAACACATTGCTTATGCTATAGAAATTAAAAATATTAATTATCAAGTTTAATGTATTATTTCAATTGTATCAAAGACCATTTTAGGGAGACTCAGTAAATTTATATTGTAATGAACACTTGAAGCTTGTAAGCAGACAATCGCCTTTGAAAATCTGTACCTCTTATATACAAAATTCAATTTGCATTAATGTCTTCTCACAATGAAAACATTTGACATCCCAAAATAGAGATTAAATCTGGGGGAAAAAAAAAAACTAAAGACAGTACGCATACTGTCCCTCTGCCTTTTTTGTGGTAGTGACCACTGTCTTATGGAGAACATTGTCTTGTCATCTTTGTCTAAAAAAAGTCATTTATCTTCATTCAATGACCTTCATTGTCCAAGCTGCTTGCCATGATACTTGTGAAGTTCAATTTATTTAGCTGATAATCATCAGGAAAATAAATGATTTCAATCATTTTTGTGACAGGTCAGCTGTTTTCCATTTAACTGACACCGATATTGCTACAGAAACAAAGATACCAGAGGAAAAATCATTTGTCATTGACTTATTTGGTTTGTTGATGCAATGTTGGGGTTCTTTCTGAAGAATTACAGATAAACCATTACAATCCAGAGACTACAATCCAGAGACAACATGCCATACTGCCGCTTCCAATTTGGTAAAAGTTTTCTTTCTACTCAAAGGGCTTCATTATCCATCAAGCTATCGTAGTCAACAAACGTTAAAGAATTGTTTTAGACTTAAATTATCCGAATTCTGATATTAAATATTTTTTATTATTAATTGTATGTTAACAATGAAGCCTCTCATGATGAAATCATTATAGACAATGGCATGTCTCAAAGTAATGTATACATTGTTTACACTATAAAATTATTTCATACACATTTTCAAAATATTTATATTTAACCTCATTATTTATTTCAAGTGTATCAGGCAGCATTTTAGGGAGACAGTGAATTTATATCGATTGCAATTAATGCTTAAAACTTGTAAGCAGACATTTACCTTTGAAAATCTCTACTTCTGATATAGAAAATTCAATTTGAAGTTATATCTTCCCACAATGAAACATTTGACACGTCCAGACCAAACAGAGAGTAAATCTGGAGGGGAAAAACTAATTTTGTTGCTTATTCAGTGAGAGCTACTTTTGAATCTGTGTAAATACGCTTTTTTTTTTTTTTTTACCCTGACCACTACAATCTTAAGCACTTAAGTCCAGGGTCAAACGTTATCTATGTTACATATCCTCATAATATAAACATTCTTACCTCCTCCTCTTACGTTCATACAGCAACCTCATTCACACTCTGGCTGATAATCGTTGGGAAAATAAATGACTGAAACCATTTTTGTGACAGGTCAGCTATTTTCCATTTGACAAGATATCAGCTGACACTGATCTCGCTACAGAAACAAAGATGCCAGAGGAAAATCGTTTGTCGTTGACTTTTTTGGTTTGTTGATGCAATGTTGGAATTTATTCTGAAGAATTATGACACACAACGCTGCAGTCTTCCATTTGTTTATTATTTTCTTTCTACTCAGTGCGCTTTATTGTCTGCCAAGATATCGTGGTCGACAAACATTAAAGAATTATTTTAAGCTTAAATCATCCAAATTCTGAGATTAAATGTTTTTATTATTAATTGTATGTTAACAATGAAGCCTCTCATAATGAAATCATTATAGACAATGGCATGTCTCAAAGTAATGTATACATTGTTTATTCTATAAAATTATTTCATACACATTTTCAAAATATTTATATTTAACCTCATTATTTATTTGAATTGTATCAGACAGCATTTTAGGGAGAGTGAATTCATACTGATTGCAATGAATGCTTAAAACTTGTAAGCAAACATTTACCTTTGAAAATCTCTACCTCTGATATGCAAAATTCAATTCTCTAACACTAAAATACTCCATAACTGCAATTATCAAAAATAGACTAACATTTATTGAAGCTATTATTTACATCCAACAGAAACAAACATACATAGCTGTGTTTCTTTCTTTCTTTTTTTTTTTTTTTTTGTTGAGACAGGATCAAGATTAAACTTGTACAAATAAAGTGTTGTCCAGCCTGACAAAAGATTTGTCATAATGATTTGAGGCAAGGTTTAAAAAGGCCAGATGGTCTTCTTGACACCCAACTCAGACATTTGCAATAATCCAAGTACACCAAGTGTTTTTATCAAGATATCACCTCTAGAAAAGTTGCTATTCAAGCCATGATACCCTATCCTACTTTTATATTTATATCACTTTCATTAAAGTTGATGACAAGGTACTGTGATTAATAAAAAGCTTAATCACAGTACCTTATCAGACGTCTTTACCAAAACTTGTATAAAAGAGGGATTGCTGTCTAAATACACTATATATATATATATATATATATATATATATATATATATATATATAAGAAATAATTTATAGAAAGAATAGCAATGTTAATGTGATTAATGGCAAAATCACTTTGCTAACAGGACTTAATGAGACATTAACTTACTATCAATTCCTTGAACAATAAGATCCTTATATTCGAGTTGTTGTCAGATGGAAGACACATGCCAAGTACTTTTGACAATTTTTTTACATTTGATATGCCATGGGCAGATATGAATGTACTTGAGATTCATGGAAGATCGAAGTTTAAATACAGTAAATTCGACCTTGCTAACCGAATGAAATCGGTAAAGGCACGTCAAGCTAAATGACGGTTCCGTATAGGATACAGGTTCGAATCCTGTCGGAGGACGAATATTTTCTTTGAAAATTTCTCGGACATTCAGGCTGGTAAATGTTGTTTAATACTGTTTGCTATAAACAGAGCATTTACTTAAATATTTGTATCTATAAAAAGAATGTATAAACATAAAAATGTCTTAAAATAATTGTCGGACTTTGTCCATTTCATAATGTGTGACGTCATTTGTTTACATTTGATACGCCATGAGCAGATATGAATGTACGTGAGAGATTCATGGAAGATTGAAGTTTAAATACAGTAAATTTTGACGTTGCTAGCCGAACGCTCCTTCGTGGCCAAATCAGTAAAGGCACATCAATCTAAATGATGTTTCCGTATAGGATACAGGTTCGAAACCTGTCGGAGGACAAATATTTTCTGTGAAAATTTCTCAGACATTCAGGCCTGTAAATGTCGTTTAATACTGTTTATTATAAACAGAGCATTTACTTAAATATTTGTATCTATAAAAAAGAATGTATAAACATAAAATGTCTTAAAACAATTGTTGGACTTTGTCCATTTCATAATTTATATATATATATATATATATATATATATATATATATATATATATATATATATATATAGGTTCGATTCCTGTCAGAGAACTAATATTTTCTATGAAAATTTCTCAAACATTCAGGTTGGTAAATATTATTAATATTGTTTATTATAAAGCAGAGCATTTACTTAAATATTTGTATCTATAAAAAGAATGTATAAACATAAAAATGTCTTATGTAGTTTTCTATACAATTTCTCATGCCATTAATAATTTTTTTTCTTTTCAGATGATAAAATGTTCATAGTTAATATAATTAAGTGTTGTTTTTTTATTTTTAGCCTTTTTTTGCATGCTATTATGCTAGTGTTTTTTATATAATTTATCATCTGAAAAGAAAAAATTATTAGATCACACGAGAAATTGTATAAAAACTAAATAAAAGCACCTTGTCTGTCATATTCAATGAAATGTGCATGAAAGAAAAGATTGCTGCCTAAATACACAAATTTTATATATATATATATATATATATATATATATATATATATATTTTAAGACATTTTTATGTTTATACATTCTTTTTATAGATACAAATATTGAAGTAAATGCTCTGTTTATAATAAACAGTATTAATAACATTTACCGGCCTGAATGTTTGAGAAATTTTCATAGAAAATATTCATCCTCCAAGAGGAATCAAACCTGTATCCTATACAGAACCGTCATATAGCCTGACATGCCTTAACCGATCAAGCCACGGAGGATCGTTCGATTAGCAAGGTCGATTTTACTGCTTTTAAATTTCAATCTTCCATGAATCTCTCACGTACATTCATATCTGCTCAAAGCGTATCCAAATGTAAACAAATGACGTCACACATTATGAAATGGACAATCTATATCTATAAAAAGAATGTATAAACATAAAAATGTCTTAAAATAATTGTTGGACTTTTGTCCATTTCATAATTTATATATATATATATATATATATATATATATATATATACATACACACAGGTGTATTTAGGCAGCAATCCTTCTTTCATGCACATTTCATTGAATACAATAGACAAGGTGCTTTTTTTGGTTTTTTATACAATTTCTCATGCGATGTAATAATTTTTTTCTTTTTGGATGATAAATTATATAAAAACTGTTCAAACGTTCTTTTTATCAGAGCACTTTAGGCTATAAATTTAGACATTTTCAAGGATTAAATATTTTAACTGTTAAATAAGAAATAGTTGTATGAATGTTTTATAAAATGTTGTCATTTTTTAAAACACGGTCAAGATATTGTGTCCATGTTCAAAGTTAATATTATTAAGTGTTGGTTTGTGTGTTTTTATTAATAAGGCTTCCATTATTTTAGCCTTTTTTTTTGCATGTAGATGATGCTATCATATATTAGTGTTGTCAACAAGTATGTTACTAATAGTGTCCCGTAGGTCTCCATGAATACTTATTTTTTATTTAACAGTTAAAATATTTAATCCTTGAAAATGGCTAAATGTATAGCTGAAAGCGCTCGGATAAAAAGTACATTCGGAGAGTTTTTATATAATTTATCATCCGAAAAGAAAAAAAATTATTAGATCGCATGAGAAATTGTATAAAAAAACTAAATAAAAGCACCTTGTCTGTAATATTCAATGAAATATATATATATATATATATATATATATATATATATATATATATATATACAAAACAATGGTTAGAATGTCTGCATGAGAAATGGCTTCAAATCAACCATGGTTCGATTTCTCAGGAAGGAGAATTCCTGATGTTATCGGACAGGAGCGGAGAGATCCCATGAGAATTTCCAACTTTGGAAAGTGCCTGAAAAGCTTTGTGAATGAAGTTGGGTTGACGGAACCCTTGGGTGCCAGTGATAGCTGCGCTAGAACGAAGTCACAAGTCATCATGGCCGAAGGCTTGAGTGAACTGGCCTTGTTCACATAGTTGATCACACTAGATAACACGCTCTTTCCCAGAAACTGTAACTATGGTCTACTCAGCATAATTGCAGTATAAACTACGGGGGGTACTGAACAAACACAAATATGCCTGAGCAAGCGTCTGCAATAGGGATTAGCTAGCTGCCCTAGTAGACGGGTATCCTTGAATATGAATAGCCAGCTAGACTTGTGTGTGTGTGTGTATGTATATATATATATATATATATATTTATATATTACACTTACACACACAAGATACCATGGGCTGTACCATCATTTGAGAGATTGCTTCTGAAAAAATACAAAAAGAGATTGAATAGAAAAATGACTCTAGCGGTGCTAGACATTTTAGTAAGATCTGTCTCACCTTCTTCTTTCTGCATCCTGTGGATCTGTACCTGGTAATGTGATGGTAATTGTTGTTGGAGAACTGACATCATATTTCCGCTGAGGTTTCTTGCAAATTTTCATTTTCACCAAAGTGCTGAAGATTGTGTTTGCGAAAATGCCAACGACAGGCTGGAGTCGACTGGGGAAAAAACTGAAAAAAAAGAAAATAAAAATTGGTAAATAATTGAAAGATTCTAAACCAATTACATTCATTCTAATAGCTGTTGGGAGCTGGCTCATTCTGGGAAAGTCATCCTCTCTTCAAAAAACTAAAGTACAATTTTATTTTCAAACATGAATTGGGTATCCAAGATGAATCCCTGAAATATAGAAACAAAGATTTACATGAAATCAATGCATTAAGCTTATCAGCTTAAGCTTATGGTTATCAGGAAAAATATCTATTGATAAGGATTTGTTTTTGTTTGATTTTTGAGATAAGAAATTTTTTATATACTTCATCTCAAAAACCAAGCACAATTATGTAAAAAAAAAAAAAAAAGCATTTCAAATAAAATGACCAAATATCAAAACTGATGAAAATTGGAATTAAGTGCTTCAAAAATTCCCCCCCTTGTGAAAGTCCTTTATTGGACATAAGCCTTCCCCAGGCTTTTCCATCTTTGCTGTTCATGAGGGAAGAAATGCTGGCCCAATGCATTTAGGTAGGAGCTCACAGCACCTGATATTTGCAAGCAGTCACCAAACTAAGTACGGACCAAGCTCAACATTGCTAAATGTTGGTGATCGGACAGGAACTGGTGTTTCAATATTTGATACAGCTGTAAGCTGTCCATATCTAGATATAATTATTTGTTTTGCCCTGTTGAAGAAGGCCTGAGAAGCACACCGTACAAAAGTGTGATAATAACAAAGATGAGGATATTATATAAATATAATATCATATATAATAATATATGTAAATAAGAATAACTCCTCTGATAGAAACACAATTTTCCTGCTCTTCATGTGTCCTTGTGCCAGACTAACCTAATGTTAACCTGCATAGTGGCTGAAATAAGCAAGCAATTCCGCAGATTCCATTGGGCAGTATTCAAGATACTGCCCACCCAGTTTAAAGCCGGGATTTCAGACAGGCCAACCATACTTGGAAGATGAGGAGAGCAGATTTGTTTGTTTTTTTGTTTTTTTTAATTTCCATTTTGGTTACCATTTGCCTTTTGTATAAAATTAAACTGAATTAATATCACATACACCTGTCCTATAATGGTTGGTACATTTATGACATGAAGTGTATATGCAAATGTAACAACTATTATAGGACAGAGGTTGCATATTTTTACATTTGTGTGTGTGTGTATTTGTGGAAAAGTCACCCTCTCAGCAACTGGTTTAGCCAGTCACATTACATCACACCAGGGAGATCAGGTGCAAATTTCCTGTGAATGCAATCCTACCAGAAAGAAATGCAGGTTAATTGTGTGAGTTTTGTGAGAAAGTTTGTAAGTCTGTTGCAGGATTCAAATGTCACATGATTAGGCACAGGCAAATTTCCAATATATAGTATATTATATCAAAATATAAGTCTGGCTATAAAAAACAAATTTGTTTTTATAGCCAGACTTATATTTTCCGATTTCTTTTTGAATTTGTAGGTCTGATGAATTGGATTGTGATTATGATTCCAATGTAATAAATTATAACCATGGAATATTAGTGTTTGAGACCTTTATATTATATTCTTACTCTGTCCTGGACATTGAGTTCTACCTGATTCTATCCTCTTATATAATTTATATATATATATATATATATATATATATATATATATATATATATATATATATATATATATATAAACCCACTACATATATTGGTTTTAAAACAACCATGCTCTCCCATAGATTTACCTGTCACCTTTCTGATCTTAGTTCCAGTGTACATTTCTTAGAAAAACATAGCCATATACATAATATTAGACAGATATTAGTTGATAACACAATGATACTCACACATACACACACTAAAAAGAACCTTCAGATATTGGAGGCCATCTGCATTAAAACAAAGCAACTCACATTCAACAAAATTGCTTTTCAAACCGGTCACAATATATTGCAATGCATCTAAAACACATGGTTTTGTTGATAACATTTCTTTTTTCATGTGCTCATGTATGTCATAAAACTGCGTCTGCTATTCTGTGACCGTTATTGTTGCATAGCAATCTTCTATGTAAACATAACAAGATGTCATCTTTGATGGTGAACATCTCTGTTGGAATGTCCATTTTGATGATGGCTCATGTGAGCCGAAAGCTTAGATCAAGGAATTGCATAATAAAAAAAATATCCAAATGTTGGACAGTTTTTGTCTTTATTTTCTCCCGAAACTAAAGCCACAATATGAAGCTTAGAACAGCTCATGATCAAACATAATAGACATTCACTGTCTATAGTTAACATTTAACAATAATAATGTATGAATATATATATATATATATATATATATATATATATATATATATATATATATTATTAATTCTTCATTTTCTTCATGAAATGACAAGAGCTGTAATAGGCTGAAACTGTTATCATATATAGGCGAGAGTGACCCATATTTTCACTTTCCACTCTCAATAGAGTCCAAAAGGTCAAATTTAAGAAATGCTCATGAATATTCATCAGATTAACTGAAAATTCTAGGTAAATTATGGAAGGTGCTAAGTGACATAATTTAATGTCTAATAAACAAAAGTGAGTAAATGATGTTGATGCACTTAATATTTAAATTATTTTAGTATTGGATAAATTTATGTATTATATATATTTTAAATAACAGGAGATCATGGACTTAACCATTTTCTTGTCATTTTTTTTTTTTTTTTACATTTTTATTGTTATGTATGTTAGCTTGGAAAGGGAGTAATTCTTTCAGGAATGGAGATATTTGAAAAAATCCGGGGTGCAGATTTATATTTTGATAAGATTTGATAGCAGCACTCTTGAGAATTTTCCATTCTAAGTTACTTTCTCTTTTAGTATGTCATTCTTTAAACCAAAGTTGTGGTTGAATTTATTTCTATGTATGACTAATGCATTTATTTCTATGTATGACTAATGCATTTGATTAATTGTTGTGTATTTTTGTGTTCATAGTTTCTCCAATGTATTATGAAGAGCAATTATGACGGATTATTTTATATATACCAGTTTCAGAATTATTATTGTTATGATTATTTTGGGTTCTGATC
Source organism: Acanthosepion pharaonis (assembly GCA_903632075.3). Lineage (NCBI taxonomy): Eukaryota > Metazoa > Mollusca > Cephalopoda > Sepiida > Sepiidae > Acanthosepion > Acanthosepion pharaonis. The sequence goes on along the minus strand of CAHIKZ030001389.1, from coordinate 647,138 downwards.
ATATTCATAATAGTTTGGGATGTGGTTGTAATTATTTTGATATTAAAAATGGATAAATTGTCTTGGATAGTAGATGTTAAGGAGTTAATAGGTAGTATTATATGTTTATTTTTATCTAGTTGATTGTCATTGTTTTTATAATGCCATTATCTTTTATGTAGTTGTATATTTTGTATGCCTTTCTCTTAGTATTGGGGTTAAACTAATGAGGATATTCAAGCTTTTGGAAAGTGTTTTCTATATATATTTCTTCTCTGGGTAAGTATTGGGGGCTGCAGATTCTTAGTGCTCTTAAATAGAATCCTGTAATTATTCAAGATGATATTCTAATATCATAACTAATAAATGACCACCCATTGGAGGTTTACAGAAAATCTACCAACAAAAATGACCTTATCAATTTTTATTCTCACCACTATAACAAGATAAAGTAACAAGTGTGCATCACCTACATTGTGAATGGACACAAAATTAAATAAAAAAAATAAAAGGATGATTGGCTCCAATGTGGGGTGGGGGAATTAAAACATAATATTTCAATTCATGTTCTTGACCAATAATAGTTGTAGCAGAACAAGGGACGTGCTGGCAAGGTAGGCACTATCTGTTCTGAATAAAATAGATCAGCAGCTAGATTTTCCTTCTGTGGCACAATATGCACCTAATTCAACAAAATTATGAAGGTTTCTCTGATTATTATGGATAAAATGAAAAATATTTTTTGAAGATTTACAAGATAAATGCCACTAACTGCTTACTCCGAGTAATTACTGATGGCACATGGCTGAGCAGAACATATGGACAATTTTATCCGTTGCAACAAAACATGATAAAAACAAGAAAAAAACTACTAAAAACAAATGTTATCAAGACTACAGATAAGTTTATTAAAACAAACTTTCTGTACTCTGTTTGATAAAAGTTACTATATATATATATATATATATATATATATATGAGAAGAGAATGAGGGAAAGCTGTACATAATTATAAATTATAAAATGACATTGAAATTAATCATCTATACAGCAGCTGTTCTCCTCCACATGACTCACCTGCAAGGGAGGAAACAATGACATGTTACACACCAAATCAACTCCCAACAGTTTTAGGATTCAGGGTTGGAGGAGGAGGAGGAACAAACAATTATGAGGAGGAACAAACAATTATGAGTAAGAATGAATAGAGGAGGAGGAGAGAAAATTGTAGAGAGGAGAGAGAGGTTCACTTTCAAAGTTGAAATTGGGGGAGGGGGTGAAATAGTAAGTTTCCAACTTTGGACACATAGTACATTTATCTGGGGAGTGGGGAATGAAATATACTTGTCGAGAAAAAACAAAAAAAAATGCTTAGATTAATTAGATCAAATTTCAAGCTGGGATTTTGATTATATATATTTAGAAAAATACGACAAACTGTTTTTCTAAATACTGTTTGTTGATATACAAAATTATATATATATATATATATATATATATATATATATAAAATAAAGAAGAAATATCATTTTAAGGTATGCTATATTTATGGGATAAAGTGCTTAATAGCAGAGATAGAGCTTATGTAAATATAAAAATGAACATTGAAGCCAACACTCAGATATGACAGACTGTTTCATGCTATATATATATATATATATATATATATAAAATTGTTTATTTGGGCAGTTATTCCTTTTTTATACAAGTTTCACTAAATATGACTGACAAAGTACTATGGTTAAGATTTTTTTATTTAATTTTTCTTGTGTTCTTACAATTTACTTTATTTATGGACATAAATTACATAGAAATTGTCTGAATATTCTGCATGTCCGAGCGCTTTCAGCTATGCTTTTAGTTATTATCAAGGAAGATTTTAATTTTTGCTTTTAACTGAATGTATGAATTCCTTAGATACACTCATAAAGGAAAAAAAAATCCATACATTAAAAAAATAAATAAAAATAAAATCATCTTTGATGATGGCTAAAAGTATAGCCAAAAGCTCTCACACATACAGAACATTCAGACGATATCTACATAATTTATGTCCAGAAAAGAAGAAAATTATAAGAATACAAGAAAAATTAAATAAAAAACTTAACTGCAGTCAGCCATTTTTAATACATATACATACCGAGTGTACCAACAAAATTATCCAAATTATGTAACAGTAAAATTGTCCATTTGTTAAATAAGGCTTTGTATTTTAGAAATAATTAAAGATATCTTACTGGAATTTTTGAGGTTTCTATAACACTACTGAACTCTACTTTGAGCAATAAGAATGTATAATTACTCTCCATGCTTAATACAAGAATTGTGATGAAATCAATCATAAACGAAAATGACATGTTCATCATTAAATAACCATAGCTAAGGACTGGAAGCTCATGAAGGATTGAAATAAAGTTCAAATATATATATATGTATATTATTCCAGGATCATTTTCCAACTTATTCAAGATGATCTTCGCCCTGTCTAACCTTCTTTCCATCCTGGACTAACAAAGTACTCCACAGGTTTCATGTACTATTTCATTTTCTTTTTTCACTGCTATTTGCACTGTCATAGCTGAAACTCCTCTATCATGTGCCAAACATCTTATGGATTGAGTTGGATCTTTTCTAATTGATCTCCTTAGCTTCAAGTTGAAATGATGATCCTTCTTTCTGTTGTGACCTCCTGATCCAGTTTTCCTTTCTACTGTTTCCTCTTTATTAAAATTTTTCACTGTTTTTGTGATGGTTCTTGAATGGACTTTGAAGATGAAATCCAGAGTATGAATGTTACTACCATTACTGAAAGCCTGAATGATCTTTTTCCTCTCACCATTGCTTAGTTGGGAAGACATAGTGAGGCGGACACAAAATGATTTTAACCTGTTCCCTTTCTAGCTGAATAACTGAAAGGGTTTTTCAGTAATTCTTATAACAAATGGTGTCAAGATGGCTAAACATCTAAAAACCTGGAAAAAAAAAAACTCAATTAGTTTAATGGTTTTTTAGATATTAAATATTTTGTGGGATGGACAATTTTGCTGTTACACGATTTGGACAATTATATATACAATGAACATATATATATAGGATATATTTTTATTCATTTATATATATATAAGAGCTAACAGGTTAGTGGGTGTGATTTTGAATATGATTAAAAAGATTCCTAAAAAAATTAAGGAGAGAAAACAATAAAAGAAGAGAAATATCCATTAAAGAATCAAATCATTTATCGATTGACATTGGATTTAAATTTTTAAAAAAGATTAAAATTGACCAGAAAAGCAAAAAATCTGTTTTTTAGATACTTTAAATATCAATATTTATATATATAATTTTTAATATAATTTTTTGATTGAATTATAAAATAAAAAAATGTAATTCATCAAAAAAAAAAATTTTAAATGAATTCTAATGCATGTTCTAATATTTGGTCAGATTCCTGTTGCTAAATTGATAAATCTTGAACAAAGTAACTTCTTTTTTTTTATGTGAGTATTACTGGATAGAATTTTTATATACAGCCCTACCTACAGACATATAGATCCTAGAAGGTTTGTTATCCTTGTACATAAGTGACCCCTTAGGAATATACAAAATTTGCCCTTGTCCAGTTCAGTAGAATGAACAACCAATGGTCAAATATTGATTTGGTAACAGCAGGTTTTGGACTTGATTTTTCCAATTAAAAAGGAAATGGCAGCAGATGGCAAGTGTTGTTTGAATAAAGGATTGAAGCCATGTTCATGTTCAGATGAAATTAGTTTTTCATTTATAAATACTGAACCAATGAATTCTCTATTGTTCAATTTAACTTTATCCTCTTTTATCATTCATCCATCAAGTCACGGTTTTTGAATTGCTTAAATGATATATTATTCATTTTTCACTTTGGAGTATTTCTTTCATCTTCATTTTTAAAGTGATTTTTTTTATTGCAACTGCCATCCAAAAAAAAAAGAAGTAGAAATATATTATATGGCTTCTAATTTGAATGAAAGTTTGCTGGTTATTTAATCTTAGATGAAGCATTGTCAATTTATTCTTCATTTTTCACTAGTATTTCTTTCATCTTCATTTCTCTTGCTTTTTATTGCAACTCCCAAACATAAAAAGTAGAAGTAGAGAAATTCTGAATTTTAAGAGGTGGGGAGTTCAGTTTGATATTGTTGCAGACATAGCTGGTCGAGTATTTAAATCGAAAAATACGTGTCTCCTGGTATATTATGGCCACAACAAAAATAGCAGACTCAGTATGTAAAAAGTAGGTAATAAAATGAAAGTAATAGCAAAAATATATATATATATATATATATATATATATATATATATATATATAACAATAAGTATGTATTAACAAAAGAAAAATGAAGTGAATAAATGTCTGTGTAAAAATTTCCCCAGTAGGAAAGTAAGAATTTTTATTTGTTTTTTTAAATTGGATTATATGTCCTAAGTGAAAAAGGAAAAAGAGAATGTTACTGCCTATTTATAGGATAAAGGAGTGTCCTCTAGCAAGTTTTTTTTTTTGTTTAAAAGGTAAATAAATTTCTATATCAACATCATTGTTATATAAATTTATTGTACATTTATCATTTGAGACAAACCAAAGTGATGATGACACATACCACATAATGAAACAGATCCTTACTAAATTTCAAATAATTTCAAGTTAAAATAGTTAATATTCATATTATTTAAAGGATTGTTTTACTTTTCTTTTTCCTGTGTTAAAATAATTTTCTTTTGACTACCATAGAAGGATCCATTTTCAAAATAAATCAAAAAATTTTTTTTACTTATAATTTAGAAAACTGGAAAAAAAAATCTGTCTATATCTCTGAGATGAGATATTAAAAAAATTAATTACATTATTCAGACTGAAATTATCCTCATCTTCATTGTTTTATCACAATTTTTTTTTTTTTTTGTATTCTCAAAAGAAAAATCTTCAGGTGATTTTAATTTCAAAATTTCTGAGAAATTTCATGCACTTTGAAGGTAGATTTTTCTCATTCCAGATATTTTTACTCTTCCAAATGTCTCAGTTATTTCTCTTTAACTCATGTTCTCAAAGTTTTTTTTCACCACTTTACCTGTAGCCTGGTAAAAATTTTCAAAACTCTTTTCAAGTCTAATCACCCTTTCTAAAAATGCCTTTATTCATTAAGCTTCTTTTTCCTCAAGGCTACAATGAATTTGTGAATATTTTAATGAAAACATGTAATATGTGAATAACAGTCCTTCAATGTAAGTAATCATAATACCAGTGGATAAAGGAGTTTAAAAGATTTTATTTTGATTAGACCCAAAGAGTTGTAAGTTCAATACCAGGCTAAGCAGTGGTGAACCAAAAACTTGAGAAAATAGAGTTAAAAAAATTGGAAAGACATCTGGAAAAATAATTATATTTGTGGAACTAGAAATAAATTTAAAATAATATTGATGAAATAAAGGATTTGGTTCAAAATTTTTAATCAAGAAGGAAACTCAAAAATGATTAACAACAGCTGAAAAATTGAATATTTTATGAAGATAAGGATAACAAAATTTTTAATTTAAATAAAAATATTAAAAAAAAAAAAATGTTTTATATATTCAGGACCTTGAAAAGTTGATTGATTTGTTTTCTATAAATCAAAAAATTTTTTCAGGTTATTTAAAACAGAAAATACTTTTAGATTGTAAGCATATTATTTTTTTGTTCATAATGATTTAGTGATACAAGTCTTACTAATTAACCTATAGTCAGGGGAAGAAGAAAAAAGATTCATGCCTAATCATAATTTGATAAAATATTTAATTTTTATAAAGTGGGGATCAATTCTATAACAATCAATATATAAACATTTCCCTCAAATATTTAAATACAAATATTTTGAAAGCAGAAAATATATATATTTTATATTCCAGAAAATATAAATAAATCTAAAAGACATGCCCGTTTAGCTAAACAGTATTTCATGGATTGATTCAGTGATTCATCTATAACTTAACCCTTTGCAGGTTATTTGAAGCCAGAAAATATTTTTAGATAAGATTTTTTTTTCTGGAGATAATAGTTTAGTGATATAAGTTTTACTAATTAACCCATAGGAGGAGAAGTGGATTCATACATTTGCCAAGGGTATTTGCATGTAAGTGAATATAATGAACCCAGTGGGAACTTGGCACTTCGATTAACAATTTCAAGCCATTATCCATTACATCACCTCCAAGCTTACAGCACCTGGTATTCCCAAGCAGTCACCCATCTTGTTACTGACCAGGCACGACATTGCTTAAACAGAATATGGCTATTATTATTTATGACTTTCTTAGAAAGGGAACCTCTAGTGGCTGTTAAAGTCAAATCACAATATTTCTTTTAAATTAAAATAAAATAAACAAAAAAATAAAACTTTGTAGACATTAGTAGTATTTTTTATTTAGTATCTTTAGACTTAAAAACCGAACTGACAAGTAATAAAAATAAATGCTGATATGACTTATTTAATTCAAACCTGAACAAATCCTATTTATCTTTGTGGTGGCATAAATGTCAAATGTCCAATCCAGAAGTAAAAAAAAAGAATTGGATGTTTGTTCTATATTTCAATGCTCTAGCAAAGAAAACCTGACCAGAGGCATTTTTTAAAACTGGTTTTACCATCCTAGATAAACCAGAAACCTATTCATCCATTTAGCTTGAAATTGTTTAAGGCTAGCATAGTACCCATTGTTAACATTTAGCACTCTGCATCATTTATAGATATTACTTCCTCTTTTACTGTATATGGAATCCCCTCAAAAAATAGAGTTTTATATCTTAGGTCTATATATTTGAAATTGCAGTAACCTGGTTCTCAATTTCAGTCAAGATTGTTGTAGGTGTTGCCATAGAAGGATATGACTACACAACCAAGAAATTCAAATTCAACTTGCATTGGCAAAAAAAAAAAAAAAAAAAAAGATGACTTTACAACATATAAACTGAAATGGAGTCTTTCAGGCAGGAGGCTTCTATGGTGTAACAAGTTTTACTCACTAAAAGCACTTGATGGTTGATTTAGAACAGTTTGTGTTGTGTTAATGTGGGTTTTGAAATACAAAAATGGTGGTGAGTTTTATGTTGGTTGAAGAATATAGTGGCTGAAATAATATAACAAAGATGAGAACAATGGTCTGAAAGAATTGATGTCTAACAAAATTGGCAAGAAAGTAAGCCAAGATAAATTTGTTTGTAAAAAAATAATTGACACTTGACTTGTAACACTGTGTCATGCGGGTTGGTTTTTCAAAATACAAAAACAGTAGTTCAGTTTGTATTGGTCAGTGGTATGCATTGTCAGGCCATTTCAACACAAACTTGCAGCCATTATTAGAAATTTCTATGTTGAATATTTCTTCTAAATATTGTGTCCCTTCAGGATGTTGGCGATCATGGCTCTCCACAATTTCCTATCCTATGTAACTCTTTATAAGTTTTGTCTTTTTGTAATCCCTCCCAAATCCTGCTCTGCTATTTATTAATGTCTAAATTACTTTCTTTTTTTAATCATTTCACCTCAAGCAAGGCAATAAAGCCACTAAAACACAAGGGGTTACTAAGTGTTAGAGAATATGAGAAAAATATACTATTAAGGAGAGAGAACAAGAAGAGAAATTAAGACAGAAGATAATGATTAATATTGCATTTAAATTTTAATCGTTTCTCTCCAAGCAAGGCAATAAAGCCACTAAGATGCAAGGGGTTACTGAGTGTGAAAGAATCTGAGAAAAAGAAAAAACATTAAGGAGGAGAGAGAACAATAAAAGAAGAATTAAGAAGGCAGAAGATAATGACTGACATTGCATTTAGATTTTTGAAGATCAAAGTTGACTGGAAAACTGGAAGAGAGTTCCACAAGTGAGAAGTGCAAGAGAAGAAACTGTTTGCATAGAAGTTATGGTTACATCTAGCCATTTCAACTGTAACCTTGCTGCAAATCTAGTACTGCACTTAAATTCATACTAATTTAATTCATCTAACCCTTACCCTTACCATAGAGGAAAGTTCATCAGAATAATTACAATGAAAGTACTTTTAGAAAAGGCATGAGGAAGCTATATTATAATAATAGAAAAGGGACTGGAGCCGAGATGCCAGGTCAGGACCAAGAACATTGCAGATTCCTCTTTGAATTTTATTTAGGATTTCTAAATATGTAACAGGAGCACCAGACCAGATGTGGCAGCAATATTCAAAGCAAGGACGAATGGTAGACTTATAAATATGTAACATTGATTCTGGTGAGAAAAAATTGTTTAGCACTACACAGTGAACCAAATTTCCTAACTGCAGATTTAGCAATTAATTCAATATAATCTTTCGACTTTACGGCAGCAGAAAATGTTATTATTGAACATTTTTATTTTACATCCAATTAATAATTTGTATGAATTGAAAATATGAATGAAAGTGTTAAATAATAGTTTCAGACTATTATTTTTTAGTGGCAGTGTATTTGGCTCAAACCTTCTGAGGCTGACCTTGGGGTCAGCTGGTCGACAAAACAAAGGAAGCTGTTTTTGATTGGCTGAACTGAACATAGGAATATTAGACAGAAAGTGTTTTCAAGGAGTTAAATTTTACATGCCATACAGATTAGATGTGGTTATTGTGCATCCCAGGGAACTTGCTCCCAGTGGGGCTGATAGAGCGACCCCACTGATGTGTTAATAAAATAGAGAAGTTTAAAAATCCCTCTTGTTGAAGTTCTCATTTTATCTCTAAATGAAAGACTAGCAATCATCTGGCCAGAAGATGACAGAAAGAAGAAAGCAACATATGAGTGAATCAAGACCGTCAACATAAGACTACCCCCAGCACGAAGGGGTATACAACATAAGAAAATCTTTATAAATTTAACATTTAATTATTTATCTAGATTCCTCAAAGTTTTGAGAATGAAGCAGTGCAGAAATTTTTTTTTTATTTGTACATTTATATTTGTGAGGAGACATGGTGGAGAGTGGCTCAGATTGAAGAATCAGAGAGTAAAGTTCAAGTTCTATTTGAATCCATTACATTCACTTATGTGCTAATACCAATGGGAAAGGTATAAATCCTCTTCTTCCCCCAGCTATGGATAAATAGCAGGACAAACTGGGTTCTATAGCTTTGGGTGGCAACTGGTCTAGGAAAAGGACAACTCTGAATTCAAAACCTGATCCCCAAGGTTGGGGGTTGTACAGTAAGCAAACAACCTACTCACTTAAGAAAAAAAAAAAAAAAAAAAAAAACTAGCTTGTTATAGAAACCGCAACGATATCTTGCAGCCCTATGTTCCCTAAGGAATCTAAATGCATAATATATTATAGTGTTACTTTGGTGGTTTACTGCTTTCTTTTCAATAATAAAGGGGAAAGTTTTTTTTTTTTTAATTCCATAAAAATGTTTATGACAAAGAAAGGAAACCAAATAAATAAATAAAAATACTTAAGAAAACAAATAAAAACAAAACAAAACTTAACTTTAAAAGGCATCGTTTTAAAATGTGATAAATATGTTCAATTTAATCTTTACCATTTTAAATGAGTTCAACAAATCAATATTAAAAAAATATAACTCAATGAAATAAAAAAAAGGTGAAAGTTCAAAACTGAGGTTCACTTAATATATATCTGTTTGTT
>CAHIKZ030001389.1:320000-635000 GCA_903632075.3 Acanthosepion pharaonis | reverse complement strand
CAATGGAGAAAAAAGAAAAAAAAAATTCAAATTTATGAAGAAAGCAGGGCCTTATATTTCAAGAATCATGAAGAGATTTTTGTCGTTTAGAATGCAAACAAGGAAACCAAGGATAAGGCAGGGTTAAAGGTTGAGTAGATATTTTTATCTGTTGGCTTAGTAAATCTTAAACACTTTCAGTAAATGTGACCGAGTAGGTGGATAAAAAATGAAATTCCAACTGACTATCCTTATAAAATTCTTCAAGTCTGTTAACAAAGATCCGGTTGGTTATTTTTGTTTAGCATCCTATCAACGCCTCTATGAGTTATTTAATGCCGAAATCTAAATATTTTGTATGCTTTTTTTTTTGAGATAATAACAGTTTTAATAATACAAATCTTACTAATTAACCCATAGCTGAAGGAAGAGAAGGTGGATTAATATCTAACCTAAGGGTACTTGCATTTTGATAGGAATTAATACCACCTTCATAAGATTAGAAAATGAATTCAGTAAATACACAAAAATAGAAAGGGGCATAAGACAAGGATATGTCTTCTCATCAGTCTTATTCAACCTATAAAGGGAATTACAACTTGATTGGTTGTTTTGTTTCACTGGATTATTTAAAACTGAACTCTAAATATTTTGTGAGCAATTTTTAGGGGAGATAATAATGGTTTCAGTGATACAAGTCTTACATTAGTAAAACTTGTATCACTAAAACCATGCTGGTGTGTGTGTGGGGTAAGCGGATTCATAACTTATCCAAGAGTATTTGCGTGTCAGTGAATTGGAATTGGAACTTGGTTCTCTGATTAACAATTCCAAGCCATTACCAATTCCACCGCCGACACATCCAAGCTTATAGCACCTGGTATTCTCGAGCAGTCACTCATCTAGGTACTGACCAGGCTCGACATTGCTTAACTTCAGCGATTTTATGGGAACCATTTTTTCAGTCTGATGTGGCCATAAGCCCAGAAATATCTAGAGAGAAGGCACACAAGAAAAATGTTATTTCAAGATTGAACGTGGAAGCCTCCTTTATATATATTTTGTTGTCTTTTCATTATTTTTTCTATTATAAATTTTTATCTTCTTTTATAGTTACTTACAGTTGAAATAATGTCATCATCTATGTTGTTACTACCACAAAGTTTCAGCTGTTATGCTTCCTGGTCTTCTTCAGGCAACCTTCAAGTAATTTCAAATTGAACCCTTTATTTAATCTACAGAAGTGAATTGTTCATGTCTATGGATATCTCATCTTTTTTTTTTTTTTTTTTTTAGTACTGATCAGTTATTGTTCACTGTTTCCACTGAGTCAGAGTCTGTACTACTGTACTAACTACCCCAAGGATAAAACTCACAATTATTTTCCTACAAAATTTATAAACCAACATTTTAATCCTTCAGGCTAAAATTTATTCTTTTTTTATTATCAGCTTTGTAATTACAAAAATTAAATATCAACTCATTGTGCAATCAATAAATCATTCTTAAAAATTCACACCACCCTCTGCCTTTTTTTACAAATACTTTCATGGTAGGTAACTGCTCGGATGAACTGTTTTCGCTGGTTCCCAAACTTCATGAATTTAAGCGTTCTACTAGGCTGACATCTTGCTCACACCCTTTCACTGTCGAAACTGTTAAATGTAGCCATCTCTTCTACTCCAGTAGCTTCATGTCGTGCACTTCTCGCCTGTGGAAATCCTTCCCCTTTTCCCTGATAGCTATAATCTCCAACTATTCAAATGTAATGTCAATGGACGTCTCTAGATGCCTTGATCTATCTCTTATCCTTCTTTTCATTCTTTTCACTCCTATTTGCTCTCGCTCCAACTCTCTGTAACCCCTTACGTGCTAGTGGCTTCCCGCCTTGCTTGGGGTGAAACGCTTAGAAAAAAAAAAAAAAAAAAATTACATTGTTTAAAGCCAAAGGTAGAAAAACCTTTCTACATTGGTGTATCACAATCTTCCTTAACATCAATTTTCTCCATTTTTGGCTTAAATATATATGCATATACAAAAAAAAAAAAAAAAAAAAGAATAGTGTGTATTTTTTTTAATCATTTCACATCATTTTGCCCCAAGCAAAGTGGAAATGCTACTAGTGTGCAGGGATTTACAGAGTGAAAGTGAAAGAAAAGACAAGAATAGGGAAGTTTGAGAAAAGGACAAAAAATGAATGGGATTGAAAAGGACAGAAGATGTCGCTTGACATTGCAATTTTTGAAAATTGTAGTTATTAATGAAGCAAGTAAACAGAAAGAAATTCCACAGGTGGGAAGTGTGAAAAAAACTAATGGAGTACAAGTAGCAGTTGTGTTTAGCTATTTCAACAATAAAAAGGTGGGACCTAGTTGCCAATCTCATAACATGTTTCGATTCATGTAGTTGGGACACCAGTGTGGGGGTGGGGGAGGTTGGTGTTGAAAAAATCATAAGAGCAATTGCCATGAAAATATTTGGAGCCTCAGACCAGATATAGCAACAGTATTCAATGCATGGGTGAATGGAAAATTTGTAAATGTGCAAGATGCATTCTGTCAAGAAATATTTCCTGGACACACACACGTGGGGGTGTGTGTATACATACATACATACATACACGAACACACATATAATGTCAGTCAGTTATGTGCCATGCGTTATACATGCTTAGGCAATCTTTCGATACATGACTGACGAGGTAGATTTTTTTCACGTAGTAGGTTGCCATTTCTTTCTGTGGTAGACCAGCTGCCATCCAAGGCTATAGAACCCATTCTGTCCTGCTATTTACCCATAGCTGGAGGGAGAAAAAGAGGATTCATACCTTTCCCAATGGTATTAGCACATAAGTGAATGTAATGGATTTGACTGGAATACGAACTTGGGTCTCCGATTCCTCAATCAGAGCCACTATCCATTACTCCACTGTGCCTCCTTTATATATATCTCCAAATGTAAAAGAACGATGAGTAAGATTTCAGTGTTCAAAACATTAATTTAAAACATGGCTCAATACAAAAGTAGAGCCATAAGTATTTATTTATTAAGCAGTGTTACATTAGTATGAGGCGTTAGAAGTATTGTGTAGAAGTAGACTTTAGGATTGGGTTTCTGGTTCCTTCTAAACAAGAAACAACGAACAAACCTCTACTCCTGTTCAAAAGACTGGTAAGAAGTGTGAACCAGAAAATTACAGAGATTGGCTCAGAATATATATGTTAGGGTAGAGTTAGTTAGGCAACTGGCAGTATGATATTAGCTATTAAGTTTTCACATAGTAGAAGTTCAAATACCCTCTACCAAAATAGAACTGATTATTTGAACTTTGTTTTTTGGGGAAAAAAAAAAACAAAGTACTAAAAAAATATGACGAGATATACATACAAGTCCCAATTTTGGTTATACTATTTAGGCTAGCAAAAGGTGATTACGAGCTTATTTACCCATTTAAAAATGAATACACTTAAAATAAATGAATGAAAGGTGCAGAATAAACAAAATGAAATTAAATAAGAAAACTTCTCTGTCCACTCTACCACTGAACTTTGTCCATGTTACCTGACTATTCGGCCAAAAGGAATCAGAATATAAGAATATATATATATATCCAATCCAAAAAGATTGGAGATGAAAGTTCACCATTTATTCAGCTTTCATGCCATAAAGTGAACAGTCTGAGAATTGCTTTATTGTGGGAAACTTGAAATCACATGTTTTGAATTGGATTCCAGGTTGGTTTTCTTAATAGAAATCTCTTGATTATTGAGCACTTCGTATTGTAAGATAAATGGTCTTTATTTTGGCTTTCTTTTCTCCTCTAGGTTAGACCCAGTGGCTTAAAAAAAAAAAAAAAAAAAAAAAAAAAAAAGAGAGAAAAAGAGGTTTCATTAATTCTAATTATATATGTCGATATATGAGGCTGTTTATAACAACCTGTAAAACCAGTTCGAAGGACTGGAGGCGAAATGTTTAAAAACAAATTTTGTCTAATGCAGTTGCTTGAAAACCTTGCGAGGATTTATTTTTCCTTGGCAAAATTTTTATCTGATCTGATTCAAAGAGAAAAAAAAAAAAAAAAAAGTCAAACTTAAAAAAAAAAAAAAAAAACTTTCGTTTAAAAAACAACAAAAAACAATGAAGTTTCTTATATCATCAAATTTATAAATGGGTTGGTGGAATAGCATAGTTCAGATGGAATTACAACTGGCTTGAATAATTGACAAAATATTAAACACTCCTAGAATTCCCAGAAATTGTTCTTAATTTAGTAATCTTGCTTAGAGTTGAAGGAACAAAAAAGATTTTCTTTAAACTTTATTATACAGTATATTAACCATTTTGTTTCATTAGCTTCTGCCATTTTTCAGGCAATTTCATAATTCCATCCTTATAGAATATATTATCTTTCTCTAGATACCTTTTGTAATCTTTCAATGAACTGACATTATAAACACCAGAACAACTATTATTCCAAAGATACACTGATGAATATGATAAATATTGTTTATGAATTTACCATTTCTGAAGATTTTTACACAGAACAATAATTCATCACATATTGTGAATATAATAGTTTTAACACACTGTTTGTTTGACTCTAACCCAATTGAAAACTTGTGAAGGATATTGAAGAGGAAGGCTTATATTGGTAGACAGCAATTTTGTTATAAATATTAATTTTGGTATTCCATTCAGGATGCTGTGCTATTTCATATGAAGAAATGCAAGTGCTCACAAAAATCAATGGATGAACAATTTCTAAAACTTGTGCAAAACATGGAGTGTAGATGGCATTAATGCTGTACGTTGCATTGCAGCTCAGAGTAGACACCAGGTTCATTGACAGGGTTTTCTTGCAGTCAAATGTGGCTTAAAAATTACCCTTCAGCCAGATCGTTAACCATAAGTGAAAAACAAAACAATTTCTAGTTGTAAACCAGATTTTAGTCTTAGGTAGTACTTAACTACTATAAGCAAGCAAAGATGGGTTGAGGCATAAGTGAGGGGGGGGTGCAATTCAGCAGCTGTGATCTATCTTTCTGTGTGGCCTTTTTTGTAGCTTCTCTTTTCCTTTGTGCAGAATAGTCAGCTTTATAGACAACAGTTTTCTTTGTCCTGTCATCTTCATCCAAAATAAACAATCTTCCTTCTGTCACTTTCTCCTACTCTAGTTACTAATAGGTATCAGTCAAAAGTAAATGTTACACATTGAGTTGTCTTAAATTTAAGTCATATTGCTACACTTAAAATTTTGGCAACATTACAATAAAACTTGTCAATATTTATTATTTCCATTCAGACATTTATCTTCATCTTTGTTGTTGTTATCACATTTTGGCCATTGTACACTTTGGCCCATTATATACGGAATTCTGAAGTGAACCCTTTATTTAATCTCCAGGGGATTGTTCTCATTCCACTACCCATAGTTAAGGATATCACATATAGTTCTTATTTTTAGTACTGCTCAGTTATTGCTTGCCCTGTTTCTACAGAGTCCAAATACACACTGCCCGGCCCAGAGATTGAACTCACAATTACTATAACACCAAATTCACAAACTAACACCTTAATCCACTAAACTATTTTGTCCCATAAGACAATTCTCTGTCGAGAACTTGAAGTCTTAAAGCTAATCTGCCTGCTGCTGTTTGTTATACTTGTTTGTTTTCAAAATTTTGTTGAAAGCATTTATTTTTGTAAACATTGTACACATTTTGTAAATATCTTTTTATTTACAACATAATGTTTCTTGCAGCTTCAGTAATCTGTCTAATCATGTGAAACTTGAAAAGGCCTGAGTTCGAATTCCAGTCAGGTTAGTTACATTCAACTATATCTAGAGAGAGAGAGAGAGAGAGAGTAGGAGAGAGAGAGAGAGAGAGAGAGAGAGAGAGTAGGAGAGAATCAGAGAGAGAGGAGGAGAAAGAGAATGGAGAGAGAGATCAATGAGAGTAAGGAGAGAAAGAGAGAGGGATAGAGAGAGAGAGAGAGAGAGAGAGAGAGAGTCTAGGAGAGAGAGAGAAACCGAGAGAAAGAGAGAGTGGATTATTCTTATAATCCAAAATATGTCTCTGCTTTAAATAACTGGCAAAGGATTGATTAGAGTGGATTAAAATTATAATCCAAAATATAATTCTAAATAACTTAGGAAAAAAAAATTAAATCACTAATGTTGTTAGGAAAAATATGCTATGTTGTAAGAATGGTAAATTTTCTTTCCATCATATAATTTTTATCATAGTCTATTGTCACAATTGTTCTATTTTACTATTAGTTATTGTTGTTGTTCTTTTGTTGTACTTAATAAAAGTTTCTGCTTTAAATAACCTACATAGGGTTGATAAGCCATAAAAACAAATCATTCATTTGTTTTTGTAAAATGAAGAAAAATGAGAAAAAGGCTACTAATGTGAGATGCAGTGTAAAGAATTATCTGACATGTCAGAACACGTTCTTCAGCACTCCATTTTGATGATAGCTTTAAAATGTCTACCACCACTCTTCCACAGCCCGTTCTTTAGGTTGAAAGACAAATCAGGTGCAATTTCTTCCTGCCCCATGAAGAAGAGTGAAGTTGAAGCAGGCTGATAGAAAATATGTAACACAAATAAACAAAAGGCAATCTATTATTTATCATTACTTTTATTTTTTAACATTTAATCCAGTCTTAAGATAATTGAAAGTTAATGTTTATACTTATTGCAGTTGAGGTGGGACATGGAAAGAGAACTGAGTGTTATGTGAATGTCTTTTTAAGGAGAAGAAGAAAAAATGAGAATAGGCAAATGAGATATTTGCGAAAAAGAGGGAATGTAGGAATAGGCGGAAGAGAGCGAGAAAGACGAAAGGGGGAAAATGAGAGAGAGAGCGAAAGGGGAAAGGAGGAAATGAGAGAGAGAAAGAGGGGGAAATTTTTTTTCTTTTTTAGAAAGACATAAAGGGGAAAGGAGAGAGAGAGGAGAGACGAAGGGGGAAAGGAGAGATTATCAAAATTCTGAATTGGAGAGAGAGTGAGGAGAGGAGAGAAAAAAAGATTTTCCTCCTTGTTTTTTTTTTCAGAGACGAATTTTGAGAGAGAGCGAGAAACTGTTTAAAATTATTGTTTAAGGAATAAATTTTTAAAGGAATATATTAAAACCAAAATTGATCATGAAAAATTTTTATTCTTACGAAATAAGGAGAGAGAGAGAGATTTTCTTTTAGAGAGAATTGGGGATTTATTTAGAGAGCAAGAGAACTTGTGAACCTGGAAGGAGAAGACAAAATGGGGAAAAGAAGAGCTTGGAGATTGGGAAATAGGAGAGACAACAAATAAAATAGAGTTAGAATTTGGAAAGGAGAGAGGGAGACGGGGGAGAGAGATCGAGAGATTTTTTCAGGAGAAAGGAAGAAAATCAGAGAACGTCAGAGGGGAAAAAGGGTATATGAGAGAACCAGGAGAAAATAGAGAGAATTCAGAGGTAAATGGCAGAACGAATAGGGAAATTTTCAGATTAACAGGTGAAGGCAGGAAGTGAAAAAGAAGAGAAAAAGAAGAAAAGAAACAGCAGCAGCAAAGAGATTACAAAATGGTTAAAAATATGGACCTCTACAAAAAATGTGATACCACTTTTAATAGTAAAGTGAATGACTTGATACTAGTGTTGGAAAAAAAAAAGAAAAAAGGCGGCTTCAAATGGTTGTTGTGAATCAGTTTAAAAAAAGAAAAAAGTCATTGAATCCAACAGATGTTGTTCCATTGAATAAACTTTTTTAACTGTAAATTTAAACTGGTTAAAAAGGAAAAAAAAATAATGTTGAGGTCAGGGAATTCAGTTAAGTGTAAGCTCACCCCTTCCCATTAGCTGAACAAACGTTTGCTGATAATACAAGCAGCAACAAATAAGAGAACAAAAAGAAAGTCATGTAGATTTTCCTGATACAAAGCCAAATAAAATTAACCTTTTAGTTAATCACAATTGAATATTTCTTCTTTTACCAACAAGCCTTTGTGATTAAGATTTGGAAAAAGGCAAAATACACAGGTTGTTGGTTAAATCTTTATTCCACAATCCATAGAGGTTATGACCAGAGTCAATTTTCTGTATTGTTGCCTCTCCTGTCTCAAATGGAACACAGCTGTTGTATAGACAGATTTTTCAAGGAAAAAAAAGATACAATTTTAGATTTCTGTTAAAACTTTTCTATGATGAAAAACAACTGAAATTATGAATAACATGACATGATTAAAAAAAAAAAGAAAAAATCATAATGGATAACACCGATTCATCTAATAATAATAATAATAATTCAAGATTATAATTACTTTTAGTGTATATAATTATAATTGTAATATCAACTGTTTCCTTATAAGGAAACATTCAGCATTCATTTATTGAAAAGCCAGTGCTACTTTCACTTGAAATTTATAAAATCTTTTAAAACAATTTTTCAGGTGAATAGGTTTACTAAGTCCATTAAGTGTTAGTGTTCTTTCAATTATTGACAGGAGTTTCCTTCTTAATCTTTTGCTTGAAGTAGTGTGGAATGTAAATGTCTTCATTATATCATTTTCTTTTTGAGTTACAGGTGATAACTGTTTTAGTTGCTACTGCTGTTGTTGAAAGTCCTCAATTGATGCAATTTCTGTTATTTGACATAAAAAAAAAATAAAACCTCAAATATGGTTGCACACTGACTGTTCACATAAAATAAAGAATACCTCTATATTGTCAGGTTTGACTCTTGAAGCTCAAAGTGTTGAGCGTCTATTACAGGCTTCACAAAGCAAAAGGTATTGGAGTTTAAGTCTCACAAAGAAACTATTTTTTTTTTATTCACACCATTGAATGATGACCATAGTAGTCAGGAATAGAAGAGACATTAAAAGAAATACTTAAAAATTAATAAAAAGTCTATTTTATTATTCTATATTTAAGTAAATTTAAAAAATTCCCTGATGCTGTTAAGTTACTCCACAGAGGATTACTGATGGCATAGTGAGTTCAATCCCTGTGCCAGGCAGTACAGACTTGGTGGAAATAGCTACCATAATTTCTTGAAAATAATGCGCAGCCATAAAATAATACGCACCCCAACAAATGATCCAAAAATTAAGAAATATATCTATGTATAATACACATGATGTTTGAGTGCATTTTTCTGTGTGCGCATGTGTGTGTGTATATGTCTTGGGGGGAGGGGGATCTGTACTTACCACTTCAAGCCAAGCATACCACCATATTCCTGATCAGATAGAAATTGTGGCTGTGTTTCCTTCCCTTTTTATGGAAGAGCATACACTGCTGGTGAACCGAAAGTCATCCGAGATTGGACAATAAATTGCCAAGAAGAGTTTGTACCAAAATGTTTTTTTTAGGTGGGAAAAGTTGTAGCTGACTGAAGGAACACAAGTCGATACCCGATCAGTATTGGCTGGGTCACTGTGGAGAGGGGGTATGATGTTGAAAGACCCAAAACCCCTACTGAACCTTGGCTAGAAACATCACTGATGATATGTACTAATAGCATCCAATATTTTACGAAATAGAACACATCTATAAATTTTGTCAAAAAAAAAAAAAAAAAAAAAAAAAAAAAAAAAATATTACGAAGACATTTTGTTAACCTTGACATTGAAAATAAAATCAAAACAAAGCAGCTAAAATGATGTTGAAAATTACCATCGCAGTTTTACTGATAAATATGACATTTTACCACCAAAATGTCATCAAAACGTGCGAATTATAATGCAAATTTTAACCAAAAAGTAATAGAATTAGCAGAAAGAATAGGAAATAGAACTGAAGCTAGAGAATAGGAGTTGAATGAGGCTAACATACGTTAATAGAGAAAGAATAAAAATGAATTAAAAAAAGTGTAAATCAAGTGCCTAAGCTATAGGTAGAGGAAGAAAAGCACAATATCCAGATATCTAAAGTTTAGTTGAATTTGTGAAAGACGATCAAATGGATGTTCCATAAGTACTGTGGAAATAAGGATGAAGGCAAAAGAACTTATAAAAATCATGTATCCTGGAAACACATTTAAATCATCAGCAAATTGGTGTTTTCTTTTTCTGAAAAGGTTTGATATATCTATTAGAACATCCATAGACCAGCGTTTGCCTGATGACTACGAAGATAAGCTTTTGAATTTTCAGCGTTTTGTTATTCAGCTAAGAAAAAAGCACAACTATCCTTTAGGCTGTATCGGAAATGCTGACCAAACACCCTTGACTTTTGATGTGCCTTGTTTTCAAACTCTGGAATTCACAGAGGGTGAAGTCTGTTCCAATAAATACAACTGGAAATGAGAAGAATCGGTTCACAGTCATGCTTGGTGCATATGGTGATGGCAAGAAGATGCTTCCTTACGTAATTTTTAAATGGAAAACTCTGCCTAAAAACATTGTGTGCACAGCTGGTATGATAGTAAAATGTCAACAAGTCTGTATTTATTACTATAAATCAATAATGAAAAAAATATTTTTGTTTAAACCTATCTATAATAAACATCCCTATTATCACCTGCGATTTACAGTAAAAAGAAATGTGTATTATTTTCAAGAAATTACAGTAACAAGAACTGAGAAGTAGTATCAGAAAACAGCAAGATGAGAGATCCCTAGATATGGACAGTCGAAGGAAAAAAATCTGCCTTCATAGCATAAATAAAGGGTTCAGTTCAAAATTTCCTGAAAGTTATCCAGACCAACAGACTCCTGAAGAAGTCTGGTTGATACATGAGCCGAAAGATTGTGATAACAGCAAAAATGAGTCTGATTGTAAATAATGTTAAGTAATAACTTCTCAATCCAGAAATTCAGACAGAAATATTAATTTAATTCTTTTTATTAAAAAATCTTCCAAAAATAAAATATATTTCTCTGAAACTTTATTTGAGGAATATTAACTGTTTAATATTAGGAATATTAGCTAATTTGTTTAATCTGACAGACGGAAGTTTATCTACAGTATATATATATATATATCTATAAAAAAAATTACTTGAGGAATATAGGGTGCAATCAATAAACTGTCATCTAAATTATGCAAAAATGAAAATAACACGGACATCGCATTTTAACAGATATATTTACCAAAATTACACAAAAATATCTTGAAATACTAAAGATAAATTTATTCAATAAAATCGCCCTTGGCTTCAACCACAGCCTCCAGACGACTTCGGAATCTTTTGCAATTCTTCTGGGCAGTCTCCTTGTTTAAGTTGGTGAATGCTACCATAATCCTTGCCTTCAATTCATCTTTGGCGTTACGAGTTTTGTTGCTCTCTCACTCAACTGTGCTCCACACATAATAATTAAGGGGTTTCAGCCTGGGGAGTTAGGTGGCCAGATGTAAGAGTTCTTTTCTTATCAGAATGAACAGAGTGAGTTATCCAAGCTGCCATACCTTCGTAATCACCATTAGACTCATCTAACTCTTTCTGAATCCTTTGCTCTGTCCTCAGATTGACTCCAAAACACTCTGAAATATTTATATTAGAGCTTCCAGTGCAAATGTCAAGAGTTACAGCATGCCATTTCCAAATTTCTGGTGAAGGGAATTGCATCATGGGGCTCTTTTTCTCACAGACGGGTGCCCAACTGACCCTACTATACTGTGCAGGTGACAAAATCAAAACAAACAACACGCATGTGCAAAATTAAAAATATAACATGGCAACAATTTACCTATAGCACCCTGTATAATGTGAGCACCTTCTTTATATAATTTTTAATTACCCAGTAATCCTAAAATTTAGGAAAATATTCTCCATAATCTAATCTTTTATTGAATTTTAGGTACTTTGGCTTTAAATTGACTATAGTTATTGATCTTATTTTCTGATAATGTCATGTATGGTCGTCTGTATTTACAAAAATCGGCACATTCATACTCACAAAAAAATCTCAAAGTTCTTTTTAAAATACTGGTGGTTGATGAATTGTACTAACCTTTTCTATTTATGATTAGTAAATATAGTTTTTACTTTATAACTATATCACCTGAGAAGGACAAAGTAATACAGAAATTTAAAAGATTTAAAACTTTATAATCTATTCCAATTAAAATTAAAAAAAAAAAAAAAAAAAAAAAAAAACAATGTAAAAATTCATTATTTATTGAAAAAAAATTTTTTTAAGATGTCCAGAATATATCTTAACAATATAAAATATGCAGATGACACTGTGTTGATAGCTGACTCAGAAAGAAAACTACAGGACTTCCTTGACAGGGTGTTAATAGTATGAAAAAAGGACTAATTGACATCAGCAAGAGAAGCAGCATGCAAGATGTGTGTTACAAATTGAAGATGTCAACATCAAGCAGGTGAAGAGGTTCAAATATCTGGGAAGTGTTTTAACAGAGGATGGAAAATGTGACTCCAAGATCCAAAGTATACATTAGTCTAGAAAAAGAAGCATCACAAAAGCTATGCCAAGTATTAAGAAACAGAAAAAATTTCATTAGAAACAAAGAAAAGAGTGTTGGATTGCTATGTGATATTCATCCTTTTTTATGGCAGTGAATGCTGGACAATCTCCCCCTGTATGCAGAGAAAATTGGGGGTCATAGAAATGTGGTGTTTATAGTGGTGAAGACATGCAGAACCATCCACAGTTCTTGAAAGAACTGAACACAGAGAACCAGTGCGTATAGTGTGTCACAAGGCCCCTTAGACTGGTTGCCAACCAAGGCTAAGAGCCCAGCCTACCTTACTATTTGTAAGTGATCTGGGATTGCAAAGGAAATATTTGTCGCAGATTACTTCTACAATGCAGAGAATAAATCACTAAGTTCAAACTCGAACATCAAGGGCAGAAAGAAATGCCAAAAACTCGATTCACAGGTACTCTCACAATGCAGGCAACCAGTTAGAAAAATAATTCACTCTCCAACAAACATGGTAGCCAAAATACCCGAATTTTCTCCCCAACTCAAGAACACCAACTACTTTTATCAACCAAGCATTTTTTCCATTTGTCAATAGCTGGGAGAGGATGCTCAATTTTTGCATTTCAAAGTACTTTTATAGCGACTCCTGCGATGGACTTGTTTTTTTAATTTAAATATTCTGTCTTCAGCATGTCATGCGGAATACGTGCCCTTTTTTTGGGTAAGTCATTTTCTTTTTTGCCACATTTTCCATTGTAGGATACATGTGATGTGCTGTCACTTGGTTTGACGAGGTAAGTTGCCGTTTTCTTCACTATACTATTTAATCCATTAACTAGGGATATATATATATATATATATATATATATATATATATATATATATAAAAATACACACGTGTCATGACCCATTTAGGAAAGGCCACCTCTTAATTCTTGCTTCTTCTCTTACCTTAAATTTAACATAGGTCATTTTGATCAATTGATCTGAGTAAAGCCCACAAACCACCTCCTCCCTTTTTTTTTTTTCTTCTTTTGTAAAAAGAGGTTGCATTTTGCTTTTAAATTTCAATAAATTGTTCACTTACCAGTCATTTAGAATTGTGTTGATTTGCATCGAAACAACTTCAATTGTGTAGTGTTTTTTTTTTTAAATGTTTTCGCTGTAATGTTCTAAAATAAAGAATATTGCTCTACTTTGTATTGAGTCCTCTTTTAAATTAAATGTTATAGACATTGTAATTGTACTCTACTCATTCTCATCTTACCTATATATATATATATATATATATATGTGTGCAGCATGTTTGGTTGAATAATCTAGATATATTGTCTTTATTTTTTATTTTAATCCTGTCAAATTCATGGATCAATTTCTTAATGTTATTAAACTCATTAAAGAAGGCACTGTAGTTTTTTTTTTTTTTTTTTTCATTTCTTTTATTTTCCCCAAGTACTTTTAATCTCATCCAAAAATCATCTTCAAATGGTGAAATGTTAAGACCAAAAATTATGTAATTGATAGTTGTGAAGTTTTTTTTGTAAATGTTCATGAAACGTGCCTGTTAATTTAAGAAATTAACATTATCTAACGGGGATAATTTATATTTGTAAATTTAAAAAACAAAATTATAATTTCAGTATTTTAAAACATTACTGTTATAATTGTAATTTAAAAAAATAAATTACCATTTAGGTAATTTAAAACCTTGACCTCCTATAAATAATGTTCATTTTTTAATTAACAGAGTGTGTTTCATGCATATTTACAAAAAAACTTCACAACTATCAATTACATTAATTTTTTTGGTCTTAGCAATTCACCCTTTACTGCTTTGCATGGGATGATAATGATTAAAAAAAACCATTACTAACTCTCAAAAATATTACCTCATTTACTAGAAACTAATTTTTATATTTGTTTCATATATTTTTTTATTTTTTTGTACATTCTGCTAACCATTGACTTTTTGGAAAATAAATTTGTTTATTAGAAATTTCTTTATTCTCAGTCCCCCAAAATAAGGCCAGGAATATTTGAATTGAGAAAGAGGAATTATGGAAGTTTCAACTATGAACAGAAATCATAGAAGAGGGATTAAATTCATTTGAATTTCTAGAGTTAAATGCATGCATGCCCTCACCACACACACACACACACACACACAGCAGTTTAGACAAATTATTAAAAATAGTTTAAGATGCAAATTTAGGGATATCTTTCTATATTTCTGAGACGAGGTATTGTAATTATTTACACTATTGACATTGTTCGGACTGTTGTCTTCATCATCATTGCCATATTCAAGACGTTTTGGCTGTTGTATGCTTTGGCCTTCTTCAGGATTTGTCTATATTTCTGAGATGAGGTATTGTAACTATTTACACTATTATCATTGTTTGGACTGTTGTCCTCATCTTCATTGTCATATTCAACTGTAGCCAGGTATTTAACTCTCAACTCTTTGGATCAAGTCTCTAGATTCAAACAATACTTTTATCCACTTGGCTAAAGACACATGGATAAAAAAGCATTGGTTGAATCTAGGGACTTGACCCAAAGAGTTGTGAGTTCAATACCTGTACAATGTACAGTAGAGATGAACAAAAAATTGGAGAGTCGAGTTAAAGTGAGATAACTGAGAAGAGGCATGGCACATGGAAGTAGAGTTATCTACCATAGTGGACAAAATGAAGGGTTTAGTTTGAAATTCCAATCACCTGAAGAAGGCTGGAGTGTATGTCATGAATATAGCAACAAAGATAAGGACAAGAGTTTGAACAATGTAAATAAATTTAGGGATATTTACATTATATATATATATATATATATATATATATATATTAAGAAATGGACAAGGTCCGACAATTTATTTATTAAAGACATTTTTTATGTTTAACGTTGTTATTTATAGATACAAGTATTTAAGCAAATGCTCTGTTTATGATAAACAGTATTAAATAACATTTACTGGCCTGAATGTCCGAGAAATTTTCATAGAAAATATTCGTTCTTTGACAGGATTCGAACCTGCATCCTATACGGAACCGTCATTTACGCTGACGTGCCTTACCTCTGGGCCACAAAGAACCTTTTTGTACAAGGTTGAATTTACTGCTTATAAACTTCAATCTTCCATGAATCTCGTACATTCATAACTGCTCTGGCGTATCAAATGTAAACAAATGACGTCATATATTAAAAAATGGACAAGGTCCGACAATTTATTTATTAAAGACATTTTTTATAAATATATAAATTTATAAATAACAACGTTAAACATAAAAAATGTCTTTAATAAATATATGTATATATATATATATATATATATATATATATATATATATATCAAAAAATTCTTTAAAAATTTCTGCTTGAATTTCTTGGATGAAAAATTTTTATCCTTATATACATCCAGATTAATGAAAGTTCATTTTGTTTGTTATCCCATTTCAGTCATTGTGTTTCTGGCCTTCTTCAGGTGTCTGTTGATCTGAGTAACCCTCAGGGAATTTTCAACTAAAAATGAGAAGTTGGACTATCAGGGTATTACTATATTACTTTCATACAGCAAAAAGTAAATGGAGGAAAATGTGGATCTTAAGTAAATTTTTTCCATCAATATTCCATGAGTAGAGCATAAAACAGTACGAGATCAGCAAGGTGAGCTTTGAGTCATCCACTGACAATCATAACATCAAAAATAATTTTGTTATTAACAATCTGTTAAGGAATACATCACGTGTGTGACAAAAAAAAAATATAAGCTAAAGAGAAATAAAGGGTATGACAGAAGATCAACTAAGTTTTATAGTAAACAAAAAAGGTTTTATTTTAATTTTAGTGATTTATGGTCAATGGCTAAAAAGGGGGGAAAAAGGCTTATAAGCAAGAAGTTAGAAATACTTCAAAATAAATTCAGTGGAGTGAACACAGGGTAACAGCAACAAGTCTTGATATCAAACATATTTGAAAAACAA
This sequence comes from Acanthosepion pharaonis, assembly GCA_903632075.3. Lineage (NCBI taxonomy): Eukaryota > Metazoa > Mollusca > Cephalopoda > Sepiida > Sepiidae > Acanthosepion > Acanthosepion pharaonis. The sequence continues at coordinate 618,652 of CAHIKZ030001389.1, read as the reverse complement.
CTGAAAACACAAACAGTTGGTTTCTAAAAGAATCAATGTTAGCCTATGAGCGAAAAATATAAAACTATGAAACCTAACAGTTGACAATGTGACGATAACATCTGGCCACAAATACAATAGTTGAATAAATAACTCCTGTTAACAATGTAGACAAGTTGTACAGATTCAACTTTAACTAGAGTTGACTAGGAAAACTGCTGGCATAAAAACTATTAAGGAAAGAAGGTGTTCTTGTTTATTGAGATTTTGATTGCTGACATGCTTTTGTGAAGTGTGCAAATGGTTGGTCTCATGTTCTACACAATGTTCTATTATGTGCTGACTTAGGGTTTTAAAATCATTCAGTATGTCAACAGTATACGTATTTTTATACAAGTGAAAGTCAATATACCTGTTTTACAATATATTTTATAATAGTAATATATTGTATACATACTTTAGTATATATTAAAATTGAAACAGCTAAATGTCTTTTTTGCATTGTAGTAGTTATTGATTTGGACTTGTGATGTCATTTACGACTGTGTCACATTGGAAATTGGCGTGCCACAGGTTACCGACCGCAGTTCTACAAAGTACCACACTGGGTCTTTTATAAACATGCCCAGCGGTGAGGGAGGAGGAGTTTACTTAGCAGAGACCATCTCCTTTTGGTGCAATTGGCTAATTTAACAACATTAAAATTTGGGTTATTTAATATCAAATATAAGCCTTAGTTAAAGACAAATATTTTCAGTGAATTAATAGGTAACCACAAATTTGGTTTACACATGAATCAAAAACTTAAGCATGGTCCCCAGTTCATACACGAGTCAAAAATTTATGTAGGGGTTTGATTCATATGAGAGTCGAAAATGTAAGCATATGCTCAGTTCACAGCAGAATAAAGTAGTCATTGGTCAGGTCTATACCAGAGTACACAAGTATCCACCTGGAAAGTGGACCCATTTTGGGTGATTGCCTTACGCCATTGAAGTTGACATCTTTTGGTGAAAAAACATTCTTGCAAAAATCAAATAATTGTTGGATTTTAATGAAACTTTTAGGGCTTAGTCACAAATGAAATTATTTTAGAAACATTTTTTTTTTAGAAAATCTTGGTAAAAATATATTTTTATTTTTTACATCTGTTAAACCCTGCTGACTCACACACACTTATTTAATTTTATGAAATTTTGAGAAAATTCATTTTTGTACCACTTAATGTTTATATTAGTTAAAAGGACAAGTTTTGGGAGAATTTAAATCAAATTTGTTTTTGTCAAACAGTTATAAAAAAATCTGTTCTGAATTATAAAATATAAAAAAAAAACAATAGCTAAGCCATTATTTAATTAGAAAAGCTTTTAATTGCATTTATAAATATCATATATTATGAACACTATTGTCTTAAGGAAAAATCTTTTTCTGATAAATAATAAATTTTTCTGAGAATTGTTTTCATTTTTTAAAATTTTTAATTAGAATAATTTATAAAGTTTTAAATCTCTTAAAAATTAATTTGAAGCATTCAAGTGATATTATTGTTAAGTAAAAACTAATCATAAATGGAAAAAGTTTGCTACAATTCAACAACTCCTAGTATTTTCAAAAGAATTTGAAAATTTGGGGGGAATGTGTATAAATGTGCCCATTTTTGTAAATACAGATGTCCATACATAGCATTATCAGAAAAGAATATAGTAAATTTAAAATTTATTGGTAATTTTCTAAAATTTCCTCAACAAGTGTCTTCTCATACATTAAAGGAAATCTGTTATAGAAGTTATTCACTGGCAAGACATTAGCACCACTGGCATTACTTAACAAATAGAAGTCTCTCAGTGTCTCAAGGGTAGAAAAGTAGTGATTGGGACAAAACAGCCCTATAGTTGTTGCATGGTTTTTAAATTTCTCCTTTTAATTAAATTGTTGATAATATTTCAACAACATTGTTTCTTCTCTTGTTACCTTTTTCAGCAAGATCATCTGACGTGTTGAAGAAAAAATATGCTCAAAATCTCACCTAGAAAAGGTGGATAAAAGACTGTGCTGAACATTTTTTGCAGGTACGCAGCTAACAAAATCCACTTGACAATATGAATTCTAGTGATAGAAATGAACTAGCAAAATTGATTGCACTGAATGCAAGCCACTTTCACCAAAGTATAATGCCCCTGGTGTGATATTCCAAACTTAAACAGGTGTGTTGTATTTGGTGACCAGCACAAGTATGGGTTATGTCTAGTGATTACGGCCAGGAGGTTGGGGTTATATTTATAGTAAATCAATAGCAATCAAAGTGAATCCAAAGAAAAGCCTAGAAAACCTACAGGCTTTTCTCTTGACTGAAGGCAATTCAATTTTGGGTTTGATAGAATTGACTTGAAGTACTTTAATCCTTTTAAAAAAAGGAATCTCTACATTTTACTCTTGGATTAAATTAAGTTTATTATTGCAATATTTTAATTCTATCTTCATTATAACCCCACCAACTTTTTGATACAAAACTGACCAAAAGTGTCATTAATAATTTTATGTTATATGTATCACCCTGGTGACAATGCATTTGCATTAAATAATGCACAGGTGTTTAATGTTTAGATTTAATATAGCTATATATTGCTGTTTAGTTGGCATTATTAACATCTTATATGAATGTCACACATTTTTTTTATTTTTAAACACTTAAGTTGTATTCACTGGCTTCTTAAAGAAGCCTTTTAATTATCAGCTACAAAATCTATGTTACAGTTGGCTATAAATTTGATTATCACCCTGCCCCTCCCCTAAGCCTCGCTTATAGTTTGCATCTATTTCTTGTCTGCCACTTATGACCTTGTCTATGATTTTATTTCACACCACATTTTACCATGATCGAAATTCCTCCTTTTTCTAGATTAATTTTGAATTTAACATAGGTCTGACAACGAATTGGTAAATTAAACCCACAAGCCTCTTTTTAATTCTGATTTGTTGTCTTCTCTTCTCTTTTGAAAAAAGAGTGGGGGTATTCTGCTTTTGAAATTAAAAATAATCATTTAATCACTGATTTTTGCCTGAAGAGGCATAACTTAGTACTGAAACATAAAAGCTATTGCATAGCAATTTTCAACATGTTTTTGTTTTAATCTACTATAATAAATAATATTACGCTTTACTCTGTATTGAGCCCTTTTTTAAATTAAATGCTACAGACAGTGGAATTATACTTCATTTGTTCTTATACCATACCTGGATGGATGCTCTCATTATTTTAGGAAGCACTATGGAGAAAAGGGTAATTCCTAACAGTAGCTGCTGCTGCTATTAACGCACTACTCTTTATTAATGAATTGAGCACTCTGGCTGCTGTCATTTGTATACATTCATATATAATATGTTAGAATTTCCCTTTTACTGCTGTGTGCTGATAGTTTAGGGGTAGGATCTCTGACTGATGCCAAATTGGTTGGGTTTCAATCCCAGCTTAAAGCAATCAGATGCCTAGCCACACTGATGAGCTGTGATACAGCAAAACAAAAAATTGTATATGGATGACCATATATATATATATATATATATATATATATATATATATATATATATTAAATCACCCATGCAAGGCAGTAAAGCCACTAAGATTCATTTTAGAGTGAGAGAGGAAGAAAAAAAAAAAAAGACTATCATAATTGTTGCTGTCGTCCATGGCAATACAAACTAGCTAGAGCATGGCTGAGAACATAATGTGGCCTCAGGGTTTTCCATTGGAATTATGTGCTGGGACACCTACCCATGCACGACATGGCACTACAAATACCTTGATATTATGCAACTGTTTATCAGAGCAGTCTTTCTAAGCATTACCAAAGTGTTCAGGCTCTTAATGACCAGTCAAAAGTAAGAACCAGCAAACTGTCAACCCAGTACCCTCACAATGGAAAATCTCAGTCATTGGTTAGTCTGATCACCAAAAAGTTAAGACAGTCAAATCATTATGGCCCTAGTAGAGAGAGAGAGAGAGAACTGGTAAACCATATCCTGAACAGGGAACAAGGGATGTTTTTCTCTGTTCCCCTTGTCCTTTCTGTATCAAAATTTTCAAGCCCCCTTTTCTTATTATGTGCCCCAGAAATTTGCATTCACCTTTGTTCACCTAAACAGATGAATCAGGTGATAATAATTAGGATTTCTAGCAATTTCATAAAATTGAAAAGCACTAATCAACAGTGAATGAGGGAAATGTTGAACCCCATGTGACCTGCTGCCGAGGTTGCCCAGCTTAACATCTCGTATGAATGTTTAATCTGCTCCAAGTTTTAGAAGCAAGAGATACAGTGTTATGATAGAGAATTGAATGGGAAGGGTTAATTTTATTGTATCAATGATTATATAGACCAATTGAAAATTAACCCAGCGACAATTTTCGTGATTTGTTATGATATTTGTGTTTTCACCGGCGGGAAGCATTCTTGTTCTTTTCCATAGCACAGTTCTGCCAATTCAATTCAGTGCAGAAAAAAGTTTGATCTTCACTGCCCTGTGGTAAAAGAATACAACATGAGCTGAGGAGATGAAGGAATGAAGTGGTCAACAGATACCCATGAGTTGACCTGCGCTAGTACTAACCAGCGTGAGAACAACCCGGATCAAGCTGGGCTGGCCATGTTATATATGTAATTAATACAAATATAAAGTTTGTCCCTTAACTGATTGGTATTAGTATCCCAACTCCTGAGTGTCATAGACGGACCTTCTAACAATCACTCAGTTCACACATCGGGGAGTATCACTGACTATATATATATATATATATATATATATATATATATCAATGGAATAAATTATGACCATGGAATATTAGTGTTTAAGCCTTTTTATTATATCCTTACTCTGTCTTGGACATTGAGTTCTACCTGGATTTTATCCTCTTGGAATTATTTTTTATACAAATATATATGTATGTATGTATATATATTTATACATTTTAGATATATGATTGCATATGTATGTGTATATTTACCACTAATATTATCTATATATACATATATATATAAGTCTAGGATAGGGTGTCAAATCTTGAATGGCAACCTTCCTGGCGATGATGTCTTGATAAAAACACTGTGTACTTGGATTAATATGAGGGCCTGACATGAGACCCACACCTTGCTAAGTGCAAGATTAATCCAGTCCTGCCTCAACCCCCCCCCCAAAAAAAAAAAAAACAAGATGATGAGGATCTCATAAATATATAGTACAAATCTATGATCTCTCGCTGGGGCAAAAAATCCTTATCTACAAGAACAAAATTAAATCCGGCCTGTAAGGGATGTTTCCAGCATATAATGATAATTCCTTACCTCAGAAATTCTAACAGAAATGTCACACACAATTATAGCAAACTTTTACTAATTATACGAGTAGGTGTTACAATGTTTACAACCCAACCAAGAAGGGACAAAAAAAAAAAAAAAAATATTCTGATGAGTGGTCAGATTTTGGAAAGTGAGTCAAGCTGAAAATTTTTCAGCACCCTCTTATAATGTTTACCTTTACACCTCATCTACCATGAATTGAATTGTTCAGTCAACCAGTCAGCCTATTTCTTAAGCTGCTGAGTTGTCAAACAATGAACATTCCCAATAAGTGTCCATTTAAAACATTTTATATTCAGAATGTAGTGCCAGTTATTTGTTGCCAGGGTAATATTTTTATCTCTTAATTGAAGCAAGTTAGAAATCCAAGCCACTGAATGACAAGAAATAATCCAGGAGATCCCATTTAATTGGATAATCAGCATCTCTTTATTTGAACTAACATTTGAAGAAAAAAAAAAAAAAAAGATCTGGCATACAGCCTTAAGTTGCCTTAACTAGAGTGTAAAATAAATGGGATGTTGTTTTTTTTTTTTTTTTTGGTATTTTTTTTAATCCTGTAACTGGGTCATAGGGGCACCATGCGTACTGCAGCTACAGTAGAAGTGGTATTTCTTGGGCAAGATAACCAGACAGAGCACAGGCCAGTTTTTGAATTCAGAGTTTTTCCTTCTCTTAGTTTTTATCCAAGGTTATAACCCAGTCTGTCTTGCTATTTATCCTGTAGGGTCATAGGGGGCACCATGTATACTGCAGCCACAGTAGAAACTGCTTAACCAAAAGGGGATTTTAAAAAAATAAAAAATAAATAAAAGTAAAAAAGAATAAAAATAGGTAGTGCTGATAAGTTTTTAGCACCCCCTAAAAAAGAAGGATGGAAGAAATATTGGTAAGGAGATGCAAAAAAAAAAAAAATGATATGACTAATTTTACTTATGTCAATGAATCTGTAGTTTGTGCATGAGCTGTGATCCAGATTTCTGCAATTTCTTTTCTATGATTTCTCTCAAAATAGGCATTTCTATGTAAAGTCTCTTATCCAATATTTATGTTGACAAATGCACCACATCATAGAGAGAGGAATTGTCAGTATTACATAGAATTTGTATATTATCATTATTATCTTAAAGTTGCAACAGTTCTAATTATACCTTTTTGAATATAAGTAAAATTAGTCTTATCATTTATTCCTTTCTGCATCTCCTTAAATAAAAGTGCCATTATTTTAGACCCTTGGGTTCATATTAGAACCAAGGGAATCTTCTGTTTAATGAACTTACACATTCTCTTTTATATTTTTCTTTTTACAGGTGTGCTATATTTATAGATATAGTGCTCAATATCAGAGACAGAGCATATGTGAATATAAATCTAAAAGTGAACATTGAAGTCAACACTCAGAGGCGACAGGCTGTTTCATGTTAGACGGAATCGTCAGGACAGCCTGATGATTGCGCCTAGCATGAAACAGCCTGTCACCTCTGAGTGTTGACTTCAATGTTCTATATATATATATATATATATATATATATACACACACACACACACCTGATGTTGAAAAAGAAAAAAGTATTGTTAATTCACAAGTTGCTCCCCTTGGCAACTCTTCAACCACTTTAGTGGTCATTTTAGCTGGGGCATACACATGGAGAATGAGGGAGTCTGAATAAAGCATTCTCTTTCAATAATTTTCTTTAATATGAATTTACAGTCATGGTACAAAAATGCTGAAGTAGTCCAATAAGAAAAAATAATTACCAAGGGTTACTAAGTGGTCACTCTTTAACCAAGAACTCTGGAGACCCCTCTGACCCCTCTAATTACCGTCCTATTAGTCTCTACCCCTCTTCGGCAAAGTCTTTGAAGCCCTAATCATTGCCAAACAATTAATCACCTTATCTCATAATCTGCTCTCAGACAAGCAATATGGTTTCCCCTACGCCCGATCTACAGCTGATGTGCTTCTAATGGCCATCACTGAAACCGTCTACCAAGCCCTTCAAAATAACGGTGAGGCTTCGTGTGTGGCCCTCGACATCTCCAAAGCATTCGATAGGGTTTGGCACGCCGACCTTCTTCAAAGCTCAGGGTATGATGTTATTGGTCAACTGTTTGATCTAATACAATCATTCCTGTCAAACCAAGAATTGAAGGTCGTTCCCAACGGATTCTCCTCCAGTTCCTATCCCACAACGCAGGTGTTCCCCAAGGCTCCATCCTTGGTCCCCACTCTTTTCTTATTTTCATCAATGACCTTCCTGACGCTATAGATTCCCAAGTTGGCATCTATGCAGACGACACTACAATTTACTCCTGCCTCAAAAACAAATCTAGTGTCGGCGACAAAACTAACCTGGCCGTGTGTCTTGAAATGGACCTCCAATCGGTTGTTAACTGGGGCAAGAATTGGCTGGTCAACTTTAATGCCACAAAAACTAAACTTCTCTCCATTAACCACCATGGAGATCCTTCCTTGCCCCCCATTAAAATGTCTGATAGTCAACTTCCTGAGAGCAACTCCCTGCGCCTGCTCAGTCTCACGCTGACTGCTGACCTGAGATGGAACAAATACATTGAGTCAATTGCTTCTTCCACCGCGAGGAAAGTTGGCTCTCTGTGCCGCGCCAGGAAATTTTTCTCCCCTGAATCGATACTTCAAATATACAAAACAACCATTCGCCCTTGCATGGAGTATTGCTGCCATATATGGGCTGGGGCACCTTCTGCTTACCTCGGAGTTCTTGACAAGATCCAGAGACTATGTAATATAATTGGCCCTGATCTGGCGTCTCGTCTACAGTCACTCTCACAGACGCGCCGTCTCTCTGTCTTTTTTACAAATACTTCCATGGTAACTGCTCTGATGAGCTGCTTTCTCTGGTTCCCAGACTCCATGAATTCAAAAAAAAACGAGGCTGACATCCCGCTCCCACCCTTACACTGTAGAAACTTTCAAATGTAGCCGTCTCTTCTACTCCAGTAGCTTCATACCTCGCACCTCTCGCCAGTGGAACACCCTCCCCAATTACTGTTTCCCTGAAAGCTATAATCTCCAACTATTCAAATGTAATGTCAATCGACATCTCCAGTTACCTTGATCTACCCACTATCCTTCTCCTCATCCTTTCTCCTATCACTCCTATCTGCTCTCGCTCCAAATCTTCTGCAACCCCCTTCATCCTAGTGGCTTCACGCCTTGCTTGGGGCGTAATGCTTAAAAAAAAAAAGAAAAAAAAAGAAAGAGAAGTGCTTTCTAATTAGTCAAGAGATACCAAAACAGTGGGGTAATAGTTCAGCAGCTCAGATTGAGGAATTGGAGAGACGAGTTTGAATTCCAGTTGAGTTCAGTGCATTTACTTGTGCTAATACCCTTGGGAAAGATATATATCTATTTCTTCTCTCCAGCTATGGGTAAATAGAAGGACAGTTTGTGTCTTAAAGCCATGGTTGGCAGCCAGTCTAAGAGAAGGAAAACTGAATTCAAACCAGCCTGGAGAGGATTGGGCCATGTCAGGCTACCTTGCCCTAGACACACCACATGTACTGCATCTGCAGTACATGTGGTGCCTCTACAACCCTAATGGGTTATAGAAATTGTGATCATGATAAAAAGAAAAAAAAGTAGTCACTATTTAATATGAGCAAGATTTTTAGAAAACATTTTCACATCAAAACTTACATAATTTTGCTAAAAAGATATTGAAGGGCTACTTGATAAGTAACAACAAGTCATTACAAATAATGGAGAATCTATAATCAAACAAAATGTACTTTATGTTTTCAAGAATTAAATTAGTAAACAAAAACAGAAATCATTTATGACTCACCCTAATATTCATTCTGGTTGAGTTATTTACTTTTTCATTAATTTTCTAGTTGTTTCTTATTGCAAAAATATTCAAAGCTGGCAGTGGGCCGACAGCATGGATTAAAAATAATGAAAAAACTCTTGCTATAATTTTCACACTTCGAGTTGTAGGCATCCGTTTATTTGGCAGGATAATAGTTTGGTCAAAATTCAGTCCTTTAGTGATAAAATTCGTGTAGCCCCTCCAGAATGCACACCTGAGCGATGGTATATGGAGGCAGTACACTGCCCAGACTACAGAGCCCCCTTCTCAGCCATAACAGCAAGATCAAAAGGAATACAGGTTATTATATTTGGGGATGGCTTGGCTGCAGGAGTTGCCGGAAAGTTGTCATTGCTGATAGCCAGCTATCTTCAGGGCTCCACTTTGGATTTTCTGTCTGGATTTACTTCCATAGCCTTTCTCAAATTATTTGATACTCAATAACCCTTTGTCTCCTAGTGACTTTATTGCCTTGCTTTTATGTTTTAACTTCATTTTTTTTCTTAATTCAATAAAAGGTCTTTAACAAAAACAAATTATATCTGTATAATTCCTCTGAGAAATTTATGAATCTTTATTTTTTGTTTCTGCCATTAATTTCTTTCAGTCTGATTTATAATTCTTTAGGGATAGTGGGTAGCATAAAAAAACAAAAACAAAAAAAATCTTTACTTTGTTTGACAAATGAAAGAAAAAAAAAAATGGAAAGAATCCATGTAAAGCATTTCATCCTTTATAAGGACTTAAACAGAAATTGAGGAGTAATTGGACATGGTTAAGTGCAATTAGCAAAAGTGCTCAAGAAATGGAATCAACTAAATTTTCAATAAACAATAAGAAAAGGAAGAAAAAAAACAGGCAAATTAATATTAAGCAAACAATAGACAGGGTCAGGCAAAAGTCACCCACCATAGAGATAATTTATTAAAAGTATACTTACACATGAAAATTTTATTTACTAGTTATTTAATTGTTATATATGCTGTTCAAAACATCCTCCTCCTTTTTTAAAACAGTGCCTGCATGATTCATTAACACGTGGGAGAGTTTTCCTCAGTCATTTTACAGCATTCATATTAGTCTTCATGGTGAGCAACTTTTGCTGCACCTTGTATATGCAAGTCAAAACTCAGTAAAGCAAAAATTTCACAAAGAATGGTGTTCACAGTGATTGTAGTGTTCGGGCTTCAAGACAACAAAGAACAAAAATATGGAGGGTGAGACCAAGAAGTGGTGCATTTTTATTGGTTAGGAAGAAATCCTAGCATGCATCTGTAGGATTTGTCAGTGAATTTGGGGAGGGGATGTTCTCGACAGTCATTCCCAGAGATTGGTGGCACTTTGATGTGGTGTAATGGTTAGCAAGTTTGTCTCGCTAGATCATTTACAACTCAGTAGTGAGTTCAATCCTTACTGAATGCTCCTTAAGACAGAGAATTGTTCATTTTTAATGGTTAGGAAGAAATCCCAGCATGCATCTGTAAGAATAACCTGTGAATTTGGAGAAGGGGGAATGTTTTTAGCAATCACTCCATCAGATTAAAACCAACGGCAACAAAAACAGAAAAGTTGGGAAACTGAATGAAATGGGCCGAGCTGTTGTATCCAGACATGTCAGAAATTTTAGAATTTACCGTTCTTACAACTTCAACGTTTCCTCTTGGGTGCATGATTCTAACTGATGGTTTTATTTATATCCCCCCCTACATATAATTCCATCAATAAGAACATTATTTTAGTCAGAATCCCTTTTAAAGGATGAAATGCATTACATAGAATTTTTGATTTTGACATTCAATTATCCAACATTGTTCTGATAAATTCATATACCATAGTCTCTTTTTTTCCTTCTTTTAAGTAAGTTAATTGCACTTTCCAGTCGACTACTCTAGCAGTTAACAAAATCTACAAATGTATTTAGTTTTCACTTGCTTAGAATCTTGGTATGGGGGCGTTTGTGTTGTAAAAGGTTTGTTGTATTTCACATCACATTCCTTTGTAATTGCATTATGGGTAAAACGTTTTTTTTACTTTGCTCATTGCCCGGGTGAGAAAGACTATTTAAATTTTTTTCTCTTCTCTCCCCCCACCCTCCACTTATGATTGACCTTTCGCAAAATAGTTACCATGGACAGTTATTTAGTAATGAGTAGTTGACTTTATATTTACAGTAAATGCATTTTCATCATGAATGATTTTGGGGTGTATTTTTACACTGTACTAAATGACCAGAAAGAGTCCCTGCCCCTGTCAGTCACAGAATGTTAAGAGTCCCTGCCCTTATGCCTGATAGTCAAAGTATTTTCCTCACACACATACACTAAAAAACAAAAATATAGATAGGATGTCTAAAAAAAAAAAAAAAAAAAAAAAAAATTATCCTTCAGAAATCCTAAATCTCTTTTCATAAACTTGATTTCTCATTTTCCAAGATTATAAATTTTGTTAATATTGTTCTTTTTAAACAAATATAATTAATTTTTTTTGGCACTATTAGTTCCAGAACTTTATCCAATTAACCATTTTGCTAGACAAACTAATTTGTAAAATCCAAGACGTATATGAACCAGAATAATTTGATATTAAGTCAGGGTGTGACTCAGACTGAGAACTTTTTAGTACTCCTTAAAATGTGTGATATATATATATATATATATATATATATATATATATATATATACATATATATATATATATATATATATATATATATATATATATATATATATATCTACCTCCACAGATTCACATAAAAATGTGCATAAAGGACAAGAAAATGCCTCAACCCAAACTTTATAGAAACAGTTTTATCATCAAAATCTTTGTATTATTAAGAGGAAAAAACCATAGGATTTTTTTTTAATTATTAAGTTATATTTTTTGATCCTTTTTAGAAAGTTTGCAATTTTCATTAAAAATTTTGTTTTTCTTCTGCCAGTGGTGTGTGTGTGTGTGTGTGTGTGTATGACAAAGATTAGTATAAGAAATTTTAGCATCTTTTTTTACAGGAAAAAAAAAAAAAAAAAAAAAAGACACCGATTTGGAAATTTTTACAAAAATCAAATAATTGTCAGATTTATAATGAAATTCTCAAAACTTATTCACAAAATTATTAAATTATTTGAGAATTTTTTCTTTTCTAGAAAATATTGGTAATTTTTTTTTTTTAAAATCTGTTATCCCCATTAATTTTATGAAATTTAATGAAATTCATTTTATGTACAGCTAAGTGTTTATATTAGTTATAATGACAAGTTCTGCGAGAATTTAAATCAATTTTTTTTGTCAAACAGGACCTTAACTTACAGAAAATTTGTTCTGAACTGTAAAAAAAAAATCCAATAAAACTAAGTCATTATTAGAAAAATTTTTAATTGCATTTATGAATAATGTATATTATGGATACTAGTGTCTTAAGGAAAAGGTTTTTTTTTTGAATAAGAAATTTTTACAAGAATCGTTTTCATTTTTAATTAGAATAATTTAAGTTTTAGATCTTTTAAAATTCTGTATTAATTTGTAGTATAAAACTATGAAACCTAACAGTTGACAATGTGACAATAACATCTGGCCACACATACAATAGTTGAATAAATAACTTGTTAACAATGTAGACAAGTTGTACAGATTCAACTTCAACTAGAGTTGACTTGGAAAATTGCTGACATAAAAACCAGTAAGAAAGTGTTCTTGTTTATTGAGATCTTGATTGCTGATATGCTTTTGTGAAGTGTGCAAATGGTTGATTTCATGTTCTACACAGTACAACACTGAGTCTTTTATAAACATACACAGTGGTGAGAGTGTTTGGAGGGGGTGGGGGGAGTTTAATTTTTGGTTCAAATGGTTAATTTAACAACATTAACACTTGTTGGATTATTTTAAATTGAACATAAGCCTTAGTTAAAGACAAAAATTTACAATAAATTAATAGATTGTCACAGGTTTGGTTTACATGTAAGTCAAAAAAGTATGTGCCTGATTCACATTAAAGTTTTCCCCCATCAAAGTGTTTTATAATGATCAAAACTAGGATCAATCAGTGCAAGGTCAGGTGAAAACACCAGGTGAAGTTAGAATAAACCAAGCAAGTTCCAAATTTGTCTTGTGTGTTATTCTTGCTGGATGTGACCTTGCATTGTTATGGAGAAGGTAGAGAACAACATTTTCCCTTTAATCCAGTGTGTGTGTTCTGCCACTACCATACAAAACTCAGGTACGTTAGGGTACTCTAAATTTATTCTTAACTGTTAAATATGATTATTAAATAGACTATACATTCGCCATTACAATCGGCTCCCCCCAAAAATGGAAATTACCTATGATTACTTAATATATTTTGTTTTCATGAGAATAAATTTTTATGAATGATAATCTGTAGAAAAAAAACCTGATGAGAAGATGTTTTAAGAATTTTTTGAAATCTTTCAGTTGGGGAATTATCATTATTATATTCTTTGCTTTCACATTCAGTAACCATATTGGAATTTCGAACCAAACACTTTATTCAATCCGTGGATTAGTTTGGTCTTGTTTCCACTTTCTACTCTCGAGGAATAATTCATATCAGTTAATATGTACCAGTTTTAGTCATTTTTGTGTCATTTATCTATTTTGCCCCTGAAGGTGAATAAAACTGGTGCATATTAACTGATATAAAATATTCCCTAAGCATAGGTAGGGGAATGAGAACACTTCTAAATTGTTTATTGAATAAAGGGTTCAGACTGAAGTTCTGAGAAGGTTACAAAATACAAATAGACACCTGAAGAAGGAAGTGGGAGACAATGGCTGAAATGTTGTAAGCATAACAAAATGAGAATGCCGGTACAAATAGCAATGCATATAATGACTGACACCTGAAGAAAATGTGTGTGTGTGTGTGTGGGGGGGGTAGTACAATCAAAACGTTGGGAGTATAACAACCAAGATGAGCATGCTGGTCCAAATATAAAAGCATATAATAAGAGAGATACCTGAAGAAGGCGGTGGGGTGGGGGGTGTTGGTTAGAATAGCAGAAACGTTTGGGAGTATAACAACCAAGATGAACAACGTATGTAATAAGATAGATACCATGAAGAAGGCTTTAGAACAGCCGAAACGTTTTATAATGAACACAAGCTAAAAGAAAATTGTTTTGTATTTATATAGAGATGAAAAAATAGATTTTACTTATTTAATAATGATTAATTACACAAGAAATAATCAAAAGATTAATTATAAGATTAAATTAAATCATTGCAACATGAATAAATCTTCTTTTTTTTTTATCTACAACAAATGTGCGGAAGAGGGAGGTTGTCTCAAGAAAGTAAAATAGTGCTTTGGAGAGTAAGAGTCATTTATGATCTTCAATTTTAGACGGATACTTTTTTTATATTTCTTTAAAATTGATTTATGTAATCAGCAATGTAACTTTTTTTTTCTATTTGTTTATTATTTTTAACAGAAGAATCATCTTTCAGGTAATCTGTAACAACCAGGTGTTACTACTACTAATTGAGACAAGCCATTGTTAAGATGACTTGAAGAAGGTATTTTATTACCACAAATTAAAATAAAATTAAAAATGTAAAATTATAAAAATTCATTTTAATGGCAATGCTTAGCTCATTGCTACTCAGACAAGTGCAGTGCTACCATAATAACAGTATGTTGTACATAGTAGGTTGAAAGATGAAATTTGGTACTGAAAATTGAAAAAAAAAAAAAAAGCAACAACTGCTGCTAGGTAAGTTGGTTCCTGGTTTTGTGCCAGACAAATTTTCTCACCAGAATCTATCTTACATATTTAGAAGTCTACCATTCATCCTTTGAATATTGCTGCCACATTTGGTCTGGTACTCCTGTCTTATATTTAGATTTTTGATAAGAGCCAAAGATGATCTGCAATGCTATTGGTCCTGACCTCGCATCTCAGCTTCAGTCATTTTTCTACCATCATAATGTAGCTTCCATGTGTCTTTTATACAAATATTTTCATGGTAATTCTTCTGATGAACTTTTCTCTATGTTATCTAGACTTTATGAATGTAAGTGCAGTACTAGATTGGCAGCAAGGTCTCATCATTTTACAGTTGAAATGGCAGCTAGATGTAACCATAACTTCTATGCTAACAGTTTCTTTTATCACACTTCTCACTTGTGGAACTCTTCCTTCAACTTTTATCTACAAAAATGCAATGTCAAAATCATTATCTACTGTATTTTTAATTCTTCTTCTTTTACTTGTTCTCTCTCCTTAATAGTGGCTGTTTTCCTCATATTCTCTAATATTCAGTTATCATAGTGGCTTTATTGCCTTGCTTGGGGGGGATGATTAAAACAAAAAAAAACAAAAAAAACAAAACAAAAAAAACAAAAAAAAAAAAAAAAAGTTTTTATTGTTGGTTTCAATCTCAATGGGAATGACTGCAAAATATTTTCCCCTCCCCAATTTATAGTGAGAAGCACACGGATACATGCTGGGATTTCTTTTTAGACAATAAAACAGGCTGCTTCTCAGTTTCATATGACTCAGTCCTGATCTGTCTTGCCTTGAAGTCAGAATCCTACATTCATTTATCTGAATTTGCTCCTGTGTGCCAACCACAATTCTTAGTTTTCGAATTTTTTGCCATTTTACTGTTGCTTTGACTTATTACTGTTAATTTGCCTTGCATATATTGTTTGCTTGCTTTATATTATTTTTTTGCCCTGTTCTTTTCTTTTTCTTGTTGTTGTTTATTGTCAATTTTGTCTGTTGGTCACTTCTGCTATTTATTTACATTTAACGACGGCCACTCACTTTACACTTATATTAAATATGTATTTACAAAAAAATGTTGCAATTGAAGAACTCTTACAGCAAATATATTTAGTTTCTTTTCTAAAAAAAAATCTCAGATTTGAGTCATTTAATACTACTTGCTCCTCCATTAGTTAGCTTGTCAGTCTCCTGCTCACAAATTCTTGGTGCAGCAGCAGTGGACAGATTAAATCAATAACCCTTTTGTTTACTTCCCGCTAGCATCACACATGCTGAATCTCTCTCTCTCTCTCTATATATATATATATATATATATATATATATATAAAAATTAAAAGCTATACAAAAAAGTCTTGTCATGAGCGCCTACTTATTCCATGCCTTCCCATTATCTCAGATAAATAATGAACAATTACATTTTGACTGTGAGGAAATGAAGATATATCAGAAATGCTGTTTGGTTTTAGTGAAAAGAAATTTTCAAGGAAAATTTTAAAAAATTCCATATAAACTCTCATGCATTTAACATCTGCTTCAGTGAAACTGAAATGGTAAACCTTGCCAATTTTAATCTTTTCATTTGTACCCTTCTCACTTCTTTAAATAATGACCAGTGGGATAAATAATTGTGAAAAAATAAAAAATATTGCAAAATTCTTACAGGTTCACTGCTAGTATATGCAAATTTTTTTCATAAGTAATGTTTTTTAATTATTTATAAAAACTATTACTTACACAAATAAAGTCAGAATATTTTATATTTGGACAATCTGAGGGAATTTATATCAAAATCAAAAGTTGAAATGAAGAATGTGAATTATACACAAGCATGGCACTAATGATACTAATGAAAAGACAATTACCAATGAAGTAACTGCTCTGTACAGTGGTCCCACTATAAAAATAGCTCCCCTCATCAATGGCCAGCCTGTGTGTACAACTGCTTTTTTCTTGGCTCAAATGACTTTCAAAGCTAATTTATTTCTTATGACTAGTTACCCAATGCAGACAACTTTAGTAAGTCTCATGTGCACCTCTTAATTGGTCAAAGATCTTCAAATGTGGTACTGAGAATAGCTTTTAAAATTGCCCTCATGAGAAGACTATGTTGTGTAAACTGACGACTAATTGACTAAGGAAACCTATTCAACAAAAATTGGGACCACATTAATTCTTCTTTTATGTGCTGTATCCCTTCAGTACATTAGCAATCATGGCTCTCCACAACTTCCTGTTCTTTTGTAGCTCTTAGCAAATTTTGTCTTGTTATCTCTCCTAAACCTTGTTCTGCCATTCATTTACTCAAGTTTGTTATTATTATTATTCTTTATGTGCTGTATCCCTTCAATATGTTGGTGAAAATTTAATCTCCTGAATTTCCTGTCATTTGTAAAATTTTAAATTTTTCTGTTTTTAAATATTGCTCCCAAAATTAAACAAAAAAATTCTGCCATCCATTTAATGAAGCTCACTATGTTATAAATTTCCAAAACTATTCTTGCCTTCAATCTATCCCATTAAATATCAAATTTTCCAAGCCTTCATTCCTCATTAAGAACATATTTAATTTCATCTCTTTCTTCCTAATTCTATAATTTGTAAATATGGAAACTGAATAATAATATATAAAAAATCCTAATGATTTTTAAATTTAAAAAATTATATGTTATTAAAATGTTTCAAAATTTTTTAAAAAAATATTTTCAGACAATGTTTTTATTGATGGGATCATATATATGTGCAAAAAGGAGGAATGAAATACAAACGCCAGTTATAATTTATACATTGAGAGACACACCAAAAATGTAGAGATGCTTAACTATAGATATATATTTTAAATTTTTATTACAATGTGGGATATTTAAAAACAACATTGAGAAAAAAAAATTTTCAAAATTTTTTTAATTAATTTTAAAGATTAAAAAAGTTTAAGTTGGATAATCTAAACATAGTTGGATGCCAGAAATTTAAAATTTATAGTTAAGTGTCCTAGCATTTTCAATTATTTCATCTTAATTATAATTATAAATAGGTTTGTTTTTTTGTTATCAATTTATAAATATATATTTGCCAAATGGCATGTTTAAATTTCATGGTTGTATTGGCATTATCCTGAAATTTCAGTCTTAAAAAGTACATTTGAGTTTTTTTTTAAAAAAAGGCAAATTATTAAATTTTGGATTGAAAAGTTATCATTTACAGTCAGACTGATGGTCTCATTTGCTGTTACCATCATAATGTTTTGATTGTTGTGCTTCTGGCCTACTTATTGTGTTTGTTGATCCAGGAAACCTTCAAGGAACTTAAACAGAGCCCTTTTATTCAATCTATAAATTTTAATGGAATAAAATTGTATTTTTATTTTTTTTTTTATTACTGTTAAAATAGTCCATCAAAAATTATATCTGTACTATCCAGCTCATTTTCTGTTGAACTAATTATATTAATTTAAATAATGAATACTTTTAATCCTGACAATTTATTTAAATGTATATTTAATAAAAATTTAAAAAAAATTTCATGAAATAATATTTAGATTACACTGAATGAGGATGCATATATAAAAAAAATATTTCAATAGTAAAAAAGATGAAGATATTATTTGAACTGTAAATAATATAAATAAAACTTGAAGTATTATTAGTCACCATCTTTATCTTGGTCATTATAGGCAATGTTTATTAATATCCTTTCAAATTTTCTTCAGGAAAGAATAGATAATATTAAAGTTTGTCTATATTTTAAGATGAAATTATGTACAGTATTTTACATTAGTCGGACTATTGTCCTCATCTTTGTCGCCATATTTGTCACAATGTTTCGGCCGTTGTACGCTCCGGCCTTCTTCAGGTGGTTGGAATTTTGAACTGAACCCTTTATTTCGATCACTGGGGTGACTGTTCTAATTCCACGTGCCATGTTTGATGGATGTCAGTTATCAGTTATCTCCTGCTAATTTTCCCTCTGAAAGTTCTCCACTGCCTTAACCAGGAATTGAACTCACCTTCTTTGGGTCTGTCACTGGATCTAACCAACGCCTTTATCCACTGTGCCATGTGTCCTGAGGACATCTGGGAACTTCTGAGTATTATAAACCTAATGTTTTCAGCATCATTTTTACCAGTGCTCATATTGCAATTTTGCTGTTATCATTGCATGTCTTTACCAGAGTTCATATTGCAACTTTAATATCATTTGCTTTTCTCTGGCAATCCTTATTACTGGTTCCCATATTGTATTTATTTCTATGCTTGGTCGGCTCAGGAGATTTTTTGTGGCCCAGCATATGTGCTGATTCCTTAAGTTTAACAAAATTTTCCAATGGTGTTCCCTTGTCTATGATCTCAACATGATCCCACAGAAAATTGATCTCCTTCTCTCTCCATATGTGGTCAAACGCCTGATTTTCTACTTCCCCTCGTGTTACAGCTTTCTGGTGTTCTTGAAGCCTTACCTTGATTTTTCAAACTGTCTCTCCTTTTATTTTTCAAATATTTAATTACAAATATGGCGACAAAGATGAGGACAATAGTCCGATTTAATTAAAATACTGTACATAATACCTCATCTCATTAATATAGACAAACTTTGAAGGATCAGTACGGGACCCGATATAAAAAATATGGAGACAAATTGAAAAATCCTACCAAAAACTGGCACGAATATCGAACCATCTGACATTCCTACACCGATGCAGAGACCTACAACTCATCCCTTCAGGCTTGGCACCAAGACTTCCTATCAATTCAAGGAGAGCTCGTCTTCAGCCAGAGAAAGCAAACACGCCCTTGTCCGAGAGAGAATCCAGTACAATCGTTGGATAAAAACATCACTACATGCTCATATCTCCCAGACGCTCGAGGATTTCTTCAACAGAATTACCAATGAAGAAGACCAGAGAAGGATCCAAAATGACCTGGATAAATCCTTCAAAACATGAATTTGATGTAGTCAAGGCTTTGCCAAGTGCAAAAATTAAATAGATTGAAAGATCAAAGGTGAAAATTTTTTTTCCATCACCCACCAGTGAAAGCAGTAGTCAACATCAGCCAATATCAGCTGAGTGCCTCTGAGGAGTCAGTATTGAATAAGGGTCTCAACTTCACCACAACCATCATCGCGGTTTGCCATACTTGGACATCATTGCCAGAGTAGAGGAGGTGGCCTTGAACATCCCTCAGGCTCAGGCGGATGAAATGAGATGGAAAGTGAGACAGGCCTTTGAGATAGCCAAGCTGCCCAGGTCTAACATAACAAAACTGGAGAGACTGGCGATTGAATCACTACAGAGGAATGAAAACATTTATCATACTACCGGCTGACAAAGGTAATGCGACTGTAGTGATGGACAAATCGATTATATAAGAAAACTGGAAGACCTCATTAGCAATGGTAGCTACAGCAAAGTGAAAAAAGATCCTACTATGAAAACGGAACGCAAACTGTCACAGATCCTAATCAAGAACAAGGATCACTTTGCACCTAAGACGTATAGGCAGTTATCGCAGCGTTACAGTCAAATATACCTCACATATACGGTCTCCCTAAGATTCACAAAGACGGTATTCCACTCAGGCCGATTGTTAGTTGCCAAGGCTCTGTGTGCCACCCTCTGAGTCGCTTCCTTGTAGATATAATTGACCCATTGATCGGAAAGTCTCCTTTCATATGTCCGAACTCCTCCGCCCACTTTGTGGAAATAATCAAAGATGCTTCCATCCTATCCAACCAGATGGTGAGCTTGGACGTGGTGAGTCTGTTCACCAAGGTACCCACGGAGGAGGCACTCTCAGTAGTCAGAGATAGATTGACCTCTGACTCTTCCCTAGAAGAACGGACCAGTATTCCAATAGATAATCTGATGGAGATGTTGACTTTCTGTACACAAACAACACACTTCGGAATGGGATCACACATATATTGACAGGATGAGGGCTTAGCAATGGGCTCGCCATTATCACCAGCAATGGCAAATATATACATGGAATACTTTGAAGAAATGGCATTAGAATCTATATCTCTAAAGCCAACTATATGGTTAAGGTACGTAGATGACACCTTCATACTCTGGCCACACATCAGGAAGATGTCCAGGTTCTTCTGGACCATGTGAACTCAATAAGACCTTTTATACAGTTCACAATGGAGAAAGAGAGTAACAACACACTCCCATTCCTGGATGTACTAATATCTCAAACAGAGAATGGGTTCAAGACATCCGTATACCAAAACCAACATTCACCGGACAGTACCTCAATTTCAACTCCCACCATCCATACAGCGTAAAGAAAGGGATCGTCCGTTGCTTACAACATCGAGCAAAAAGTCATAAGTGGCGATCCAGAGACATTAGATAAGGAATTGTCAGTATAAGTAGTACCCTACAACGTAACAACTACCCTGGGTACATGGCAGCAGCCCCAAAAAACTGGGATAGGCGGGTACAAGAGGAGGAGGAGGAGGAGGACAACAACACTCAGAAAACAGTCTGCCTGCCTTATGTGAAGGGGTTATCAGAGAAAAAAAAAAGATCTGCGGTCCATATAACATCAGGACAACCTTCAAAAATTGTGACAACACTTCGCAGATATCTCTCTCGAGTAAGACCCCCCATAGAGAGAAACATGACTAAAGACTGTGTGTACGCTATCCCATGCAGCTGCGGAAAGGAATATAAAGGAGAGACAGGCCGCCCCCTTTAAGGTAAGGCTTCAAGAACACCAGAAAGCTGTAACGCGAGGGGAAGTAGAAAAAATCAGGCGTGGCTGACCACATATGGAGAGAAAGGAGATCACCGCCCCCTGTGGGATCATGTTGAGATCATAGACAAAGAACACCATTGGAAAATTCAAAACTTAAGGAATCAGCACATATGCTAGGCCACAAAAAAAATCCTGAGCCGACCAAGCATAGAAATAAATACAATATGGGAACCAGTAATAAGGAGTGCCAGAGAAAAGCAATGATAACAAAAATTGCAATATGAACTCTGGTAAAAACATGCAATGATAACAAAAAAAAATTGCAATATGAGCACTGGTAAAAATGATGCTGAAAACATTAGGTTTATAATACCCAGAAATTCATACCCAGATGTCCTCAAGGACACATGGCACAGTGGATAAAGGCTTGGTTAGATCCAGTGACAGACCCAAAGAAGGTGAGTTCAATTCCTGGTTAAGGCAGTGGAGAACTTTCAGAGGGAAAATTAGCAGGAGATAACTGATAACTGACATCCATCAAACATGGCACGTGGAACTAGAACAGTCTACCCCAGTGATCGAAATAAAGGGTTCAGTTCGAAATTCCAACCACCTGAAGAAGGCCGGAGCGTACAACGGCCGAAACGTTGTGACAAATATGGCGACAAAGATGAGGACAATAGTCATAATGTAAATAATGTAGATAAATATATAAGTTTTTGAATATTTTTTCTCTAATATTTTTCATTATGAAAATAAACTTAAGTAAAATTTTTTTTTTTTGTTTAATTCATTTTTTCAATTTTTAAATTTAACAAAAAAACAGATAATTGTTGGTTATCAATAGATCTATCAACATCTCAAAATAAAATGTCTTATTAAAAAAAAAAAAAATTTTTATTACTATTTATTTTAAACTATATTTTTTTATTTTCATTTTTTATTTTTAAACTTTAAATCAGTTAATCTTCCTCAAATAAATTTTCATAAAAGATATTTTTCCTTTTTAAAATAATTTTTTAAAATTGAATTATAGAAGTTTATTGTCTCTGTTATTTTTGCCCCCTGAACATTTTTTTTTCAATAATAGACAAAAGAGTATCACTTTTTTCTGATTAAAAAAAAAAAATTTTTAAATCAATTTAAAATTTTATTTAAAAATATTTTTAAAAATTCCAAATTGAAAATTCTTTAGATATTAATAAATTAATTTTGAAACAATTTTAAATTAATTTTGAATGCTTCAAAAAGCAAATTGAATAACAACAAAATTTTAATACAAAGCTCTGGTAAAAAAAAAAAAAAAAGAATAATTTAACACAAAATTAATTTTTTTATGAGCACTGGTGAAAAATTTTTTTGAATTAAATTTATTAATTCCCAAAAAAAAATACAGATGTCCTTTTTACTTAATTGTTTATGGCCTTTTTAATAAAGACGTTGGTTAATCCAGTTTTCTTAATTTAGAGTTCAAATTTAATTTTTTTTTGAACCAAAAAAAATGGATTTATTGAGTTAAAATTAAATAAATTGAGACATTATTTTTTTTAAAAAATATAGCATGTAAACTAGAAAAAATGCATTGAGCACTGGTAAAAAATTTTAAAAAAAACTTAAAAAAATGAAATTTCTTTCTTTAATTGAAATTCCAATCACCTATAAAACAAATATGGCATTTACATTAATTCATATTTTGATGAAGATGAAAAACTTTAAGAATAAATAAATTAGAAATATCATATTTTATTGTTAATATTAATTTTACTTAATAATAAAATAAACAAAAATTTTTTAAAAACATTATATCAATTTAAATTCTGTTTCAAAAATAGAAAAATATTTTAAATTATTTGTTTTTATTAAATTTAATTATTAGCTTGAAATTTTCATAAAAAAAATCAAAAAATTTTTTTTTCTGGATTTTTTTTTTAACATTAATTGCATTTTAAACATAAGGTAATTTTTATTGGTAGGGTAAATTAAATTTAATTTAAAAAATTTAAAATTCCAAGATAACAATTTTTTAATAAAAAAGTGTTATTTAATTTAAAAATAAGTATAAAGAAAATTTGTTTTTGGGAGTTTCAATTTTTATATCTGTCCAATTTGGAAAAATAATTAATCCCCCAAAAAAAAAAACTAAATATCATTTAAAAAAAGATTTAAAATAAGAATTTAAAAAAATGAAAATTTAAAATATAATTTTTAAAAAAAATAGGTTTTCAGTTTTTTAATCCTCATTTACCATATACAAAAGTTTATCTGAATTTATATGAAAAATCAATTGAAATGTTATGATTATTGTCCAAATAAATCAAATTATAAAAATTAATTGATTTTTTGTTTTGTTTAACACATATCAATTCCTTATAGGTCATTTAATAAAAAATTTAATTTTTAATTGGATACTTTTGAAATAATAAAAATTTGATATATGTTATTTTAACTTTCACAATTGAATACATGGTAGATGAAATCTATTTTTTCAACATAAATTTAAACATTTTGTATTTAAAAATATATTTAAATTCAAAGGGTTTTTATTTTTATATTTTATATCAGAATTTATACATATCCAAATATATTTATATTTTTCATTTAAAAAAATAAAAAAATTATGTGAAATTTAAATATAATACTTCATAAAAAATTGCTGGTAATTTCACTTACAAAAATGCATTGTTTTCTTGAATAAAAAAAAAAAAAAATGTATTGTTTTTTATTTTTTTACTTTTTTTTAGTGTTGTGTTGATTTACTTAATTTACTATTGCCTGTATTTCTAGTCATTTTACTATATAAAATGAAATGTTGTTTTTTGAATTGCGGTTTTTCCTTTAAACTATTTTGTTATTGAAATTTTGGAAAACTAACAATAAAATAAACACAAAATAAGGGTGGACCTGAGAACAATTTGTTAATTTAAAATATTCCATGCTCCTTAAAACCTCTCCCGATTCAAAGCCTTGATGCAAATGTTAAAAATGAATTTTGCAAGGAGGATGAGGTGTATAATCAGGATAATTCTTCATGTTCAAAAAATGTAAATTATTTTAAAAAATTAAATGGAGACCATAATTCTTACAATTGTGAAACAAGTAAGGACAATTAAATAAAATTAAAATTTTCAAATTAATAAATTAGAATTTATATGAACTTTTTTTTTTAGGTTGAATTTAAATTTGTTTGAAATTGATTGTAGGTTTTAGGGAGAAACAGTATTGGAATGAAAATTCCATTAGGCAAAAAATGCGATAAAATGAAACTATTAAAATACAACAGCTGGTTTAACATAAAACCTAAATAAGCCAAACCATTAAATTTATTTTATCAAGGCACTAAGGAAAAAATGCTTATTTTTAGAATTGCCATTAAAGTAATATTTTTAGAAAAAAACAGAAGAAAACTCCGTTAAATGATGGTGGGAAAGTGATTAAGTTGAGATGCCAGGTCAGGATTGATTATATTCATGAAAAAGATCCTTATTTGAATTTTTGTCAAGACAAAGATGAGATATATAATAGGATTCCCCAAGACTAAATAAGGAATGAAACATTCAATTTAATTTTGAATTCAAAATTTATAAATGTGTAAAGCATCCAGTGGTGAGTTCAATCCCTCAAACTAATACAGATAATATGAATTGATGGACTATCAATAACAATAAATAAAAAAAAAAAAATACAACCAAAAGTTCCATCCTTATAAATTGAATAAAGGGAAATCTGTTTAAGTTCCTTTCCAAGGTTTCCTTTTCAACAAACACAATAAATAGGCCAGAAGCAAAAACAATCAAAACATTATTATTATTATTGATCTATCCACTATAAAATAATCCATTTCCTTTTTTTCAACTTCAGTCTTATCTGAAATAGCATAAATCTTCTGTAACAAAAAATAATCCTAGTGGTTTAATTTGTTTCCTTGTCTCATCAAATTTTAAAAAAATAAAAAATAAAAAAAAAAAAAAAAAAAAAAAAAAAAAAGAAAAAAAAAAAAAAAAAAAAAAAAAAAAAGAAAAAAAAAAAAAAGAAGAAAAAGAAGAAAAAACAAAAGAAGAAAAAAATCAAAAAAATTTTTTTGAAAAAAAAAAAAAAAAAAAAAAAAAAATTTTAAATGGATTCTGATGAGATAAATTTGATTATTATTCTTCTTCTATGTGCCCTGTCCCTTCAGGATATTAGGGATCATGGCTCTCCACAATTTTCTGCCCTTTGTAACTCTTAATAAATTTTGTCATTTCTATTAAACCTTGTTCTGCCATCTATTTACTCAAGCTTACTATATGGGTTATACATTGTTTTTCTTTGTCCCTGTTGCCCTCAATATGGCCTATGAATATCAAATTTTCCAAACCCTCTTTCCTCATTATATGCCCTAGAAATTTCAACTCTTTCTGATATGTGTTCTTTATGTTTCCATTGATCACATGTTCTGTTCATGGTATTCTCAGCATCTTTCTCTAGAACCACATTTCTGTTGTTTCAAGTCTCCTCTTCATATTTGAGGAGATCGTCCAGCATTCACTGCCATATATAGGAGGACTGAGATAATGTAACAGTTCAGTACTCTTTTCTTTATTCCTAACAAAATCTTTCTTTTTCTTAATATTTTGCAGAGCTTTTGGAAGGCATCTTTCGCTATCCCAATGCACCTTTTGATTTCAGTATTGAACTTTCTGTCATCTGTTAAAATGTTTCCCAGATATTTAAATTATTGTACTTGTTTGATTTTGGTAAATCCTGTAAAAGGGTAACAGCCCTGAAATTCATGTTTTATAAGTAGAAATGTAAAAATGACATTTGAGGGGTAAAATTTAAATAAACAGAAAATTAAAACAAGATTTAGCAAATTCAACTGTAGCTTGAAGAAAATATGAACCCTGGACTAGAAACTGGAAGAGGGAAATGAGAATTTATGTCGATAGCTGATAAAGTAAGAATAATGAATTTTCAAGTACAGTTATCAGTGCAAAGTACCTTTTCGTCCAGAAAGGGATTGGTGTACTGATGGAACTTTGTTTTGTTTTTTATTATGAATTCCACCTGGGTAGTCACAGTGTTTGTTTGAAAAGAGTTAATACAAGGTTTGAAAACTGATACAGGTAAAATTAATTTGAAGCTGAAGACTAGAGAGAAACAAGATGTCCCATTTCTGCTGACAATTAGCTGCCATTTTTATAATTATCATTATTTTGTATTTCTGGTGTGGAATATTTCACCAGTAAGAAAGCCATTTGTTTAATTTAAGGGAATATGGAGATAATGAAATGTGAGCTATGAGCATTGTGAATTGTCATTTTTTGAGGCCTTGGCTAGGTAAAGTGAAGTCATTAATCATTGTTATTAGAAAAAAATTCCCTATATAAAGCCAGTACACATTTTGCTTGGCAGTCATTTTCCATGAGGAGAAGCAAATGGACCAATTTTGAACACATCCACATTTCACCAAACACATAAGCTCAGTGAATACAGAGAGAACCGTCATATGTCATTTCATAAAAGTTAAATTTTGTAGATTTATTTTTTCTCTTCACATTAAATTTTGTTAAGCTTATAGAACCCATGTGATTTGTTTACCAAAGAACCTTTCTCCCCCTTGAGCCAACCACCTGCACTCAACCATAACCAGCAACCAGAAGCGAAAGGTTTTTACCACACTCTGCAGGAGATTGTTTTTATTAAGAGACACAACTACAGAATTTGGCTTCAGCTTCTGACAATCACTGTCAATAGATTAGTGGAACAGGGAAAGGCTTAATCTATGTTCAAGTGAAGCAAGATAAAGAAATCTACCGGCCTTGTTGGCACTTGTACTTAGTTGTAATTGAGTATCATGGCAATAAGCCAGCTACACTATATGATGGCATGTTGCCAGGATAAGATCCTATCAAGTCAATCTGGGATACAATCAAGAACATCAGGAAAAGATCAAAGCTAATCTGTTATATCTGTAATTTGTAATTTGTATGTTCAGTTGTCCCTTTTGCTGACAACCATGCATTCTATCTTCTTGCAATTGATGCTTAGTCCTTCATTCTTGCTTTCCTTTACCACCTTCTGTAGGAGTTCTTATAATTTCTTTTCTATGTCTGCTATCAACACTATGTCATCTGCATATCTTATATTGTTAAGATTGTGGCCACCAATAATGAATCCTGGTAGGATTTTTAATTCTCTCAGAACCTTACTGTAAAGGTTGACAAGTCCGGTGAGAAGACACATCCTTGTCTTACACCCCTTTTTATTTTTCTATATTTACTGAATTCATTTTCAATCTGTATGTAGGCAGCTTGATAGGAGCTTGCTTACAGTACTTGGTGTTCCTAAGTGGTCTCCCATCTAAATACTGACCAGTCTTGACATTGCTTAACTCTGGTGATCAAATGGAAACTAGTGTTTTTCAACTTGATTTGACAATAATTCCCAAAACAGGTTTCATAGATGTATATGGGGAAATTGAACATCTTGCTCAGTTTCAAGTTACACTTTGCAAAGTCTTAATAAACCTGATTCATACCTATTTAAGTTTCAGAGAGATTTTGTAAATATGATTAACACTTTCACTCCTGCATCATTATAGCATTGTTGCCTGGCTGTGCTGGCCTGTCTTGGGGAAAATAAAAAATTGCTATTTGCTGGAAATAAATATGAAGATGCCAATGACAATTTCTCATGGGTGCTACCATTTTGGTTTCAATAGGATACTCCATAGTACATCCTAAACTAAATGAAACCACTAACACACACAGTAATAAAAATACACCATGAAACAGGTTGTATTGTAAGCTATTATATATCTACACTGGTTTGAAAATAGCACTAAATGCTAGGGACCAACATTTCACAGTTTCCTGAAAAACGTATATACACCGACAGTTAGCAATGTAAGTCTTGTATTTAACTGGTTGATTGACATGTTTTTTTTACAGTTTATCAGCCCTTTGAGTGTTATTTAAAGCTGAAACATATTTTGGATTATAAGAATAATTATATATTTTTGTGAATGAATATTGCATTGGCAAGTTTTTTAAGAATAAAAATGATTTTTCCAGGTACAAGTCCTACTATTTAACCCATAATGGGGGGATGGAATTATGCTTTTTTTTCAAGGGTATTTGGACATAAATGAATGTAATGAACCTGACTGGAATTTGAATTCTGCTTTCCAATTTCTCATTCCAAGCTACTATCCATTACACCATCCACACATCCACATATTTTGTATAGATGTATGTCTACAGCAGCAGAAGATTTAAAAACTATAGAAAAAAAAAATTCTGTTCAAAATATTTTTTTTTTTGCTACAATAATAATGGAAGTAGACTCATATACAAAATTTTAGATAAAGGATTAAAAACTTTCGGAATGTTATTTGAAATTCCAAGGAGCATTGTTGTCATTGTATTAGTTGGCAAAGGAGATAATGTAGAATAACAATAGAATAAACAGCACTTACCGGCGTAAGGGTCCCAACTAGCGTCCAGCTGGCAGACAAAAATGAAGCAGGTTGTAACTCAATACAAACCCTGCAAACTGACTGGAATCAAGCTGGTATTTATACAGAAATACCTCCACTCATGTACCAGCAGCCAATCACAGCCCAAGCAATGGACTATCCCACTTGAGCACAATGAGATGCTCCATGGCACCATAAATAGCTCTCTTTCTCAAGGTGGAGGGGTCTTTTCTCAGCTTGTTCCACAAATGAGTGTTTATCTTGACAACATGATTGTTCTACAATAACAATTCTAATTGAAAACTCTATACTGTTCGATATCTGACCAATTAATCAAATGGCATTACAGAGTTAGCAACATTTGGTACCACTGAATTGAATGTCTTAATGGAGCCTTTCCATCTAATATTTGAGGACTTTGAATCTGTGGAAGTGGCTTAGCAAAAGTGGCTTGACCTCAAAGTTACTATTAACTGGTAGTTTGTTGTTTTTTTTTTTTTAAGCGTTTCACCCCAAGCAAGGCGGGAAGCCACTAGCACACAAGGGGTCACAGAGAGTTGGAGCTAGACAAATAGGAGTAATAGAGGAAAGAAGGAAGAGAAGGGTAGGAGATAGATCAGAGCATCTGGAGGTGCCGATTGACATTACATTTGAATAGTTAGAGATTATAGCTATCAGGGAAACAGGAGGTGGGGAGGGAGTTCCACAAGTGAGAGGTGCGAGACATGAAGCTATTGGAGTAGAATAGACGGCTACATTTAACAGTTTCAACAGTGAAAGGGTGTGAGCAAGATGTCAGCCTAGTAGAACGCTTAAATTCATGAAGTTTGGGAACCAGTAAAAACAGCTCAACAGAGCAGTTACCATGAAAGTATTTGTAAAAAAGACAGCAGGAGGCAACAGCACATCTGTGAGAGAGTGACTGCAGGTGAGATTCCAGACCAGGGCCAATTATATTGCATATATATAGTCTCTGGATCTTATCAAGAACCTTGAGACAAACATAAGGAGCACCAGACCATATATGGCAGCAATAATTCCATGCAAGGGCAAATGTTTGATTTGTAGATTTGAAGGATTGACTCCTTCGAGAAAAATTTCCTGGCACGGCACAGGGAGCCAACTTTCCTAAATGCAGACACATTGATTCTCAGGTGCTGTAATTGAAATGGACAACCAGTTCCAACACCTGAAAATGATCACAGAAATCCATCTTTTCTCCCCAATTAGTTCATGTTGTCAGTGTGGTTTCCCTTAACATGAAGAAAAAAACGTCAGATTGGAGGTGTTACCTTTCAAATGCAATGCTTAACTGCATTCTACAGATCTCCAATCATGACCTCCCTGCATGGCAATATACCCCACCCCCGGGAAAACAGTGACCCAGTGGCTGAATAATTGCTGCAGGGTACAAAGACCAATGTTTAAAGACTGAATTTGACCCAATTCAGTAAAACCCTTGTAACCCAGGTGACAGTTCTACACAAACTTTGTATATATCTTACCATAAGGTAGACAAATTTGTTGCCAAACTTAAGAAAAAAATTTTTTTTGAGAAATTAGAAGGGTCAAATTATTTCATTTGACCTCTAAACAAAAAAACAAACAAAATAAAAAAAAAATAGATCACATTTTAGATCTATCCAAGTAGTTTAAAATGGTATATAATTTAGCTTTGTAAGTGAAAAAAACAACTGACATATTGAGACTTAAACTTTGTAAGTGTTTTCCAAATTTCACCTTTTTGGCAAAGGTCAAAGGGTTATATCTCTAGAAACCTTTGACTTACAGATGTAAAACAGACAACATTCAATTTGTATCATGAAGCTCTATAAGTGTACCAAATTTGAAAAAAAATCTGTGTTTGGAATGTTTGATTTGACATGGAATGCCTCAAATGCTAATTATCACAAACCTTAATTATTATTATTAAAGTATCATTACTGGTATGCCATGAGAGAAGAAAATGCAGGCTGGTGAAGATTTTTCCTTGTTCCTCTTATTTTCTCATCAAGAAAACTTTGGGAATGAAACTGTAATTCATAGTTAATACATCTAGAGTTATTGCCCTTGAAGAATTTTTTTTTTATGTCAAATTATTCTAAATCAAAACTGGAATTTATTAGAAATTGCTTTAGTCTTTTATCCCAAATAAAAGTGTGGTCTGGAATAGTCATACCAGTGGGAATTTCTCTACTTATAAGAAGTTTGGACCAAATAAACATTCCAATGGGAAATTTTATATAAAGTTTAACAAACATAACAGTTTGGATAATAGCGCCGGGAAATGTTTTGAAAAATGATAAGAATGTCATAGAAAATAAGCAGCTTGTGGAGGGCAGGGAAAATGAAATAGTATTTGATACAAGCTGGTATTCTTCCAGTAAGTACAATATTGCTCTAACAAAAATTGTGTTATGATGTGAATTGGTTGGTTGGTTTTTGCTTAGTGGCATATCAACATCACTATGGGTTATTTAATACCAAAATCTAAATATTTTGTAAGCAATTTTATTTTGGAGATAATAGTTTAGTGATACAAGTTTTATTAATTAACCCATAGCTGGAAGGAGAATAGGTGGACTCATACCTTTCACAGGTGTATTTGTATGTAAGTGATTATAACAAACCCAATTGCAATTGGAACTTAGCTCTCTGATTGACAACGCAAAACCAAAAAGCTTGTAACACTTGACATTCACAAGTGGTTACCCATCTAGGTACTGACCAGGCTCAACATTGCTTAAATTGGTGATCATAAAGTATGATGTGAAGTTAGTAATCATTCAGTTAAACAGAGTAAAATAAACTGTCATTTTATATCTTTAAATGTTTTAATTTAATCAAGAAAATCAACCACGAGATATACTTTCACAATGTTGTTATTCGTCAGCAACATTTTATGGATCCTGATGATGATGCCATTCATACTTGAAACATGGAAAATCTTTGGATGAACATCAAGTGTAAACTGTGTCAACAGTTTGAAACTTCTGAGGCATTGTTTGTGTCACATCTTCACAAATTCATGCGACATCAGTGATACAAAAATAATCCCATTTTCAGCATTCATTTGCTGCATAGCCCATCATTACCTGTTGGAATAATGTTTAATTGTAAAAAAGGTATTTATCTTGACCATATTAATTTTATGCCACTTAAATGAAAGATGACTGAACTTTTTACTATTTTACATTTACAAACCAACAGAAATCAGAATATCATATAATAATTGTGCTTGTTCCTCTCTGTGTTAGTTTGCACGACCGTTACACCCTGCCAGTACCTCACAAATAATGGACTATTGTGTTTTGATCATGTGGAAAGAGGAGAAAAGACATTACTTTGTTTTAGTGAGAAAAATGAAAGAAAGAAAGAAAGAAGTGGAGAGAGAAAATCACATTAAGCTGATAAGAATAGATACTAAACTCAACCAAAAAACTGAGAAGTTAGGATAACCATGAGAAAACACTGATCAAACATGGAAACCAAGTAAGACAATCATCAAAACTTCAATTACAATAAATTAAACAAATAACATCATCTGCTGAATTATTTTTAATTTATTATTAAGAGAAATGTTCATAAGGCAGTGTAGATTTGGCTAAAAGAAATAAGGGAAGATAAATGTGTGTCTCCTGCCCTACCTCATAATTAATGGGCTATTCCATTTTGATTGCATGAAAAGAGGGAAAAAGACACTACTCGATTTCAGTGAAAAATGAAAGAAAGTGATTAACGTCTTTTTCAGTAAAATGGAAAATGTTGTCAATTTCAAATCTTTTTATTTCTACCCACTTAAGACCATCATTCATATTTATGATTGTTTTTGCAATATTTTGTTAAAGTTTTTAACCTCAAATATTTAACAATGCAATAAGGGAATTTCTACAAATATTTTATTGTGCAGAATTTGCCATAAGCTTATTAATCATTAACTTAAGTGTTAAGAATTAAGATTCACCAGAAAAATTCAATAGGAAAACCATGAAATTTTCATGAGTCTTTCTAGTCATATAATAAATTGTGCTTGTTCCTCCTTTTGTTAGTTTGCACAGCCATTATGCCCTGCCAATACCTCATAAATAATGTTCTGATCATGTGTAAAGACATATTTGGTTTTGGTGAGAAAAAAAAGAAAAGAAAACAAAGATAAAAGACTTTAATGTCTCCTGCTAATAAATAATGCAATATTTTGTTTTGATTATATGAGAAGTCAAAAGACATATCAAAGACACTACTTGGTTTCAGTGAAAAAAAAATGGAAGATGGAAGGGTTTGGGTTTATTGAGTTTATTTTGTCTATGGTATATCAATTCCAACAGGTTAAGAATTAATGCTGACAAGATTTTTGGAATAGATTTGTATGAATAGAATATAAGAATCTTTGTAAGAAATCAGTTTGTAGGAGATCAGGTTTCATTGAGGTATTTTTGTAAAGAGGGTTTGAATAATCACGTGGTCAAGATAAACACTCAGTTGTGGAGCAAGCTGAGTGAAGAATGATTCAAATTGAGGAAGAGAGTTATTTATGGTGCAATGGAGCATCTCATTATGCTAAAGTGGGATAGTCCATTGCTTGGGCTTTGATTGGCTGCTGGTACCTGAGTGGAAGTATTTCTATATAAATACCAGCTTAATTTCAGTTAGTTTGCAGGGTTTGTATTAGGTTACAACCTGCTTTATTTTTGTCTGCCAGCTGGACGCTAGCTGGAACTCTTACGCCAGGTAAGTATCATTTATTGTATTGTTATTCTACAGGTTAGTGATACAAGTTTTACTAATTAACCCATAGATGGGAAGAGAAGAGGTGGATCCATACCTTTCTCAAGAGTATTTGTGTGTAAGTGAATATACCAAACCCAACTGGAATTGGAACTCAGCTCACTGATTAACGATTCTGAGCTATTATCGATTACCCCACCTGCACATCCAAGCTTACAGTACCTAGTATATACAAGCAATCACCCACCTAGGTACTGACCAGGTTCGACATTGGTTCCTATTCAATCACCAAAGTTAATCAATGTTTCAACATTATGTAGACATAAACCCCGGAAGATGAAAGTGTTTAACAGTGAATAGAAAAATATATCAATTTTTAAATCTTTTTATTTGTACCCCCTTACTTCTTAAAATTATGACCAGCATTCATATTTATGATTGTTGTTGCAATATTTTTGTTAAAGTTGTTAAGCTCAGATATTTTTACGATGCGATAGGGGAATTCTTATGGATATTGTCGTAGAATTCACCATGAGCTTATTCAATCATTGACTGAAGAAATAAGATTCAACAGAAATTTCAAATAAGAAAACTGAAATTTTTACTGGTTAAAACTAGCAATAACAGTTGTAAGAATTATTTTGACCAATCCAGGCAGGTAATATTTAAATCACATACAAGGTCAGAATGAAAACAGTTCAAATGATTTAGAAGATAAGTTTTATAGATTATATCCCTTTATCATATTATAACGTACATTATATAAGTTCCAAAGATTGTCATAACTGGGGGTGACAGTGGGGACAAGCTGTCACTGTTTATAAAATTCTTCCAGGGCATGCCTCTTAAATAGTTACTGACAACTAAGTCCAGCTCCAAGCTGGAGAATGAGCAAAGGCAAAAAACATGCCTCTCAACCAGCTAGTTTGGGTAGATGGAGCTTGACAGCTCAGGGAGGCAAGTCCATCTAGGAGAAAAAAAACCCTGATTTTAAACCTCTGCTGCTTTGTGGTCATACCCGAACATGGAAAAGGCTATAGAAGTAAATCACAACAGAAAAACCAGCGTAGAGCCCTGAAGATGACTGGCTGCCAACAGTGACAACTTTCTGGCAACTTCTACAGCCAAGCTGTCCCCAAATGTAATGCCCTGTATTCCTTTAGATTATGTCAGTATGTTTGAGATGTGGGGCCATGTAGTCCGTGCAATGTACGTACTCTATCTACTAGGTCACTCCAGTTTCACCACGAAAAGCCTGAATTCTGACCAAAGAGGGCACTATCTTTATTATCAGATTTTTATGATTATTAATGAATTTATTATGATTATTATAAGTCCTTTATCAGATTTTTATCATAATTGTATGAAACATCTGAATCAATCCAGGCAGATAATATTTAAATCCGTACAAAGGTCAGAATGAAATCAGTTCAAATGATTGAGAAGAGCAAGGACAAGCAATTAGTTTTATAGATCATAGTAATAGGATCAATGATCATAAAATTGGTGCAAATTAAACCTTGTATTTGTGTTGAAATGAGGCAGAAAATAGTCTAAGCCTGAAAGTGATTTATAGACAGAACAGACATTTGGTTTTTTGGAAATAGAGACGCATCTGTACCAGTTACCTTTACAGTGAAAAATAATGTCAAGGTGACTTACAAGGAAAATTGAAAACTTTTCTCCATCCCTTTTACTCTGAGGAGCAAAAAAGTTGATTCAAAATTGAGTAAGTCACACATTTTCACAGCTGTAAAATCTAATCTAACCTTGAGTAATAAAGAAGACTTAAGCACAATCTTGAAAAAAAATACTCAGAGAAATACAAGCCAAGAAGCTTAACATTCTAAAAATATGACACAAAAACTAAATTTTTACTTTTACAAAACAGGGAGAAAGCCTGTTCTCTCCAAATGATGGCAATTTCAGATAAACACAACATGGGGATGACAGATGTTGTAAATGTCATCAAAATATCATTTTTTTTCTCTTTTTTGTTTGAAATCATTTTTTTTTTCTAAGTTTAAAAAACACATGTTGCTATTAAAATAGTAGATATAAGTCTCCTAACCTTTTAGCCAACCGTCCTGGGTATAACAATAGGTCTCTGATTGGCAGGTTTTGAGAAGTGTGAAACCACCTCTCTGTTGTTCCCAGGTCCATCCTGACATGTAGTAGTAGCACCTGTTAGGGTCACAGCTATGGGCAAATAGTTAACTCCCAAAGCTGGGATGAAAACACTATAAAAGTTTAAAAAATACATTTTTATAGTGAATGTGCCAGCAATATATTTTCATAGCATAAAATAATATAACCAGCAATACATTTTTGTAAGGAAAAAAAAATATATATATATATATATATATATATATATAAATAATCAGTAATACATTTTTATAAAAGAAATTACTGATGTTCCCCAGAAAATTAAATTCCAGCATTAAATGACCCATAAGGAGCCAACAATGTTTGGTTCAACTGTTAGTACATTACACTAACCTTTGAACCAAAGATTGCTGGAATTCATACTTATCTGTAAGCTAGAAGACATACTATGATCATTTTGATTCACATATATATTTCAAACTATTGATAATCATTGATCTCTAAATTTTAACTATAATAAAAAAATGTGATCAATTTTCATACAAACACATTGTGTAATTAATCAGATAAAAGTAAAAGAGTCCTGTTGGATTTAACATTACAATCTGTTTCAATGCAGTTCTGAAAATGGGTTCAAAAACGAAGGCTGAGGTAAGTTTATTTGTAGAAAAACTAAAAGGCACATAGGAAGAGCAAAAGATACGCTCCAGAAAATAAGCAAAGTATTAAGAAACAGGAAAATCTTGTTGGAAACAAAGATGAGAATGCTTGACTGTTAAAGGAATGTGGAGCAACTTCCTCACAAATGAAGAGGAGATCGAAGTGTGGTTCTTCAGAAGGATACTGAGAATACCACGGACTGAACATGTGAGTAAGAAGTAAGTTTTAAGGAAATTGGCATAAAAAAATGACACACTTAGAATGAAAAAGTGAGTTGAATTTTCTATGACACATAATGAGGAAAGAAGCTTGGAGAACAAAACATTCACAGGATTTATGGGGTGGGGAGAGGAAAACAGTGAGTAATCTACCTAATGAGCTTTTGTAAATGGATTGCAGAACAGGGACTGGGAGGGATAGTAAAGGGGACAAAAATTCCTTCAAGCTACAAAGGATAGGAAGTTGTGGAGAGCCATGATCAACCTACATAATGAACTTTTGTAAATGGATGGCAGAACAAGGACTGGGAGGAATAGTAAAATGACAAAAATTGCTTAGGGATACAAAGGATAGGAAGTTGTGGAGAGACATTATTAACCTACCTAATGAGCTTGTGTCAATGGATGACAGAACAGGGATTGGAAAGGATAGTAAATGGACAAAACATTGCTTTAAAGATACAAAAATAGGAACTTGTGGAGAGCCATGATTGCCCATGTCCTGAAGGGTCATAACACATAGAAGAAGTAGAAGAAGCATGTTGCCAATCATATGACAGTTTTTTAATGTTGGGAATATACTTTTACAATAGGCTCAATATCAGATTTTGTCATTTTTGGTCATCCATACTTGACACATGAGATGCTCATAAATTCACGTAGGCTTTTATCACCATAGTGTGAGGAAAGCTCAACCACAGGTAACAAACATCACTAGATTTTAAGAACAATTGTTCTTTTTTGTTTTTTTCAAAAAGCAGTTAAGTAACCATTAAATTAGGATGTGTGATTGGTGTAACTGTTATTAATGAAGAAAGAAGAATCAATGATTCAAGTTTTGTCTGTGTTTGATGTGTTCTATTTGCACTAATGCCTTTGGAAAAAGGAATAAAACCATCTCTTCTTCCATCCACTATAGGTTAAATAATTAGCAGTGTAAATTGAATGGCAGATAGTCTCAGAGAAGGATCACTCTGAATTCAAAACTATGAAGAAAGAGAGACAAAAGCATCCTATAGAGAATGTTCAGGTGTGCTATTTTCTTTAGTTGCACCAACTCTAACACTTACAGGTAAGACCCGCCACACCCTGTTCACCAAGGTGAACTATCCCTATTCCCTTCATATTCCATTAGTGAGAAATAAGTTGCAGTTTCTTCCTATGAACTGTCACAAGGATGTTTTCTTGACCACTACAATCTTAATTGTTATCTTTTCAACAAACTCTCATAAATTCTGCGTCTTACCTTTTGTTTTTAATTCTTACACAACAAAATCCCTATTCCCTTTATATTCCATTAGTGAGAAATAACTCCCATTCAAACATTTGCTTCTCATTAACTGACCTCAATTGAACTTGTATATACGATCCATTTTTTAACAAGCTGGGAAAAAAAAAAAAATGGAACCTGTACTGCTCAAGTACCTGACTCCTCTTGCTATCCTTTACCTTTACAAGAGCCAGATTCATCCGGAAACAGAGTACTGCTGCCATATCTGGACTGAAGCTGCCCAGTCTTTACTTTCAAGTCTTGATAGAATCTAAAAGCATCTATGTAGCCTTATGGGTGATGAACTTTACCCTACAACCCCTTTCTCATAGACAAAATGTTGTAAGGCCCTTGTTTATCATTATCTCCCTTAGTTTCACCGACTAACCTTTATAGCTCAGACCCACCACGCCAATGAGGCAAACCACCCACACTCCCTTCATATTCCATTAGTGAGAAGTAACCTTCTTCCTATGAACTGCCACTTTATAGAAGACTACTAAGAAAATGCTTTCTTGACCACTACAATCTTAATTATCTTTCCCACAAACTCTTATAAACTGTGCCTCTTACCTTTTGCTTCTAATGTTTACACAAAAAACTCTTTCAGTAGGCTCTACCTAGAGTGGCTCTTGAGCCTTGTATAGGGGGTGAAGATTTATAGTTTCACATATTGTCCGATTCACACTCCTCCCCAGTCTTTTGAACAGGAGTAGAGGTTTCCACTTTAGGATTGGGTTTCCAGTTCCTTCTAAAGTCTACTTCAACTCTATACTTCTAACGTCTCCACCTGAACTCTGACATTTGATTTCCTAATTATTTATTTATTTTTCTTCCTTCTCAATAGAAGTAGATAGATTTGTCTATCGTTTGCTTCACACTCCTCTCTGATCTTTTGAACAGGAGTAGAGATTTATTCCTTGTTTCCTGTTTAGGATTGGGTTTCCAGTTTTCTCATTCTTTTGCACTCCTATTAGCTCCTTGTGTCTTAGTGGCATTATTGCCTTACTTGGGGTGAACTGATTAAAAAAAAAATCTATAGAAAATTATTATAACTGCTTGTTACGAGGATGCATTTCTATAAAAAGGGATTCCTTTGAGTTCTACTTGTTATTACAAAAAAGTTTTCATTCATGAAGTAGTTGTAAAATAGTGAAATTAGAAATAGAATGTTTGGAAGATTCTAGATCATTCTAGTATATTCGAGAAAAATCTAGATGATTCGAGAAACATCTAGAAAAATGCAAATTAGGTGTTAGCCCCTATAAAAATGGGATTTTGGAAAAGGGTTGTCAGTTGGTGAAAACAGATTGCTGTCAGTATCAACTCCGGCTTTTGATTCAAGGACTATTATATCCAGCCGAAAGAATCTCTATAAAAAGTTGCCGACCAACCAAAACCCAAAAGAGAATTTCATGGAACAAATTTGGTAAATAGAATTTTGACTAATTTTCATTGACCAAACTAAAATTAATATTTATTTACACACCTTTGTGGATTTCCAAATATAGCACTTAGATTACTTCACTAGCCCTAAAGTGATTTAAAAGATATTTGACTCCTTTTCTTCTTCCTCGTAACACTTGCCAGTAACTCTGTTTTTTTTTTTCTGTTTTGTAGGCCACAATTGTTTATCTTGTATATATTTTATGTTCTGTTTTAGTAAATTAAATATTTGTTTGTGATTTAGCTCTGTGTTGTGGTAAATAATTTTTTTTTTCTTTGTTACATTTATCAACACGTAACACTGCTACTTTATTTTTGAAGACAAATTGGGAATAACAACAATTAACATTAAAACCTGTTTTAAACATATGCAAGTTACTTTATGACACTTCTTCTGTAATTTGACAACATTAAAACTTAAAAAATTATTTGAACAAATTTGCATTTTTTATCTTTTTTTATAAATCTTCAACTCTCAATATTTTTTTTGCTTCTAACCTGTATCATTTTTTTCTTATACTCTGGCATAATATATGACAAGATCATCATAAATAATTTTAGGAAGTCACACAAACAAATATTTGAAGAACTGATATTTATTTTTTTTTTTTTAAATTATAACAATGCATATTAAACCTCTAAACGTCGCTGAAATATAAATATATTTAAAATATTTTATGTTTCCACTATAGATATTTTGTACACAATTTTAACTTTTCAAGGCAAGTTAGGTTTTCTTCCACCCAATCTTCTTCTCATGTTCATTTCTTTCCTTGCCCTCTCACAATCAGTGATCTGGATCCCTTTCAGGATGAACATCAATTGCGCTAAAAAAAAATTTCTTCTTGTTTTCAGGTGCACTGCCTACAAACATCATTCAGCACTGTCTTGTTCCCCTCTAATGTTACTCTGGTTACTAAAGAACTGGCATCGACCCACAACTCAGATTGTGTAGTTCCATGGACCAATTCCCCAAACAGGATTATTTTCCTTCACTGCATGTAGATCTCAAACATCATGGGATGGAGGAAGTTTTCTTATTAATTATCCCAGCCCTTTTCTGTTTTTACTGTTATTTTTAAAACTTTCGATTATTCTGAAAGCTACACAAAGGAATGTCATAATTTTGAGGTTCCTGTCTCAGTGAAATTGTTAACATAGTCATTTTTAACAACATTGGGAGTTTCTAAGACCATGCTTCCACTGCAACGATCTGCATTGCATCCCAAAGCATCTTGTAGTTATTTCCTCTCGGAACAAATCCTGGATTAAAAATTTGATTACAACCCAAAATGAGTGTGAACAATGCTAATAAACCGTTTTGTTATTACATATGTTCGGCATTGATGTTTACGACTCATGCTGTGCGGTCAATGGTTTTTTCCTGTTCCAGTCACTGTGCTAACAATAATCTTCATGATGAGGAGAACTAAATTTAGACCAAACCAAAACGCGAATGGACAGTAAGGAACTTCCTGTCAATCTTCAAATTTCTGGAATGGCAGGCCTTAAATATTTGGACAAATATTGAAAATGCTCTCCTGAGGTTTTAGAGATTATGTTTCAAACCTTTCTGCCACCATTCGCACAGCATAGTTGCACAGACATCTACATTAGCTATGAATGAATCAATGTGATGGTTGAGCCCTTAGTAGTCCATCACTGGACATACATTTGTTTTATTCTGCTGCATTACAGCCATCAGAGGAATTAACACTTTGGGAGGACCCAGCTTTTCTTCCAGGTATGTCACAATCCAACCATTGTCTATCCATGTGTGGAGCTACTGCTTATAATCCTTTTGGATCTCTGTGGCAACCTGATATTCTGACACCCCATTTTTCAGTCCTAATGGTCAAGTAATTGGTGGGCGTCATGGCTGCACTAAATTGACTTTTCCAACACCAATCTGCACTGATCCCACTGGCCCAACAATGATGCCACCCAATGCTTTTATCACATTGATCCCCCATTAGATCAAACCCATTGGTTTTCTCTTATATTTTCATACATCCGATTAAGACAGAATCCGTTGTTAACCATGGATAATGTTTATGTTACCTCAGATTTGCCACACAAATGCATTGGACATGCCTGCAATCATCCTGATGTCAACCCTTGTTTTCTTCCAGGATTGGCACAGATCTTATCTAAAGTCCTTGATCATGAATGATGAATCTTGGTTTAACATGTCCTGTAAAGATGCTTTCATGACCAGGAGTTTATACATTCATTACATCTTATGGGGGGGAAAAGGATTCGCTGATTAATTAGATCTAGACCCATTTCAGATAGCAGTGCATTTTTTGCTTTTTCTCACGCGTTATTTTAATGTCAATCACGAGTTCGAGACCTTTGTTTTGTGCACCCTTGTCACTGTGCCTGTGGCATAATAGCCTGATTCTGTCTGTAGATTTAGGTTTGAAATGTTTTACTGCTGGGTGGGACATGGCTAAGATCATGTTTTTTCAATTTGTTGCATATCATTAGCACTTTTGCTCTTTATTAACCATTCCCCTACGCAGAATTCAATGTTTTTTTTTTAAAGTCCACTTAGAAAACTGCCTCTTCTGATTTTTGTGTATGTCCACCTGTTTTCCAATCATTTCAGCTTTTGCTTATTAAACACACCATCAGTCAACACCTATCCCTTTGGTCATCTTTAACTAGATGATCTTCATGTAATGGGGCCAGTACTTACTCCAGATACAATAGCAGAAGGCTCACCACATCATTCACCAGCTGAAGTCTTACTACCAGCCTCACCTTTTTTAAGCCATGCCAGGAATCACCAGTAATTGGCTTTATCATATCTCATTTTTCGCGACTTCTGAACCTAATCTTAAAAAAAAATTTGTACCTTTTTACTGTTTCTTCTTTATCCACATGTTGGAACAACACTTTTCGCGATTGTTTTAGCACACAAACATTGAACCACAACACACAATCTCAATTTTGTAGAACACTGAAGCTTATTGATGTCCAAAAAAAAAGATGATATGTTTTATTTGTTTTATGAAAAGGTGCCAGAAATGGTTTCCTATCAATAAATCGCATTACCATTAAATACTGTTTGCCTTGCTCACAATTTGCTCATCTTATGCACAAGTTTAGGCTATGGTACTCTGGCCCTCTTGAACCTCTGAGGTAATTCTCCAGTACAGTGATGTTTTATCTGTTGTATGCTCCAGCCTTCTTCAGGTGATATATATTGGAATTTTGAACCAAACCCTTTTATTTAGTCCACCGAGGTAGATTGTTCTAGTTCCACATGCCATGCCTTTTCTGGATATCTCAGTTTCAGTTATTTCCTTTTAGTAACTCAACTCTCCAAGTTTTTTTGTTCACCTCTAGTGAACTCACAATGCTTTGGGTCGAGTCACTGAATTACTTCAACCAACGCTTTTATCCACTGGGCCCTATGTCCTTGGAGGCATCAAAGAATTAATTTTTGGGACTTATAAACCTAATGTCTCAGTATTTAATTTTTAACCAGAGCTCATATTACAATTTTTTTTGTTGTTATTTTTTTCTACCACTCTGTATTACTGGTTTTCATAATAAGTGTTTTGCCAATTAATAATGTGTAAAATAATGACTGTATGAGTCCATGTTACAAAAAAGAAAAAATATTTTCCTGGAAATGGAAGTTCAAAAAACAAAAAAACAACATAATAAAGACTGGAGACAGTCAGCAAAAAAAAAAAAATCAAATATAATCAGAAAAGGCAGTAGGTAGATTAAGAGCATTGTATGTAAATGCTATTCTAAATATAACTACAACATGTTTGCATTGCTAATAGTGTTAAGTCAAGGTTAAAAATTTATCACCAGTGAGACTAAAGACTTCAAATGCGGGTCGCTCCTGATAAAATAAGATAAAAAAAATATCATTATATGTTGAATTATTTGAACTGGTGTCCTCATCAGGGTTGCTATAGTCATTATCATGTCTGATAGCATAAAGAATAAATAGCAAACATTTATAAATGTTTCACTTTTATTAAAGCTTCATCAAAAAATGAATTAAGTTGAAGTGTTTATAATGAGTCATGACTTCCACCATACATGAGTAAAAGATCAAATATAGATTAAATATGGATCAGAATCCGACAGAATGATAAAGAACAAATAAAAAACGTCTATCAATCTAACATGTTTCACTTTTATTAAACCTTCATTTTTTCATTCAAAAAGTTGTTTCATTTTCATTGGTCAATTATATATCAGAATTGAGAGCAAACACAGATCAAATATGGATCAGACTCTGACAATGATAGGATAAAGAAGAAATAGGAAACATTTATCAATCTAACATGTTTCATTTTTAGTAAAGCTTCGTCAGAGAATGAGACATGGTGGAAAAAATTCTAATATTTTCTATTGTTTGATTTTTCATTAGTTCTTTACCTTATCATTCTGATCCATATTTGATTCCTCTCTCTCTCTCTCTCTATATATATATATGATGAATTATGCAAGATTATATAAGTGAACTTTGAAGTCAACTGGCTAGATGCTAGATGCAATCAGGCTATATATAACTGCATCTATATATGAAACAATCTGTCACCTCTGAGTGTTTTATTAAGATGTTCACTTTTATATTTATATACACTATCTCTGATATTGAGTACTTTATACCGTAAATATAGCAACCTTTAAACTATAACTTATTTCTTCATAGATTTTATATATAA
The DNA here is from genome assembly GCA_903632075.3 of Acanthosepion pharaonis. Classification (NCBI taxonomy): domain Eukaryota; kingdom Metazoa; phylum Mollusca; class Cephalopoda; order Sepiida; family Sepiidae; genus Acanthosepion; species Acanthosepion pharaonis. Next base: position 574,436 of record CAHIKZ030001389.1, on the reverse strand, counting down.
ATATATATATATATATATATATATATATATATATATATCATATAATATATATAATTCATCGAGTCTAGAAGAACAATCCTAAATAGGATGCAGAAAGCACTGGACATCCATTTCATCTTTTTTGGGACTCATCAGCAGTGCACATCCACTACTGAGAATTGAACCTGGACTGTTACGATACTACGCAAGCATCATACCTCGGTAATCTAGTATCTGTCTATATTTCTGAGATGAGGTATTATGTACGCTATTTACATTGTTTGGACTAACATCCTCATCTTTGTTGCCATATTTATCACAATGTTTCGGCCATTGTACACTCTGGCCTTCTTCAGGTGGTTGGAATGTCGAACTGAACCCTTTATTTCACTCTAGTTCCATGTTCCGTGTCTAATTGATGTCAGTTATCAGTTATCTCCTGTTAATTCCCCTCTCCAAGTTCTCCACCAGCTTAACCCCTTCACACAAGGCAGGCAGACTGTTTCTAAGTGTTGTTGTCCTCCTCCTATCCTATTGGGGTTGCTGCCATGTACCCAGGGTAGTTGTTATGTTGTAGGGTTTGTAATCTCTGCTTTCAGAAAGTCAAAAGACCATTTTGATATTACAATGAGATCGTTGGACTCTGCAGAGGCTTCCGATTTTGTTAGTCTATTTTATATAATCTGAGTGCACACTATAAAATATTGAAAATATTGGACTGTATAGGGATGATGGCAGAAGTGAGGAAGTCTACAAACTTCAAAATTGATAAGATCAGAAAACTAATACATACTAAATTTGAAAGTTACTATTAATACAAAATTAAAAAAGGTAAAAGTTCCTTGATATAACATTAGACTTAATGAAAAATATATACCAACCTTATAAAAGACTTGATACTAATCTTTATATACTCAGCCAAAGTCAAATCATCACCCATCTATAATAAAGCATGTACCTTCATCCATAGAAAAATGAATAAGTATAAATTCTGCTAATGAAAGAATATTCTATGAACACTTTTTTATAATTTTTTTATAATAAAGCTTTAAAAAATAGTGGCTATAAAAGCCCTGATATTAAATATAAAAATAATAATAATAATAATAATAATAATCAGAGAAGAAATAGAAATAGAAAAATCCTTTGATATACCCCACCACTATTCAACGAAATGGTTAGTAGTAAGTTAGGACAAAAATTTCTTGCTTTAATTGAAAAACATTTTCCTAGAAATAATAAGCATAGTAAATTTTTAATAAAAATACCTTGAAATTAATTTATAGCTGTACTGATAATTTAGAAACATTATTAAAAAAACAATTTTAAGAAATATTTAAACCAGATTAAAAAAAACATAGCGATCCAGAAAGAAGAATAAATAATAGTAAAGAAAAATTATGTAACTGTAGGAATTTTATAAATTGTCCATTGAATAAATATCTCACAGAATCTATAGTACTATCTCATCTATTGAGAATCCTAATATTAAAAAATTTTATACTGGTAGCAAAAAAAAAAAAAATAATTTTAAATTAAGGTGGGACCAACATCTGTCTTCCTTAAAAAATAATGAGTATCGGAACCAAACATCCCTATCCAAATATTTTTGCCATTTAAAAGAAACAAATAAAACACCCACAGTAAAATGGAAATTATTCTGAAAAATAAAGATTTATTAAATCAAGGGAAAGAAATAATATTTTTTTTGTAGACATTGCATTAGCTTTACTTTAAAACATAAATATATAAAATATGACAATTATATTTGAAGTCCCTTTAAGAAAATCCCAATGTATTTTATAAATAAATAAAAATGCCAATATATTGTAGTGTAACTTATGTATGCCCCTAAATAAAAAAAAGTAATGAAGCCATTATCGACAGGCAGAAATTACAAATTCACACCTAACCCTTAAACTATATTTACTTTGCCATCTAAAATTACACTTGTATCCTGATTTGTGAAAAAAGCCAACATCCTTCTAAAATTTTGTAGTAACCTCCACCAACTTATACTATATAATACTATTTAGCTCAAAAAAAGCAAATAATTTTTTTCGAAAGTTATTCAACATCACTTGAGAATGGAATTAAAACTTTAATTTTAAGTTTAATTTAAGGTTTAGGTTCCAAAACATGGTAATTTCTGTGTTTAAATAGTTTATATATATATATATATATATATATATATATATATATATATATATATATATATATATATATATAAGAAGCTTATGTTGTAAATCACATTAGACATACCAATTTGTTTCACTAGCTCAGTCACTAAATCTACTTTCAAAATCTACTACAACTCAAACTGTAGAAGTCATAACATAATTTACTTATTAGAATACACACTATGCCAGAAACAATATGTGTGAAAATCTGAATAGCCCTTTCACTACAGAATTAATAATTATCGGAATCAGGTCATGTCGACTCCCACAAAAGATTATTACCTGTAGAACAATATTTCCACCTAGAATAACAATTTTAAAAGCCATGTAAAATTCACTCTAATTTAAAAAAAATTAGAAATAGACAGAAAAGATAATCTTAGAAAAATACGAGAGGAACATGAAGACAAATGGATTTTGCACCTCAAAACATTTCGTCCAGACTTAACCAAAAATTTAACAACATAGAATTAATATATAACCCTGTAAGTCAAGCCCTACCCACATTTCTCACCCACACAAAATGGTCATGCTGGCAGTGTTGTTGGGGTCTCACACCTACTCACACTAATATATACACATACACACACTCCCAAAGAACTAAAAGATAACATACACTTAACACACACATCCAATTCCCAGCAACCAATAAAACTGTCAAAATGACCAAGGTGGGAATTCTTCAAGTCAGAAATATTCAATCCTCTATCTTAAAAACAATTTGAAAGAGGCCGTTTGACCAACACAAGGACTGACCAAAATTAATGATAAAAAACAAATGAAAAGTACAGATAAAATTCACTTTCTTCAGAAACAGTCATTCACTCCTGTAGTTCACTGTTACTAACAATCAGGGATTTTTTTTTTCACCCTGATGATGGCCATGCTGGCTGAAACTAATTGAGGAACCTAATTGAAATAATAAAACAAAAAATATTAATATACAACCCAGTGTTTATGAAAATTTTAATTTTTAATATATATATATATATATATATATATATATATATATATATATATATATATATATATATATATATGGAATAAAAAGTAATAATAATAACATCTATTGATATATGTAAAATTATATAATCTAACATATATTAAGGTGAACAGAATTTTTGTTAACTGCTCAATAGATAGATGCAGCAATAATTATTCTATCAAAAATTAGAAAGTTCATGATACTTTGAGTCGATCTTCAATAAGTTTCACTTGTCAGGATCCAGAGAAAAATAATTTTATTTGGATCCTGAAGAGCAAAACACAGCAAACCCCAGGTTGATTATTGATAAGTATCCTGACCTTTTAATGTGTGTGTGTGTGTGTGTGTGTGTGTGTGTGTGTGTGTGTATACAAACACATTTTTAAAATTTTGAGTGAGTGTGTGGCTGAGTTGTTCAAGGTGACTTAATATTGGCCTGGGGAGATGATTCTAGTTTTTGGCACTGCTGGGAAGTCCCCAAAAGCCCGATATTGGGTTGACCCAAAACATGTGATTGAAAATGGGTAGACAAAAGTTTACTGAAGTCATCAATGGTTGTATTAGCACAAAGTTACAAGACATCATGACCGAGGGTTTGAGTTTAGTTACTGGCCTTGTTTAAACTGGTGATCATGTTAGATTATGCACTCTCTCCCAGAAACTGTAACTAAAGTCTGTTTAGCATACTTGCAGTAAAATCCACAATATAGCTCTTTGGGTGCTAAACACAAAATGTGCCTGAGCAGGCATCTGCAACAGGAATTAACTAGCCATTCTCAGATATGAATAGGCAACCATGAATATAATTTAGGAAAAAACATTAACAACTAAAAGGTAAAAGGACACACAAGCTGATGCATAAAGATGAAATAGTTGGAAAAAAAGAAAACACATAAGCTAACAGCAAGAAACACAATGAATACATCTCTAGACCAGTATCTGTCTATATTTCTGAGATGAGGTATTATGTACATTATTGTTCAGTTCAACATTCCAACCACCTGAAGAAGGCCAGAGTGTACAATGGCCAAAACGTTGTAATAAATATGGCGACAAAGATGAGGACAATAGTCCAAATAATGTAAATAATGGATCTGTAGACCAGCATTTTTCAAACTTTTTTTTTTTTTTAACTGTGACCCATTATACCTACGTGTAATAAATCAAAGACAGACTTTGTTCACTCGATTCATTTATTTAGCATCGACATGATCCACATGTATTGGAATTTCATGTAACTATTTATATTATCTATTTGTATGAAAATTATTACTTCAGTATTATATTAAAAAAAATATAATACAAGCTTGCCTTGATGAAAAATTAGTGACAATTTATGAATGCTGTGCAACATTTAGAGTTGTTTATATTCTTCACTTTGCTTTCATTTGTGTATTTTTTCTTTCTATCTTTCTTGTCCCGATCCATTTATATTATGATGCACAAAAAAAAAAAATTAAAAATAAAAAAAAAACTACCCTAGACATATTCCTATTAATTCCCAGACAATAGAAGAAAATGCTCAGAATTAGGACAATACAATCTCAAAACTGATGTCAATCAATTTGTCAGAAAAGTTAATTAAAATACTTAACAATAAAAACTGTCATTGATCTTTAATAAATCAAAATTACAAAATTTCCAGAATCTTCAAAGTGGTGTAAAATCTGTTTGACATGAGATAACATGCTGATATTTTCAGGCTCAACTCCTCTCATGAATGTTAACAAATGGTGAAAATGTGGATGAAATCTGAGGAACTTCAGGATAGACCCCTGTTGAATCTGGCTGGAATGACCCTATAGTGACAATACTTACTAGTCAGAAAATCAGTAAAAATAAATAAATAAAATCTGCCAACCATCCAATTATGGATAAGGCCTGGTATTTATTTTGAATATAAGCACACCAAAATGAAATAATTAATAAAATGGTCTCACAAGTGATTCATAGTGAGTTGTTGATTCCCAATATTGAATATCAGAATCAGATAAAAGTAAATATCATAGAATTTACAAGTACTTTATTAATTGTTCTTTAAACTGGAAGGAAATCAATTTGCATATGGTAATAGGAAACTATATTAATGAAACTCACCAATCTTGCACTAGAAGTAGGACTACAACTACAAAAAATATCATAATTTGAATACTAATGCTTAATTTCCTATCAGCAATTTTTAACAATTGACTGAGAGATTTTTTATGATTTATCAACCTTTTGAGGGTTAAACAGGAAAATTACAGTTAAATAATACTTTTTTATGAGTGATATTGAATTAACAATTTTTGGGGAATAACAATGATTTTTCCTGATAGAAGTCTAACCATTTAACCCATAGATGAGGAGGAGATAGATTCATACCATTCCCCAGAGTATTTGCATATAAGAGATGTAAGTGAATTTGAGGAAGAAGACCCAGTACCGGTACACTTTATTTTTTTTTTTTTTTTTTTAAACAGAAATGGATTAAATGGTGAATACCATTAATTCTAATATTTAAGGTTTTAATTTTTAATTTAAAGGAGTTAAACAAAAACAAATCTTACACGGCAATCCCAAATGGAATTTGAAAAAGAATCCAAAAATAAAATCTAAGACTGTTACCAAAGTTTCAGAAGGATTTCAAATGACAGGTTAACAAAAAAAAAAAAAAAAAAATCACAGTTCTAAAAATTTAGAAAAGGAAAAAATTTAGAAAAGGAAAAAATTTAGAAAAGGAAAAAATTTAGAAAAGGAAAAAATTTAGAAAAGGAAAAAATTTTTTCCTGGAAAAAAAATTTAAAAGGAAAAAAATTTAGAAAAGGAAAAAATTTAGAAAAGGAAAAAATTTAGAAAAGGAAAAAATTTAGAAAAGGAAAAAATTTAGAAAAGGAAAAAATTTAGAAAAGGAAAAAAGAGAGAAAAGGAAAAAAGAGAGAAAAGGAAAAAGAGAGAAAGAGAAAAAAAAAAGGAAAAAAGAAGAAAAGTTATAGTATTAGTAAAAAAAAAAATGCATTTGCAAATATTTTATTTTTCAACAAAAAGCAAACACACTAATGATATGATTAACTATTATCTCCAATAATAGGTGCATCGAGAACAAAAATGGCACTGTGCAATATAGAAAGTGCAGAGTTCAAGTTGCTGACCAGAGTATCTCTCCTTATTGTTAATCTATTTATTTTCCCAAATCTGATTGGCTAGGTATGATAAGTAATAAATCAGTACCAACATTGTTTTATTCAATAGCCCTAAATCCATGCACTGGGAACAAAACATTTTATATACAAGCAAAAAAAACAATGGATGGTCACTTTAATCTCCCATTCCAGTTGTAATTGTCAAGCTGGGCTTTGTGTGTATAAAGGGAAAAAAGTGCAAGAAAGTTATACTTATTTCCCCTAAAATTGTTCTTGATATATAAAATGTAATTATATATTGTTATCCCATATTAAAGAAACCAGAAATGTTGATGTAACTAATAGAAAATTTTTCAAAACCTAAAACCCTTATCCAGATAAAGTCTTGAACAAAAACAACAATATTGAAAAAAGAAAAAGAAAGAAGGCCTATTAAAGGATGGCCCGTGTTGTAACCAGAGTCTTAGATGATCTTCAGACAACTTGAATGTCATTCAAGTTGTCTGAAGATCATGTAAGACTTGGGTTACGAGTAGGGCTGTCCTTTATATATATATTTTACTAAAGTTCACTCAGTACAAGGCTCAAGGGTCACTCAACATAGATTACTGAATGAAGTGTGTGATATGACTGTAAGAGGAAGAGGCAAAAAGGAAGAAAGAGGATAAATAACAACTAACCCTTGACTTGAGGTTAACATTGTAGTGTTCAGGAGGAGCCTCTATGTGGGAACTTGTTACAAAGTTATAGCTCTTTGGGCAAAAGATCCCTAACAAGAAATTGCTCATTCCAATTGGAATACAGAATAAATGAGAGGTATTGTATTCTGTTGAGGTAGCATGGATTGTCAGCTGTAAAGATCTGAACTGTTGAAACCAAAAGAACAGAGCTCATCTGACCATTTGTGTTTCACAAGTACTTTATGTGAAAATAAATCAAATTCTGTGGATTCCAGAAAGTAGTTGATCTTAACTCTATTTAACAATTTTATTTTCCCATTCAGATTTTTGACTTATATAAATTTATTATGCCAAGATAAAATTTCCAGAATTTTTCTTCACAAAATAATCATAGTATTTGCATTAAGTTTCTAAGATCTTATTTCACTTTTCAGCTAAATTCCACCATAAATAAACAAGTTCCACTTTGATTCAATGAATTATTCATCATTTTTTTTTTTTTTTTTTTTACATCCTAAACTTGTTGGGACTGTTGATTAGACAAGTTGTGTTACATGACAAAAAAAAAAATTATGAAATTTACAAATTTAAAAAAAAAAAAAAACTTCAAGTTGAAAGGTTATGGTATTTTGGGACAAATTTTTAAACCGATTCAATCTATCTTATCAAATTGCAAAATGAAAGTTGTCCTGAATGGCCACTCTTCCAGGTCATTCTGTAATAATGCAGGTGTCACCCAGGGCTCTATCCTTAGACCTACACTGTTCCTAATTTTCACCAGTGACCTTCCTGATGGCATCAATTCCCAGTCTATGCTGATGATACAACTATTTACACCTGTCTTAATAGTAAGTGTGTGGATTCAATACTCAAATTGGCAGCTGATCTCAAAAATGAACTACAAAAAACTGTTAACTGGGTCAAGAAATGGCTTGTTAATTTTCGCACTTCCAAAACAAAACTGCTTTCTATCAATCAGCTGAGAGACCCTTTCCTGACCTCCATCAGCATGGCTGATGCTAACCTCAAGGAGAGTGACTTGTTGTACCTTCTCAGTCTGGAAAGATTATATTGAATCAATTGCTAGATCTGCTGCTAGGAAATTGGGGTGATTGTGTGGTTCTAGACCATTTTTCTTGTCAGAATCTATCTTATCAATTCCCGAATCAGGCTTAATCAGAGAGTGATTAGACTAGTCGTTGCCAACATTTTTTTGGCCATTCCTCATCTAAGCATCTCTAATATACTGATGACCCCACTCCCCATAACACATTATGGTTATTATTCAAAAAGGAAACCCCTATTCATGTGGAAATAGCCTAAAAGCCATTAACCTGGTCTAAACAAGCTTCCAAAGAACATGGCATCCACGAAAGAAAAATAAAAGGATAGTTGAAGTACTGAGGAAGAAATTACAATGTAATATATATATATATATATATATATATAAAAAAGGGAAGGTTCCCCACACCAAAACAAGGACAAAAATCCATATAAAAACATGTCCGCAAATCCTTTGTTTTTGAGTTATTAAGTTTAAAAGAAAGTTGACGTTAGATGGTGCTGTGTTGCCATGCAGACTAGCTTACATTTGTCAGTCATGTACATTTGTGGCTAGTCTGTCTTCAACATTTAAGGTATGTAGTAATGAGGAGTGTTCCATTTAACGATGACAGAATATTCATATCGTGAGTAGGCAGATATGATTTTTAAATATGGCCACGCAAATGGTAATGGATGTGAGGCTGCACAGCTGTATCAGATTGTGCTTCCATACCAAAGGCAGCCAAGTCATCTGACCTTTGCTGCTGTTTATTATCGCATTGCTCAGACAGCATCTGTGGTACCATAAACTGTGGATTAAGGAAGACCAAAATCAGCTTTCACACCTGACCACAATGAACATGTTCTACATGCTGTCAGAGACAATCCAGGTATCAGCACACATTAAGTTGCCCTAGCATGTCATACATCTCATAGTACTGCATGGAGGTACTTCAAAAGCAGCTCAAGCTCATGTCAAGTGGCTCTAGCATGTCATAAATGTAGGAAACTTCACTTGCTGTATCCGTATATTTTGCAATGTCTTCAGGGTCTTTCGCCCTCTGATCACTCTTCACAGAAGAACTTTTGCTGATGGTTTATTGCACAAACTGCCAATCTGTTGTTTGTCTCTTCAGTCTTGTTTCCACATGAGGCAACATTTGGAAGAAAATAGAATAAATTTACACAACCAACATTTGTAGGAAGATTGGAATCCCCATAGTAAAATACAGACTAGACACCAGCATCAGTTTATATGTAGGCTGGAAAAGTAGGTAGGTGGCTGCCTGGTAGGTCCATATGTCCTCCTAGTATGTCTTACAGGCGATGTCTACAGGGACTTTATTCCGAACACACTTCCAGACTTGCTAGAGGATGTACCCCTGCTAATATGAAGATGTATATGGTTCATGCATGATGCAGCTCCAGCACATTTTAGTCACATTGTCCACGATACACTGACTGAACAATGGATAGGTAGAGGAGGACTGGCTCCATGACCTCATGACCTTGTTTTGGTGTCAGTAACCCACTCCCAAAGTGTGTAAAAGCATTTTTGATACACCATATATATATATATATATATACATACACACACACACATGGAGAAAATTGTATGACAAAGTGGAAAAAGTTTACTTGTGATGCATTTTGTCTTACATCCAAAACAATAAATCTTAGTCAATACTAAACAAAACAACAAGCTAAAAGCTGAAGGAGGAGTTTATTCCATTGCCTGTAATAATTGTTACAAAAAATACATAGGAGAAACCTCAAGGAATCTAAATAAAAGATTATATGAACACAAAAGGGGAATTTTATAAAATAATACATCAAATGCATTGGTTACCTATTTAAGAAAACTGACCACAATTTTAACAAAAAAATGCTACTCTGATCAAAGGAGAAAATAATTCATTATGATGTAAATGTCTAGAGAATGCATTAATCACAAGGCCATCTACAGTAAATTTGTGCCCTGGCTCTTATAACATTTCACCATTCCTGACAGATCTAATATCACAGTGTGGAATACCTACTTAGAAAAGTGATCGAAAGAAAAAGACTGTAAATGAATTCAGCTAGATAAAAAATACTTCTAAAATTCCCAGCAACCCTCTGATACACATGTGCACATGTGTAGTCCCATCAACATAACCAATGAAGCCCTGAAGGACAAAACACATCACAAGTAAACTTTTTTGACTTTGTCATACAATTTCCCGAATACTGTTCTTGATTATATATATATATAAGACATTTTTATGTTTAACATTCTTTTTATAGATACAAATATTTAAGTAAATGCTCTGTTTTTAATAAACAGTATTAAATAACATTTACCGGCCTGAATGTCCGAGAAATTTTCATAGAAAATATTCGTCTTCCGACAGGATTTGAACCTGTATCCTATACGGAACCGTCATATAGCCTGACATGCTTTTACCGATTTGATATAGGATACATGTTCGAATCCTGTCAGAGGACGAATACACACACGGAAATATATTTATGTATGCATACTGTATATGCACTGTATGTATCAACTCTCACACGTACTCACTAGAAAATATTCACTGTTAATAACTTGTCCAGGAATTGCTCACCTTAAAAATCAAATTTCCTCCTTATGGGTCATGTGCCCCACATTGGAAACAACGAGGTTAGACACACAATAAGATTAAAATTAAAACCTGTCGAAGGGTGGATGAACCTTCTTGTAGCAGTTAACAGTCACCTAACATAATGGAGTGGATAAGTCTCCATAGATATGTATGAAGCCAGTGCAGTGATTACACTGTAGTGATAGATGTGTCTATAACGAAGTGGGCTGGAGGGGTCTTTAAAGCTGGAGGATATCAGCAGTAGTTTGACTTGGAGAGTGGTGAGTTGCAAGATCAACTTGCTCAGGACATGAATAGTTTTCCTAGAAATGTGCAGGAATGTGGTCAAGTGCTCAGCTGTACAGTGACCCTATGACCACACCCAGTGATGGGAGTGATGATGATGATAGCCAAAAGCATCTTGCTTTTAACAGTTGATTCCATTTGGATTGAAATGTTAAAAGCTGTCACAATGGAATTATTGTAATAAGTTAATTTTTCATTACAAGTCACTATCTTAACCAAAATTGATATTTCTTTTTATGTATCAAGCAGAAGAACAATAGGCACTCAAATACTGCCTGATGTCCTGTGGCTTTTGATATAATAATGATTTACTGATACAAGACCTACTAATTAATCCACAGCAAGAGTGGAGAAGAAGTGGATACTCTTGGTTTCCCAAAAGTATTTGCATATAAGTGAAAATACCTGACTGGAATTGGAACTCAACTCTCTGGTTTCCAATTATACATTACACAACCCACAGATTCCAGCTCACAACATGTGATATTACTAAGTGATCACCCATCTAGATAGTGACCAGACTTGGCATTGTTTAACTGACCTTCATACGAGAACCAGGGGTTTAACATGATGTAGCTGTAAGATGAGTTCATATGGAAGGAAAATCATTTTCCTCACTTTTGAATTTCTCCAAAGTGTAATCAGCAATAAACTATAACTGACTCATTGCAAAAACAATAAACAGTTAAATAAACTCATGAGACACTTCTAAGATTTCCTAAACACTGAAAACAAAAAAATTGAACTAGGGATGTATTAACTAACTACAAGGTGCAGTATAAATACCTGCCATATATATGAAAGCACCATGGCCACTGATATCTTACCACTAAGGGAGTGGTATATATGGGAGGTCTTTCTGCTGCACCCTGTATATGGAACAGTCTCCATAATGAACATCTGACAAAAATTGAACACACCCACACAATCTGCATTTTGCAGAATCAAATATTTTTTTATTGAGATTTTAACCCCTTCAGGTTAGTCAAATAAATATCCTTACACATTTGTTCATATTTCTGAGATGTGGTATTGTAACCATTTATATGATTTACATTGTTCAGACTGTTGTCCTCATCTTTATTGTCATATTCACATCTCTAAATGGCCCAGTGGATAAAAACATTGAAGTACTCCAGTGACTTGACCCAAAGAGTTGAGAGTTCAATACATGGCCACAGCAGAGGTGAACGAAAACTTGCAGAGTTGAGTTACTAAAGGGAGATAACTGAGATATCCAGAGAAGGCATGGCATGTGTAACTAGAACAATCTACCCTGGTAGACAAAATAAAGAGTTTGGTTAAAATTCCAGCATATATCACCTGGAGAAGGCTGGAGTACCCAACAGCTGAAACGTGAATATGACAAAGATGAGGACAACTGTCCGAATAGTGTAAATATCCTTACCATTATTGTTTTGATCCAGGATTGTTGATTTTTGTTTGTTTTTTTTTTTAATTTTTTGCACAGAAAGCATAAGAAAAAGCAAAGCTGATATGAATAGCTGGAGAAATTAAGATAGTAAGATAATTTATGGTTGACAAATTAACAATTTTCGGTTATGTCTGGCTGACTTTTTCCAAAGTTAGTCGATAAAAATCTATATTTTACTTTTACCAATTTTTAAGATTTGGGGTCCATCTGCAGTCAACTTAGTCTTGCTTTTCTTAGGGGTTTTTTTTTCAGATCATACAACTATTTTGAGCTTACAGCATTTTAAAATAACAGATTGACGTGGTGATCATCAGCTACGTATGATTGATTTGTACATAATTAATCAGGTAATGGTTTTATGAATATGTTGCTAGCAACACTGCCAGATTTTTTAAAAAATTTATATCCAAGTTTTTTAATTCCTGTCTTTGTTGATTTTTAACTTGGAAATTTGAATGTGTATTGAGCAATGATATACTTTCTATGGTTAAGCAACTCCTGTTAGCAGTGGCCTCATCTAGCATCAAACGAGTCTTCTCGTCCTATGGATGGGTGCATTCTAAACTGAGAAACCATCTTGGTATAGATAAAGCAGCGAAACTTGTTTTTATTTAAATACATGAATGCAAAACATTTTAACTATTAATAAATTTTAAAATTCAACATAAGCAGCTTATGTTGAATTTTAAAATGGTTAAAATTTTATTTTATAGCAACAAAAAAAAGATGAATCAGTTGATTAATAAATATTTGATATGTTTAACACTTTTCTTCTTTCATGAAATTATATGAAAACAAAAAAAAATGTGTTTTAACATCTGTCTATATTGCTGAGATGAGGTACTGTAATTATTTATGCTATTAACATCATTCGGACTGTTTTCCTCATCTTTAATGCCATATTCACAAATTTTCGCTCATTGTACACTTCTTCAGGTGATATATGTTGGAATTTTTAACCCTTTAGTCTGTGGGGGTAGATTGTTCTAATTCCACATACCATGCCTTTTCTGCATATCTCAGTTTCAGTTAATTCCCTTTAGTAACTCAACTCTCCAAGTTTTTGTCCACCTCTGCTGGGGCCAGGTATTGAACTCACAACTCTTTGGGTCAAGTCACTTTTTGGATTACTTCAACCAATGCTTTTATCCACTGAGCCATGTGTCCTTGGGAAAATTCCAACATATATTACCTGAAGATGTCAAGAGTGTACAATGACTGAAATGCCATAATCATGGCTTTTCAGCCATTGTACACTCTTGAGGAGAACAGTCTGAACAATGTAAACTGTGTTTTATTTCTAAATCTTTTGCTTTAAATAAAGATTTTTTGTAAAATTGGTTTAAACCAGTGATTCTTTTTTTTTAAATCATTTGATTTAATTTGAACAACACTGGTTTGATCTCTGATAATGTGTTCTTTCGCCTTCATTGGGTATAATTGTCGAAAATTTATTTTGTCCACTATTTTTGTTTTGTGCAAACTTTTACCATCGAACAACAATTCATGAATCAAAAGGGGAACATTTTTTTTTTTTTTTTTTAATTCTTTTTAATGCCATATCCCTTTCATTGTTCTCCCCAGATTACTTCTGTTCTTATCTGTATATTGTCATTACTGCTTGGGATAATAATGGAGTGGTTTCCCATTACCTTCTCTATGGTTTTGAATTTCAAGTAGGCTTTCTCTTAGACTGGTTTCTGCAAAAGGTTGCAGTCCCATCTGCCTTACTCATAACTGGGGAAGAAAAAAAAAATTCTTGCCTTTTCTAATGGTATTAGTGAAAAGTAAATGCAACTGACTAGGCTAGAATTTGAACTTGGTTCACCAATTTTATTTTCCACATTGATACCCATTACATTAATTGAACATGATATTTCAGTATATTTCTTGTGAAAAAAAAAAATAAAATAAAATAAAACTGACATTAGATTCAGTTGAAAGATTACCAAATAATTACCTGATAATTGGAGAAGACACCAATATTGATTCAGGGCAAGCAATAACTAAACAACACTAAGAACTAGACATGATTAGTGGAACAAGAACAATCTATCCATGTCTATTAAATGAAGGGTTTAGTTCAAAATTCCCTAAAAGTTATCCAGATTGACAAGCATTTGATGAAGGCTAGAGAGCACAACAGCTGAAACAATGTGATGATAACAACAAAAATGAGGACAATAGTCTACATGTAAATGATGATGATGATTCCTCATGCCAGAAATTCAGACAGAAACACAAAGTGGAACACCGCGACAAAGTAATCAAGATTAAAATACTAATCTGAATAATTTATCATAATGTTTCATCCCAGATCTTTAAACAACATTTAACTTGTTTTCTCTTCATCATCCAAAACCGTGGATTAAAGATTGGGATTCAGAAACAAAATCAATGTTCACTAATCTGTTATAAAACCTTAGTGGATTCTTCCTAGTGTAGCTGGGCTTTCTTTTAGGATGGAATTCATTTCAACTAGTCTCTTCAGATTTGGATTATCTCAAAGATAATCCATAATAATATAACAAGAGATCCTTACCTTAGAAGAAATAAAATGATACTGAATTTTATATATATATATATATATATATATATATATATATATATATATATATTTTTTAAGGTATGCTATATTTATGGGTAAAAATGCTCAATATCAGAGGTAGAGTATATGTAGATAAAAAAATTGAACAATGAAATCAACGCCAAGCATCAACAGTGTTTCATGCTTCAATGCCATCTTCAGGCCATATGTCATATATGTGTGTGTGTGTGTGTGTGTGTGTGTGTGTGTATATATTTGGACACACTCCCTCTTTTATAAAAGTTTCATTAAAAATGACCGACATGGTACAGTAGTTAAGATTTTTATTTACTTTTTCTTGTGTTATTATAATTTTCTTATTTTCTGGATCTAATTTATATAGAAACTATACATACACACACACAGATCAGAGGCCTTGTTTTTAATTGTGACTTATCATTATATCCAGGACTTTGTCTTAAGAAAAATATTTTTTTGCAATGAATAATGAATTTTTAGAAGAATTGTTTTCATTTTTTTATAAATTTTAATTAGAATAATTTATAAACTTTTAAATCTTTTAAAATTTTGTATTAATTTGTACTGGTTAGGTGATATTGTGAAAAAAAAAAAAAAAAAAAAAAATAATAATTTACTTATCATAAATGGAAAAGCTTACTATAATTCAGCAAACAACAGTATTTAAAAAGAATTTTTTTGTTGTGTGAATATACAAATGACAATTTATGCAAATACAGACATCCATATATGACATTATCAGAAAATAAGTAACTACAGTAAATTTAAAGTCAAAGTACCTGAAATTCAGTAAACATTACGGAGAGTATTTTCCTTAATATTTATCATTAATGGGTATTTAAAAATTATATAAAGCAGGTGCTCACATTATATTTGTCAAGTAATTTTACAGATTTATACCCTGTAAAAAAAAAAAGAAAAAGAAAAAAAAGTTAACTTTGTCAACACTTTATAAAAACACTGACTGCAGTGTTAAAAAAAAAAAAAAAACACTTTTGCAATATTTAAAACTAAAAGCAAGTAATAAGTTTCAAATCAGATTAATTAAACTTTAAATCAGCTAATATTACTCCAATAAAGTTTCAGAAAAGTACATTTTTGAAAGATCTACTAATAAAGAGAATTACATTGTACTGACAGATGTCTAAAAATGACTAAGATCAGTGATTTTTAATGATTTAAAAAAAAAAAAAAAACTTCCAATCAACTCAAATTTGTTTTGAAATATAGTAAAGTATTTTTCTAATTAGAAATATTAAATTCAATCTATTATTAACTTAAAATTAAAACTAAAACCTTCACAAAAAGATTTTCATTTTAAACCTTAGGTATTGTGTTTATATATATATTATATATATATATATATATGTGTGTGTGTGTGAAAGAGGGAGAGCGCGGGATAAACTAGTTCTATCTCAATAAAAATGAGTAATTCAGAATATCTGTGTTCCCTACATAAGATCAAGATGTAGCACCTGTGTACTCATTGAAAAGTGTTACATAAGCATGCACAATATATGTGGAGGGGTGCTGAAAAATTATTGTCCCAACCAACAATAGATTTAATAAAAAATAATTCTAACATTGGTCAGATTTGGGAAAGTAAACCAGGCTGAGAACTTTTCAGAACCCCACTGTGTGTGTGTGTATATATATATATATATATATATATATATATATATATATATATATATATATAGAGAGAGAGAGAGAGAGAGAAAGAAACAGAGGAGGTGATAGAAACATTCCAGTCAAAACTGTTATTCAAAGAAAATGCACACACAGCTATTAGTCACTGATAGTCTACTGATTCAACCAATAGGCTTTATGTTATGTTGAATTATTACATTAACTTTTCTAATGCTGTACTAGAATGGCTGTGCAATCTTTACAATATACAACAAATCCAAGCAACATGTTTGCACAAAATTTTGAGTCATGCTTGGCAAGTCTGTGCCCAAGAGACTGGCAGGGCTTCAAATTTTAGGCTAAATTTCTTTAGGTCATAAACAGATTTTTGAGTGGCACATGTGTTTCAAGGTTAATTGAATGGTGGTTCAAGATGTTGAGCATTCAGGTTGACCATGAAAATAATAAAAAAAAAAATGTGTGGGGAAAATATTGCAAACTCAGCCATGAGAGCTGTTACCAAACAATCTATCAGCTCTCTAACATGATTGAATTCACTTAAGGAACCTGGCAAGAGATCCTAGTTTAGGAACTGTCTCATACCATCTCTCTCATTCATTCATTCACACACACACACCATATATACTTGCGTATCATGCAACTTTTAATGACCTAATTTTGAAGCTAATTTTAAGAGGGTTGCATCATACATGAGATATAAAATTAATGTATGTACTACTAGCCCTGGCTACACTGTTGACCAAACTATATATCCATTTACTGTAGTAAAATTAGTTTAAAAAATTATGTCTACAAAGGTCACATGATACACAAATATACACAGCAGCTAAAAAATACTTATAGATAATCAAAGGAAGGGATGGTAAAAAGTATGGAAGTGTTTTTTTTATTGTTCTTTAATATTAAACACATCCATCATTTATTGGCCATAGTAGATTCATAGATAAAATTCCAAAATATCTTTATAGGTAATCAAATAAAAGGATGATAGAAAGTGAGAGATCAGTTTTGTATTGTTCTTTAGTATTAAATACATCCCCCGTTTCTTGGCCACTGTATATGCTATCCATTTCTATAATCTCAACAGGATTTAAATAACTACCCCAAAATATTCTTATAGTTTGGCTTATATATATATATATGCACACACATATATCATGCGAGTTTTGAAGCTAATTTTAAGGGGGTTGCATCATACATGAGATATAAAATTAGCATATGTACTACTGGTGATGGTTACATGATTGACCAAACTATATATCCATTTACTGTAGTTAAACTAGCTTCAAAAAAATTGGTTTTCAAAGGTCACCTGATACACAAGTATATACAATATATATGTTTGTAAAACACATATATATATATATATATATATATATATATATATATTTATGGGGTTTCAAAAATACTTTTTACAAACTTCGAAAAATTTTTCCAAGTTAAAATGTTCCAATGTCCAAAAGGCCATTGTTGTGTCTCAACACAGAACTCATAACAAACATTCAAAATGTCCTTTGCTTTAATCTACACACAAATGCACCCAAAAAACATTCAAGCATTCCCACACTATGTCAGGTGGTTTTGTAGCCCAGTGGACATTTTTTCCTCCCACTTCCATAAAAACACCAATACACGCAACCTACAGAAATCCAAAATTTTAAAAAATTAATCAGTTTGTCTGACAATAACAAAAGTGTGAAACCCAGGGTCACAAACTCACATCAATCCAACTAAATACGTTAACTCTATTTCTGATATTGAGACCTTTCCAATAAGTACTGCACACACACACATATATATATATATTAGATACACCTAGTGAGCCAGACAAACCTAAATACTAGGTTTCACCTAAAAAAGATCGTCAGGGAAATTTGGCTAAAAAAAAGGCAAAGTTTTCTTAAATTTATAAGTTTATAAAAAAAAATTATACCATGTGACCAAAGAAAAGAACCATAAACACAACACAAACCACCTGAGTCTTAAAGACTTATTCAACAAAAATGGAGGGGATATTAAAATATTTGAAACATTAAGGTGGAATGACAAAAAATTATATATATATATATATATATATATATATATATATATATATATATATATATATATATATATATATTTATTTATTTTTTTTTTATATTTCTTTTATAGATAGAAATATTTAAGTAAATGCTCTGTTTATAATAAACAGTATTAAACAACATTTACCGGCCTGAATATTTGTATCTATAAAAAGAATGTATAAATATAAAAATGTCTTAAAATAATTGTCAAACTTTGTCCATTTGATAATGTGTGATGTCAAACACTAATATTTCATGGTTATAATTTATTACATTGGAATCATAATCACGATCCAAATCATCAGACCAGGTCTGATGATTTGGATCGTGATTACTCAGCTTCAGTCACTCCCCCACCGCCATAATGTATCTTTCTCTGTACCTTTTCTGTAAATACTCTCATGGTAATTCTACTGATGAACTTTCTGGTATGGGGTTTCATTTTTAAAAGTTGTTATTTTTATTTCCCGCAGACAAATTGCACATACAGAAACTAATTAGGCTTCTATAGAGACTTTTGGGTATTATGGTGATTGTAGTAAGAATGGTAAGTAAGAATGTGTTGTTTTGGTGGAAGGAATACTGTGGTATGTTTGGGTCAGTAATTGTGGTTAGCTAAGTTTGAGCCTTTTATATTATATTCTTACTCTGTCCTGGGCATTGAGTTCTACCTGGAATCTATCCTCTATTTATTTATATATATAATTTATATATATATATATATATATATATATATATATATATATATATATATATATTGTGTGTATTTAGGCAGCATTTTTTCATTGATGCAGATTTCATTAAATAATATAGACAAGTGTTGTCTATTTATTTTATGTAAATTCTTTTCATATCATCTGATAAGCTTAATAACATTATCATTAAATGAAGAAAGAAAATTACAATATTGATACATATTTTTAAATCCTATCTAAGCTTTTGGCTTACATAAACCATTATCAAAGATAATTGCATTACAATATATTAAGCAATACATGGACAAGACAGTGATGATAGTCTGTTTCTGTTTACAAGCAACAACAGACTCGTGCATATAAGATGCTGGAAGCGAAAATCACACCACAGCTCATGACGTCACACAGAATAATAAGAATATTTGTGAAGATTTCATAGTTTATTTTGTTCAGGTTAGGTTCCAACTGTTTTATGTATATAGCTTCAAGAATTTTCAGTTTTTGTTTATTGTTTTCATGTTTAAGTATAGTTGTGTTTTCAACAAGGATTTTCTGGAATTGTATATGCAGTCAGGCATGTTGTTTTAAATGCCTAAAAATGTTAGAGTTATCATTCAAATGTAGTGTTAAGCATTGTGAAAGCGAGTTTGTGGTGAGACCAACATAAATATTATTTAATTCGTTGGAGATATAATCTCCCAAAGGGCACTTGAATTTGTAAACTGTTAGTTTTTTGCCAATTGCTAACCGGGGGAGAAGTATCATTGCAAATAATTGAGTTGGATATACTAGATTTAGTGTAGTATTTGATTAACTATAATTTTTTGCTAGAATCTGTTGTAGATATATTATATATATATATTTATATATATATATATATATATATATATATATATATATATATATATATATATATATATATATAATCATTCTAGACATTATTTTGTCTTTGTCCTGTATCTTCCCTTCATTCTACAGGAGCTGATGGCTACCCTTTTCCCTCCATACATGATCAGCAATGCTTGATTCCATGGAATTCTTTATATTTACCATTTTGCACTTCACTTTCCAATCTTGACAGAGTCCAAATGTCTCTATGTGGCCCTTATAAGTGATGAATTGGAAGCCTCTATTTCCAAGAAAAATGTTCAGACGAGTTACATTTGTTAGTTCAACCAACTCTAACGCCCACCATGATGTGTACAGTGAGGAAAACCACCCCCATTCTCTACATATTCCATTAGTAAGAAGGAAGTTCCACTCAAACAGGTTCTTCCCATGAATCACTTCTTGGCAAAATTGACACCCAAGAGGACACTTTCCAGTCACTACAATGTTAACCTGTTCAAGGCTTACGGCCTTATCACATTGAAACACCAGTTCTTGTATAATCACTTAAGTTAAGCAATGTCAAGACTGGTCAGTACATAGATGGGTGATCTCTTGGGCATACCAAGTTCTATAAGCTTGGATGTGCTGGTGGCGTAATGGATAGTGGCTCAGAATTGGAGATCCGTGAGCTGAGTTTGGAATTGGAGATTGTTGGGCTGAGTTGGGTTTGTTACATTCACTTATATGAAAATACCTTGAGGAAAAGTATGAATTCATGTGTTTTCCCCTCAGCTATGAGTTAATTAGTATGATTTGTATCATTAAATCATTATTATTTCCCCAAAATTATTAAAATCTCAAAATATGGCTTTTTAAATAATCTACCAAAGGTTGATAAGCCATAAAAAACAAATCAACCAAGTCTAGGATTAAACATTATCTTTCCCATATATTCTCTTAAACTGCACTTCTTACACAAACAACTTCCTTCAGTAATCCTCTACCCTGAGTGGATCTTCAGTGCTTGTGTAGGAGTGAACATTAGTTTAAAAAAAAAAAAAATTATTTTTCAAGCAACTTCATATTTTTATTCTTCCAGAAATTTGTATCTTTTTCAGCAAAGAACATCCCTTTGTAGTCTTCCAAGGGATTGAATTGCTTTTTCTCATAAACAAAATTTTGTATATATGAGAATAAAATGCTAATTCAAAAGCTGTAACATCTGGCAAATACGACAGATGAGTGAACACTTATCAGACAAGCTGTAACCATTTTTGTTTAGTCACCAAACAAACATTTGGTCTCGTATCATCCTGATAGAAGATTACAGGCTTTCACGTAATTTTGGGGGAAATAAAGACTTTTATTGATTGCTGCCTTTCGTTGGCTGAATTAGTAGTATTTGTTTAAATCAATCATAGGGGTACTTAAAAGGAGCCCATAGTCAAGAGCATTCTTAGAATCCTACCATAAACACAATGTCAGCTTTTAGGGATGAAAGGAAAATTGGTATTCAGTTTCATGTTTGACAATTTTTCTCACACAAATCTATCTTACATATATTTACAAGTCTACCATTCGTCCATGCTTTGAATATTCCTGCCACATATAGTCTAGTGTTTCTGCTATACACTTAGTGATCTTGATAAAACTCAAAGAAGAATCTGCAATGTCATTAGTCCTGAACTGACATTTCAGCTTCAGTCACTCTCCCACTGCCATAATGTATCTTCCCTATAAATACTTTTCTATAAATACTCTCATGGTAATTCTACTGATGAACTTTCTGGTATGGGGTTTCATTTTTAAAAGTTGTTATTTTTATTCCTCACTGACAAATTGTACATATGGGAACTAGTTAGGCTTCCATAGAGACTTTGGGGTATTATGGTGACTGTAGTAAGAATGTGTTGTTTTGGTGGAAGGAATACTGTGGTATGTTTGGGTCAGTAATTGTGGCTAGCTAAGATTAAGATAAGACAGACTGAAGATCAGCCTTCCCCTATCCCTCCTTTTGGCCTTGTGCTAAACTTTTGTATTTGCAAAATAAATATTACTTTCCTCTATGGTACCTAAACTGTGAATTTAAGCATAGTACTAGATTGGCGACATAATTTTACAGTTGAAATGGCTAAATGCTAACAGTTTCTTCTTTCACACTTCTTACTTGTGGAACTCACTTCCAAGCTTCTTGCTTTCCAATCAAGTTTGATCTTCAAAAATTTAAATGCAATGTTAATCATTATCTTCTTAATTTGTGTGCTTTTGTTGTTTTCAATCTTTAATAGTGTTTGTCTTTTATTCTTTCACACTCAGTAAGTCTGTGTGTTAGTGGCTTTGTTGCCTTGCTTGGGGTGAAATAATTAAAAAAAAAAAAAGAAAAGAAAAGAAAAAAAAATCAGCCTTTAGTATTGGTAGTTTGAAATCATTTCACCTGCATTCCAACTGTTTATAATGTATTTACTTTTCATTGAGCATCAAAATTTGTTAAAAAAACACAAATAATAATTATAATTACTAGTTCAGTACATGTTACTTCTGCTAACAGCAAAATGATCAAATACAGAAGGAGCCATAAAAGTGATTTCAAAGGACCAACTTATGTTCTTTTCCAGTTACCCAATTGTTGTTGGCAGACAGAAAGATAAATTAAGCATCATGACACACAGGTCTATTTCAATTTAATTCAAATTGTGTTTGTATGCTTGCATGTGTATGTGTGCATATTTTAATTTAATGACAGAGTTAAAAACATTTCTACAAAATTTAAAAAAGAAAAACTTGAAAAAATAATTCTATTTATTACTAAATAATTTCTGAAAAATTCCCAAAAAATCTTATACCTGATTTTAAGTTTAAAAAAAAAAAAAAAAAAAGCTTTTTTCCTTATTCTCTCCAATTTTATATTATTGCCCAATCCAAGGTAGGAACTGTCTAGACTAAGTGGGAAGGGAATGTGTGTGCGTGTGTGTACACACACTCACACAAGCAACTCACTCACACTCAACACAGATATAGGGATATACATTGCATGCACACATACAAAGTCACACACAGTACATGAGTGACAGAGAATCAGCTCTTATTTTTATAATATAAATGTATTGTAGAAGATACACACCAAAGCGACTAACATAATCAAGTTAGTACAAACAATTCCTCTCTTGATTTGAATATTTTCAGCATGTTCACAGTCTCCCAATTTGTATGATGTTGATTTTAATTATTTTCAATTTATCATATGATTTAATCACTATCATCCTGCCTCAACTAGCCGAGCTGAAGTTTGGAGCGTCATTCAGCAAATCTCCAGCATCAAATGCCACAAACCAATTTTAACAAGTTTGATCATTTACAGTACCTTTAAAACTGAACAAATTTTCATTTTGCGTGTTAGTCAAATTTTTATCTTTCTTAAAATAAAAAGCAAAACAAAAAAAATAATAATTATCATTGTCATTAATAGTGAAATATTTTCTTCCATTTTTAATGTCAGATAAGATACTGCACTGTTATATAATATCACCTACAATATGACAATAAATGCTGGACAATTTCCTCACTGATGAAGAGACTTGAAGCAGCAGAAATGCTGTTCTACAGAAGGATGCTGAGGCGAAACATATGAGCAACACAAAGTTTTAGAGAAAAAGGAAACTTATACTTAACATCAAGAAGAGACAGTTGAAATTTCTAGAGCACATACTGAAGAAAGAGGGCTTGCAAAACTTGATACTCACAGGACAGCTAGGAAAACAAGGCATAGCCTACTGATCTTGAGTAAATGAGTGGCGGAGCAATGTTTAGGAGAGATAACAAAAAGACACAATTTGAATTATTTATTAAAAGCTACAAAAAAAGACAGGAAATTGTGGAAAGGCATGATCGCCTATCCTAAAGGGACACACAGCATATAGAAGAAGAAGGTAAGGTGTTTATCCGGACCGGTACCTTGTCCTTATGATTTTTAATGTCAGAATCGATAAATAAAAATACGCCACCGACTAAAAAGACACTCACAGATGGCTGTGATTTGAACATAACAACCAAGACGAGCAATCAATCTGGTCCGAATAGCAACGTACATAGTAAAAATACGCCGCCAATTAACAAGTAATCAATTAAAAAGTGCTCGATAACTTGATATGACAGTTAAAATACAAATAAGAAGGCGACCTGTTTTGTTTTAATTGAGTTAAAAAGTAATGGCATCTTATCTTACACAAAAAAAAACAAAACCGACCTTTTACCCAATACAATAATTATGCAAAACTCAAAAAAAAAAAAAAAAAAAAAAAAAGACAAAGAAGTCTAAAATTAAACATTTCAAGAAAGATTACAGAGCGGAATGATTGCTTTGGTAAAGTTTTTTTCTTTATTAGTACAGAGAGGAGACACGGTTATTCTTGGACCATAATTTGTGATGAATTAAAAAAAAAAAAAAAATGAGAATCGAGTACGTACATTTTTTAGTAACTTGGATTGTTTACACACACTAAAACTGCATTTTAAAGCGATTAGGAATTTATTTTTTATTAAAGAATTTCCTTTGTTCTCAACAAGTAAGTCTTCTTTACTCTTCGGTGAAATAATTCAGTTTTAAAAAGAAATAAAAAAGGCAAAAAGTAAAGAAAAAAACAAACAAAAAAACACTTGTTCAATTTATCGAGACAAGTTCCGAAGGGATGACGTGGGTCAGGTGCTTGAACGTTTAAACAAAACTTTTCGACACTTGAAACATTCATAGAAAATAATAAATACCAGTTTGAAATTAAATTGGCTTCTATACGTAGCTAAAGAAAGAATAGAGAGAGAGAGAGAGAGAGAGAGCACCTGTTGTTGCGCACACCTGTCCCCAACTAAAATATGGAGTCAGTCCTTAATTGGTAATAATGAATAAACGGTTGGGACAAAGTCAGTCAAATTTTAAACATAACTCGGTATAAAAATAGATTTTGAATTTTGATTGATGACTTCTATTTTCTTTTAGTCTGTGAATAAAACACTTATTAATAAAAAAAAAAAAGAGAATAAAAAAACGGTTTTAAAAATCGAAATTTAAAAAAAAGGCATTTTTAAAATAAGAATTCTTAAAAATTCTTCAACAATTGTTGGATTCTTTTTATGCTTACTTTATAAAGCTAGATAACCTATATTCTGTTTCGTAACAATTGGTAATTTATTTTAGGACAATTTTATTTTATTTTTTAAAAAGCATTTCTTTTAAAACACTAACAGGGTTTATGTAGTAGCAGTGATGAGAGGAGCGTTTTCAGTTGTCGGAAATAAACAAAAACTTTCTCAATATTTAATAAATAAATAAAAAACTGTCTTGTCGATTTAAAATACTCAATGTTTATCAGATGTTAAAAAAATAAATAAAATACAAAAAGGTTGGCCGTTTCCAAGCATTGAAAACAAAAAATGAATAACGCACAAAAGAATGCAAAAACTAGATTTTTTCAATCGGTAAATACACGCACACACACACGTTCAGAATCCACAGGATAAAATAAACACGTCTTGTTTTATTACAAAAACGATATTTCACTTAACAACATATCCAGTGTTTGTTTGTTTTTTTAATCTAAAAGTTCCTGATTGGATTATAAATGAAAGGAAATATTAAGAAGCGTAATTTAAAAATATGATGATATGGATGGAGACATAAAGTAAGAAAATAGTAAAAAAAAAGTAAATAAACAAACAATTCGGAAACAATAACTCTTAGTCTTAATGTAGAAAGTTTTTAAAAAATATCAGATTTTTAAAACAAAATAGAAAATCAAATCAAAGTAAATATTTCCATTCAGATTTAGAGAAAAATAATATACACCCCCCACCAAAAAAACAATAATGAGATACAAACTTGTTTAAATTGTTCGGTAAATAAAAAAAAAAGTTTCCGATTTTATGGAAACAAAAGGTTCATTTTTATTTTTAATGATCTCCTCGATAAAAATGAAAGACAAAAATATTTGCTCAATGGAAAAAAAAACAAAAAAAACACAGAAATATGATACATTCCCTATCCACAGTGCAATAAATAAACAATATACATATCTGTTTCGTCCTTTTTTCATAAAACAGAATAGAAAAATAAAACAGATCATAAAAAGATTAACTGTTAAGAAGAATTTATAAACAATAACATTGAAAATTTAAAAAAAAAAAGAAGAAAAATCTCTCTTGAACACGCACCCAACGAACAGGATAGACAGGGTCGCAATAAAATCCTTCACTGAAAAACGATAAATAATTACATTTAAATTAACAGGTGGTAATTTAAGTATTTTAGAGATTAAAATATTACATACCTTGCAAAGCTAAAGTTTTCTGCCATATCTCCTCGATTACCGTTGCTATGTTTTTGGTAAAATCTCAAGTACACCCAACTTACGACAATACCCCAGCCAAACATGAACGGGTAGGGTCCGTCTAGGGCACCAACAAGTCGCAGTACAATTGATAGAATAAGCAATAGTAGAGGGATGTGAGTATTTCGGAGCTTTCCCAAAGGTGACGTGATAAGAATGTGATCGGGCATCACCTGTTTGACTGCGACAGAAAATCCGGCGATGTATCCGGGGAGACCGTGAATATGTGTGTGGAACAGGTACATCTCATGGCGACTTATGAAGTAGATGAGAATATACAGAAAAGATGTGAGTAGTGCCACGCCCACGTTGACTACAACAAAGAAGAGCAGCATGTCCAAGGTCCCCCAGAGGGGTTCCAGCAGTTTTCCACACAAAATAAGCACAGCAACATCAATGACAACATCCCAAAAGTGTAACTCGACAAAACAGTGCGTCATATACGTCCAAATCCAGAAATTGGGTGGCATTACATAGCCCGGAGTTACAGTTAGATAAGGAATGGCAGCTCTAATGAAGGACAGGACATAGCCAAGAGTTACTGCCACAGCCACAAACTTCACAACAATGCTACTCTTGCCAAAAGCCACCGAAATTTGCTCTCGTATTAAGGGTAGGTTTCTCTCCACCACGGGCGTCGCCATCTTGTTCGGTATTATTACCAGCCAAACATCTACTTCCGGCTACTTCCGGTTTCACTCACTCACTGAAAAATCATGTGTTGACAGTATGATTAAAACTAAAAGCAAAAGAGAAGTTGGAAATTTTTTTTATTATCTCATATTACAAATAAACTTTAAAAAAAAAATTAAACAATATTTTTAATAAGAGAGGTTTTATAAGAACCCACACAGACGATGTAAAAAAAATGGAAATTTTGTGATAGTTTTTATTTTATTTTAACTTTTATTATATCTCTCTCTTAAAGAAAAACATTACTTTTTTTTCTTTATCCAACTTTTTGTAGCTGTCGAATATTGGATTGCATATTTTTTTTTGTTTCTGAAATATTTAAACATTTTTAAATTTAAATTTTGGTTCCACTTAAAGAGTTATTGATGTGGTGTTTTCTTTTTTCTTTTTAACTAACATGTTTTATTTTTCTGCGAGCTCAAAGAAAAAAAAGAAACAAGAAAGAAAAAGTTTTCCCAATATACAATTGAATAAATTAAAAATAATGTCCCGTGACATTTTTTTTATTGTACTTTATCGTAATTATAAACATGTAAAAGTAAACAACGAATCTTTTTTAATTAAAAGAAAAAAATATTCAAATTTGAAGCTACAAAAAATTAAGCCTTTTTAAGAGAATTCCTCAGCGCGCACCAACACACACACGGAGTAATTGTTAAAATTTTCTGTACTGGTATATAAATTTTCCCTAAAAGTGAGAAAAAAATTTTTTTAAACTTATTTTAATGATCTTATGCCCTGTTTATTTTGTAGACATATCGTTTGATCTTTTGCGTTGTTTTCTTTTTTTGCATTAGTTTCATTTCAAAATTTGGATCAAATTTATTAATAATATTATGAGACCAGGCAAGGAACGACCCACCTTGTACTGCGAGACGCACCCATGAACCATACGACTGACTAGTAGGTTACGCACCTCGCCCACAACCCAATTACATACGCATTAATAAACTGTGTCATCTTCAAGTATTGTATATTTTATAATAAAGACTGAAAAAGCGTGAAACTTAAAAAATAAAACAACAGACACCAGGAGATACATGAAGAATTTATTTATTTTACTTTTCTTTTGTTACAATACTGCTCCTACTTAAACTAAAAGCAGTGGCAAACAAAATTTACTGTACACGTGTAAATGACAGGTCGTCATAGTTAATAAAAGCAGATGAAAAGGAATAAATTTCAGCAAGGTGATATTTTCATGTGTTTTTATATGACAGAGTAACAAAGGATAGAAAATACATGAGTATGCATGTATTGTAAAAGAAAAAGTCATTAAGTTAGCAAATATGAATTGCGTGTGGGTTTGAAAAAATTTGGTCATTAAGGGAGGAGATATCCCATGATGGGGGTAAGTCTCTTGATGATGTTAGTTCTATTGCATGCGAGAATGAAAAGATCACTAGAGATGCAGGAAAAATGGTCAGTTCTTTGTATCGCCCCAGTAAGTACCTGACTCCTCGTGCTATCTTCCTTTACAAGGCCCAGATCAGGCCGAAAATGGTGTACTTTTGCTATATTTGGGTGGGAGCTGCCCAGTCCTCATTTTCCAGTCTTGATAGTTAAAAAGTGTTTCCAAATCCTTGTTAGTGATGAATTATTTTCCACCCTCCAACCTATCTCTCGCAAGTGGGATGTGGTGAGTCTCTCACTGATCTATTGCTATTTGAATGTGTAAACAGCTCTCTCAAGTGGTTTACATACTGATACTTACTGGGTACAACAATTCATCCCTGTGTTGGAAGTATCACGGTTATGACTAGCTTGGACCGGCTTTGACCAACTTAGGACCAGCTATGGCTAGCTTAAGCCAGCTCTGATCAGCTAAGACCAGCAGCCCGAGTGAAGACACTCGGGTCCCCACGTTAAAAACTGACCTTGTGTCACAACCTGACTCAGTGGAGGTTCAAGTAAATCAACTGCTCTATCGCTATTTTCATGGAAGTGCTCGGATGAACTGCATCTCCTGGTTCCACCATACCTGGCCTTCATGGCTAGGACCCACCATGTCACTTACATCGTAGCAAACTACCCACATTCCCTTCGTATTCCATCAACGAGAAGTAAGTTTCACAACTTCTTCCCTTGACTCCCAAGACCATGTTTCCCTGAGTATTCCATTGGTGACAAGTAAGTTCCACAACTTCTCCCTCGACTCCCAAGACCATGTTTCCCTGATCGCCATGACTGTTCAAGTCTAGAGTTAACCGTTATCTCTTGCTGGTGTTAGTTCTGTTGCATGTGAGAATGAAAAGATCGCTAGAGATGCAGGAATAATGGTCAGTTCTTTGTATCGCCCCAGTAAGTACCTGACTCCTCATGCTATCTTCCTTTACAGGAGTCAGATCAGACCAACAATGGAGTACCATTATCATATTTAGCTGGAAGCTGCCCAGTACTCCCTTTCCAGTCTCAATAAAGTTCAAAATCATCTCCGAGTCTATGGGTGATAAATTATTATCCACCCTTTACCCTCTCTCTCACTGATGGGATATGGCAAGCTTCTCACTGCTCTAACACTACTTCCATGGAAAGTACTTTTCTTAAACTGCATTCCTTGGTTCTGCCTCATTCTAACCTTCATGGCTAGGACCCGCCATGCCATTTACATTGTAGCAAACCACCCACATTCCTTCCATATTCCATCAGTGAGAATTAAATTCCATTCAAACAGTTTCTTCTTATGAACCACTGCTCTGTGGAAGCGATTTCCCTGATTACTACAATCTTAACCAGTTCAAGTCTAGGGTTAACCATTATCTTCCCCTCCTATCCATATAAAATATCACTTAATGTAATACTCTACCTTGAGTGGCCCCTGAGATTTGTATCAGGTGAACCTTGTTGCAAAAATAAAAAAAAATGTCTCTATAAAAAAGACGAATAAAAAGTTGAACTCTGTTGTTGAGTTAATGAGTAAGTGATGTGTATGGTCTAAGCCAGTGTTTCATAAACAATGTTGCATGGCTCATAGGTGTGACAGAAGGGGATAGCAGGTGAGGCAGAATGATTGAAAGACAATCAAAGATTTAGAAACAGATTCAAAAAATTCAAAATCCAAAAATAAATTTGATTTCAAAATTTAAAATATTATTATGCATTACTTGTAATTGCATGCATGACTCCCAGTATAAATAGTTATAAATAATTATTGACCGATTTTTATCATTGTGATATTTTTGCAAGTATTAAGAATATAGTAACTATGGTCCACAAATTGGAGGAGAGAGTTATCAATGATAATGTTCTGATTTTGAATCCATGGTTATCTCCCTTTAACACTCTCACTTGACCTTTTTTGCCATAGGGCTGCTTGCACCATTTTAGTTTTGGATTTTCAGTTCTGACAATTATCAATAACCCAAAAAGAGAAAGGTTTCTTTGTGTTGATAAAGAGATGATAGTTTGTTTATCTCAAATTAAGTCCAATATAAAGGAGATATACTCATCAAAAACAAGCTCATACCTTTTATTAAATTCATGTAGTTATTTGTGTTAGATATTATATTTAACACAGTATTTTTTATTTTTAAATGTACTTTTTATCATATAAAGGAGCACTGATTTTAGTGTCCTATCTTGATATCGGCCCACAGTAAAAGAGAGCTAGCAAATTGATATTCACAACATGAGGTGTGAGCAAATTTACATTCTGAAAATGTGGCCCAGAGAAAAAAGTTTGGGAAATGTTGATATAGGTGATCATGACTTTCCACAATTTCCTGTCCCTTGCAGCTATAAATAAATTCTGTCTTTTCTTTATTTATAAACCCTGTTCCACCATTCATTTTCTCAAGCTTGTCAAGTACGTTATGAGCTGCTTTCCTCTGTCCCTCTTTCCTTCAATATCTTCTGTGAGCAACAAATTTTCCAAGCTCTCCTTCCATATTATGTGCTCCAGAATTTTCAACTGTCTCTTCCGGATGTTAAGTCTAAATTTCTTTTTTGTTTCTATTTTCTCTAAAACCTCATTGTTGCTCACATGTTCAGTCCATGGTATAATTATTGATGGATTTTATCATTGTGATATTTTTGCATTATATTAAATAGTAAGAATATAGTAACTAGGCTCTGCAAAGTGGAGAAGAGAGTTATCAATGATAATGTTCTGACTTTGAATGTTGGTTATCTCCCTTTAACCATGTCTGGTTTTTTTTTTTTTTTAAATGTAAACTTTATCACATAAAATTTGGTGAGGCCAAAGATGCAAATTTTCATGTTGAAAATTATTTTTTTTAGAAAAAATTTGTTTGGGGCTAAATCGGTCCTAAAATAGTTTAACGATTTTTTAATCAAAACGTTAGGAATTTGATATAATTAGGTAAATAAATTTTACAGGAAGAAGTGGATTTAACCCGCCCCTGTCGCTGACTACTTTCAAAATTAAAAATGTTTCACTTTTTGTCATTTCAAAGATGCTTTTTACCCTCGTTTCTCTTACTACTCCTACTTATATTAGGTGGGAGGGTCTATTAACTATAGAATAGGTGTGTTTCACCATAAAAATACAAAACAAAAAATTTTCAAATACAAAAATGTGTTCCTAGAGACAAAAATTTTGCAACCACTGGTCAAAGTTTCCTGCCAGCTACTAAAAATAAAAATGAGATTTAGAGGATCATCCCCTTTGATGACTTGAATGACCTTTCTAGCCAAAGTAAAAATTATCAGAAATAACGATTTGAGATTCATATCATGTAACATCTTTTTTTTTTTGATTTAATAACCCGAAAAAAATATTTGAAAAGGGGTTGTTCTAATAAGGCTATCATGTCTAGTAAAAAAATTTAACATTGGCTACACTTTAAAGAAATATTAAACACTTTTTATCACTGACCAGAAAGTTTGAAGAAAAGAAGTGGAACTAAACTATGTCAGGCACAAGATCAACTAGAGAAGATAAAACATATTTTATACACTGATTTAATCAAGCTGTTATCCTCATCTTTATTTTTTTGTATTATCTTTTTATATATTTGGCTATATTCTTGATTGTTTGAACAGAACCCTTGTAAAAAGTTAAGCAGAAAAATGCAACTATGCAGGCCCATCCTTAAATTGCCCAAGAGCAAAGAATTAATAATGTTTTTTTAGTTCAGATGACAGCAGATGCAAATTGTAAGCATTTTGCCACAGGCAACCATATTGAGAAAACATCTTGTTCCAATCTTTGGATGAAATAAAAAAAGAAGTTTTTTTTTTTAGAAATTGTTAATTTCATTGAACAAGTGTTCTACAATCTCAAAAGTTTTATTTGTGAATGTCATGAAAAATAAGACCGCTTCGTAAACTAATTTTCCCATCTAAATTTCAGTTTTTTAGGCATACAATCAAGGGGTTTGTCCTGAAAATCATTTAAGAAATTCTTTTCAGTCAATGTCAGACAACCTTTCCTCAATAAAACTTGACTCTGAGCTTATTTGCAGCAATGCCATGTCTGACAAATAGCTGGGCAATAAAAACCATGTTTTTTTTTTGAATGTTTTCTTTTTTCGTGCGAATAATTTTTCACCAAATAGTCAAAGAAATGAATAATTTAAAATCTGGAATAATTTGAAAAGATAAACTGTCCAATCTGCAAAAAAATTAAAAAAGAATCCACTGGCCAATACAAAATGTGAAAAAAAATTATTCATTCACATTTTAGTCATCAGGATTAATTTGAGATAATCCCATTATAAGGAAAGGCAATCAATAACATTTTTTTAAAGAAATATTAAACACTTTTATCACTGAATTTGAAGGAAGATTCTGAAAATCAAGTTTGTCCAAACTACAGACAAAGAACTTGTAAAAAAATCAAAAAAAAGAAAAAATCTTTGAACAAATACATTAAATTTTGATCTTCAGTTTTGAAGCATATCTTAGATGTGTTACAAGGCCGAAAGTAGAAATACAATCAGTGAGATCAAACTTATTACTCTATAATATCCTGTCCTGAGCAAAAACTTACACATAGTTCAAATGATTTTCTAAAACATAAATTAGATGTGGCACAAGGCTGAAAGTATGGATTTTTGACTCAGTGAGGATCTTTTTGTTAACTATTATGAAAATTTATTGTTCTAGTAATAATTAACATAAAGGAGATCTTTAAATGGTGAATTTCTGGAAACATTTGTTTAGACTTAGATGTGATTAAGGTGATCAAAGTTTGGAGCATTTACAGTGAGGATGAAACTCATCTGTCATTTAGTCACAAGGAGGACAACATAAAACAATTGGTGATTTTCTGAAAGCATAACTAGATGTGGACAAATATAAATAAATATATGGGTATTTAGGAGGATAGAACTCACTACTCACTTGTAATTGTCCTAGCAAGCAACATAACTTCAAATGGACACCAGACACAGATTGCTATTACTAAAATTTCTCATTCTGCCTTTGTCATCAACAAGATTCTTAGCTACTACTACAATTCTGATGTGATGGGGGATGAGACACTTGCACTGACCCTGTCAGAGAGGACAATAAAAGAACAAGATTCAAGAAGATGGATAAAATTCCCATACACTTTATTCAATTCATAGGGTCAGACTGTTCCCATTCTGCTGTTCATACAAAGGGATTACTCTGACATTTCATTCTTTGTTTCTCTTTAACCAGAAGAAGGCTGAAGAGTACAGTGATGAATATAAAAACAATCAAGATAAAGACAACAGTTCATATAAATCAGTGTAATTTGTGGGATTACCACATCTTGTCTTTCAGGGCATTTCTTGTAAAACTCACTGGGTTGTATTGTATAATGCAGTATAAAAGGAAAATGCACAAAACTCTTCTTTCTCTCTTTACCCATAGGGTGCTGTAGTTGCAAAACCTGTCTCGTTACCCCTCTGTGAAGGCTTCTTAGCCTTCAGGCATACCACATGTTACATACAACATTTACACTATCTCCTTTTCAAAAGAACCTCATGAAATCACAATAACATCTCCACTACAACCTACCACATAGATATATATCTTTCTTCAAAACAAAAAAATATGCCAGTTTGATAAACAAGACAATGTCACTACACACTATTGATTCTCATAACAAACTGTCATCCTAATTTTATTACAAGTTTTTAAAGAAACATATTTGCAGTCACTATACTTTGTCAATCACAGTAGAAAGCTAGTTTGTTACAGAATGGATTTTTCTCCCCTTTTTTGACCAATATTACACTTAGTTCTATATATAAATCAGACCATATGATAATAATCAATGTGTATTTATATACTTCCTGTCCTATCTGTCGTGGGAAGGGAGGTAAATCAACTTGTTAGTAAATTTATGAGTGATTACTTCTCTAAGTCATTTTAATAATCTGTACAAATAAAATATATTCTGCCTGAAAGAAAGACAAATGACAGCAAGTCTTTAACTGCAGCAGCATCAGCATCAGTCTAAACATGGGCAGCAGCAGCTGCAGCCTAATCAGCAGACAGACTGAGTTTAAAGCTGCAAGTTTCCCACGGCTAAATTGTCCTGTGAAACAAATGCCCTGTGGATTAAAGCGCTAATTTACGAATTTGGTGACATAGTGGCTGTGAGTTAAATCCATATGTCGGGTAGTTTATACCATTTCCTGCCAACTGGGTCACATTCTTGGTCATGTTCACCTATTAAGGTAATGCCTTTTGCTGTCACCTACACCTGGTGGTGTAACTACATTTAGTGGTCCAGTCCTCAAGGTCTTAGGACGACGTTCTAACCATGGGGCTAACTCTGTGCTGGTCAATACTGATGCTGGTCCAGGCTGGTTGTCGGTTGCTGGCTGCTTTGAGCCAACGTAACTCTGCCCATGCTGTGTTCTTGATCTCAGTACAGTGGAAGATTGAAGGTCATTGTAATCGCAGCTGTTATGTTTCGTAGTTATTGAACAATAACTAAAGTCAGTATTTGATGTTTAACAATATTTCTTACATATGGGTTGCACATTTTTCTGCCTTGTCATTTATTATGAAAAAGTCCTGGCTCCCTTTTTATTTTGCACCATTTCCAGTGCATGCATGTTGGGGCCCTTGCTTACTTCCATTTGTTCCTTACAATATCTAACATCCTTCTTTCTCATGAAGTTCTGCTTTCTTTTCTTCTTTTTTTTTTTTATTTCTTTTTATCTAAACTTTGTGTGTGCTAGGATTTTTCTCCATCTTGTTGATCTTGTCAAACATGCATCCTGGGTTGTCTTCCTTCATTGTGACAGGGGTTGTCTGAATGTTTGTTTTATTTTGTATCTTGTTTGTTCTGGTGTTGATTGAATATTTGTTCTGT
Organism: Acanthosepion pharaonis; assembly: GCA_903632075.3. Lineage (NCBI taxonomy): Eukaryota > Metazoa > Mollusca > Cephalopoda > Sepiida > Sepiidae > Acanthosepion > Acanthosepion pharaonis. The sequence continues at coordinate 538,967 of CAHIKZ030001389.1, read as the reverse complement.
TTTGCCTGAGATGTTTTTCGGGTTCAGTTTAGAATCTTGGGATATTGGCTGTGGTAATGATTTGTACTGGGCTCCAGGTTTTCCTTATTGGGTCTTGTGTATGAAGATGTTGTCCTTTGAATAATTTGGGTATGGAGAGTACATGATTGTTTATCCTTGTCTTGATTAGAAATAAATTATATATTTATAAGACACATATTATTTAGAATATTTTAATATTTTATATTTTTTTTTATTTTATAATATTTTAATATTTTTTATAATTTATTTATTTTATTTTTTTCAGAGAATTTATTTAACAATATTTTATATATTTTTTTATTTATTTATAATATTTTAATATTTATATATTTTATTTATTTTAAATAATATTTTAATTTTTAATTATATATTTTTATTTATTTAATTTTTAATATTTATATAAAACATTTATTCAAATATTTTAATATTTATATTTTTATTTATTCATATTTTAATATTTACATATTTTATTTATTTATAATATTTTAATATTTATATATTTTATTTAATAATATTTTTATTTATATTTATATATTTTTTTATTTACAATTTTAATATTTATATATTTTTATTTATTTATAATATTTTAATATTTATATATTTTTATTTATTCATAATATTTTAATATTTATATATTTTTATTTATATCATAATATTTTAATATTTATATATTTTTTATTTATTTTTATTTTATATATTTAAAAATTTATATATTTTAATTTATTTTAATATTTTTTATTTATATTTTTTATTTAAAAATTTTTAATATTTATATATTTTATTTATCATAATATTTTTAATATTTATATATTTTTAAATTATTTATAATATTTAATATTTATATATTTTTATTTATTCATAATATTTTAATATTTATATATTTTTATTTATTTTAATTTTCAATAAATATTTTTATTTATTCATAATATTTTAATATTTATATATTTTATTTATTTATAATATTTTAATATTTATATATTTTTATATGTAGAAATGTTATGTTTTGTAGTTATTGAACAATAACTAACATCGATATTTGATGCTTAACAATATTTCTTTCTTACATATGGGTTGCACATTCCTCTGCCTCGTTATCTATTATGAAAAAGGCCTGGTTCCTTTTTTATTTTACACCATTTCTGGCACATGCATGTTGGGGCTCTCTCTTACTTCCATTTTTTCTTGCAATATCTAACATCCTTCTTTCTCATGAAGTTCTGTTTTCTTCTCTTCTCTTCTTTTTTTTTTGTTTTTATCTAAACTTTGTGTGTGCTAGGATGTTTTTTCTCCATTTTGTTGTTCTTGTCAAACATATATCCTGAGTTGTCTTCCCTCATTGTGATATGGGTCGTCGAAATGTTTGCTTTGTTTTTGTATCTTGTTTGTTTTGGTGTTGAAGGCCATATGTGTTCTGTTACCTGAAATGTTTTTGGTGATTTAGGATCTAAGGATATTGTAGAGGTTGATTTGTGGGATTCAGACAGAAATTAGAGTCGATACCGAGTGTAAAGAAACCTGAAAATATTTGAACGGAAATGTTGAATTTATATTTGAAAGAATTATTCTTGTGTCATGTCAGGAGCCCAAAAAGATTTGTGTAACGCATTTCTTGGTGTAAAAGTCATCCACGCCATTTAAATTCAAGTCTCATCATAAATCCCTGTGTTTCTAATCTGGCACTGTCAGTGCAAGTATAAAATGGTGATTCTAAATGTCCCAAAACATTGCAATCTCTTCTTCTTCATAAATTTTGTCTTTTTACTGTCTACCTAAACTTCGTTCCATCATCCATTCTGATGTGATTATTTTCCTTTATCTCCTGCCTTCAATCTGTCCTGTGAGTATCAAATTTTCCAAGCCCCTCCCTGTCAGAAATTTCAATTATCTTCCTGACAATAAGTGGTCTCTTTGTTTGGTAATTTCTCTGTAACAAATTCAGTATAAAGCATCCTTCTCTGATATATTATCTGCTTTCTATTCAATTCATAATTTTCTTTTGTTTTAATGAAGTACTTATTTCTAATACATTCTTTTGAAAGTCTGTTCATTATCCCAAGAATTTGGAAATATTTGATTATCTCATATAAAAGATCATGGAAAATATTTGAAGATTTTTAAGTTTTGACCAAGAACGAGGGACAATATATATACATGATTCTCATGCATCATAATATTTCCTTTATTTATATTATTTATAAAGTTCTTCAAAAAGGTAGAAAAATATAAGAGGGGAAGAAGAAAAGATTGATAAAAAGACAAGTGTCACTACACTTTATCCAATTCTCATAACAGGGGACTGTCATTCTATGGAGGAATGAGGATGGTTTATTGGATTAAGCTTTTAAAGTCTGAGCTTGCAGCACAATATTTTGTCTTCTTTTCTTTTTCTTTTCATTTACAGTTTGTACAATCCTGAGAGCCACTCAAGAAGTAAGTCTCAGTAGTACAGAATGAGGGTGGTTTGCTAAGCATCGAAAGAAAAGTTATGACTGGTAGAACTTTTTTATGATGACCCTTTTTGAAAAGGGGTTGAAGAGGATTACGCAATTTTGAACTATATATAAAGACTGGGCAGCTCCTGTCCATATATGGCATATTTTCAGCCTAATAATCAATGAGTATTTACTATACTTCCTATGTATGTATTCCACTGAGGACTGTCGTGGGGCATCCCCTGAGGCAGCAAATTTGGGCATTATTTGATGGTGGTTAAATAGCATTAAATGTGACCTCAGCCAGTTTTTCCTCCACTGAGCTGTTAGAGCTAGGTCAAAGTGTCAGCTGGATTTCTCTAAGGCACAGAAATTTAGTTGCTCTGAAATGTTCAGGCTATTCTAAATAATTGATTAGAAGTACCAAATATACAAAATAAACTATTCTGCCCACCATTAAACGGATGTAAAAAAGAACCCAATCATCCTCTGTAACATTCCACTACAACCTACCAAGTGCAGATACATCAGCTTCAAAACTAAAATGTATATTTAAAATAAAAAAATAGAAAAGGGTTAGTTTGATAAAAAGTAGAACATTATTAATAATGTCAACACACAGACTGAGTTTAAAACAACCGTCATCCTAATTTTATTGTCCTTTTAAAGAAAACAATTTGGATTAAGCTAATTTACCCGAATTTGGTGACATAGTGGCTAGTTTGTTAAAAATGGATTTTCCCCTTTTGATAATATTACACTTAGTTCTATATATAAAATCAGACCATACCATTCCTGCCCAATAGTCTGTTCGCCAGCTTCCTCAAATTTAAAGACATCTACTTCCAGGGTCCAAGTTGCCGTGCTATCTGTCGTGGAGAGTTTTCCTCCAAGTCTCTATCCCTTAGCTGTTGATATCAACGAGATATATTTGTCCTGTCTAAGAATATCTAACCATATTAAAGAAATTATCCGTTTGGTTCGAACCCACCATGGCCTCCGATTCCAGAATCCCATCATATTTTTCATATCTCTCTGGTGGTCTCCTTATTTAAGTTTAATAATAGTTGTAATATATATCAAATAAAAATGAGTCGATTCTGCCTGTCTGAAAATGTCTGACACGCTGCAACGCAAAGCACAAGCACGGGTGAAATGTTGGTCTGCCAATTCCAAGCAACCTGCTTTTATGGAGCCCAGACACACCTCATTAGCATGTGTGTAACGCGACTTTGCGTGACTGCACGACCGTGAATATTAAAAGTCACGGACGCCATTTGAATCTTTTCTTTCCTTTCTCAACCCACAGGCCAGGAAGCAGCTTTGCAGCCTTTTCTATTTTCACAATCAACATATATATAAGACTAATATAAAACAGGAACGTTAAACTATATATATATATATTAAATCCATATATAAATGGAATATGGCAGAAGATTTTGGTATTTTTCATTGTGAATTTCAAATTTTCTTTGCCCCATGTGGAACTCGGAAAACATCTCTATGACACGTATATCCCCATAATTCTCTTTGTCGGACATAATTATAATTGGTGACATAGTGGCTGTGGAACAAAAATTCTATCAAAAGTAATATTTTTAACCATATGATATTCAACATTTTATAATGTTTCATATTATACCATATTTCCTAAGCCAACTGGGTCACATTCTTGGTCATTGTCATTGCCTATTAAGCTCTTCAGTAAAAACGTGAGAGGCCTTTTGCTGTCACCAACCCGTAAAACACCTAGTAGTTAATAGAGTTTAGTTTCATGAGGCTAATTATTCAGTATGTCTATTATGTCCAAAACCTTAAGGTCTTTAGGACGACGCTTGAACAATAACTAACTCTGTCAGCTGGTTGATGTTTAACAATATTTCTTATGGTTGCACATTTTCTGTTCTTGATCATTTATTATGAAGAAAGTCCGGCTCCCTTTTATTTGCACCATTTCCATTCTTTTTGTTTTCTGTTTAAATAAACTTGTATTAACAACAATAAGAAATTGTTTAGAAACTATGGCCATATTTACCGTCACAGACCTTAGCCTGACGAATGTGCTGCGATTTCTAAATTTTGCCAATATTTATATATATATATATATATATATATATATATATATATATATATATATTACATATACACACACACACACACACACACACACACACACATATATATATATATATATAAAATTGTTAGTTAACATTTTTTTTGCCTTGTCATTTATTATGTTAAAAAGTTGGGGCCCTTTTATTTTGTTCCATTGGTGTTAATGCTAACATCCTTCTTTATTCCTCGGTGAAACTTTTTTTTGAAAATGATCTGGGTGAAAGAACATTCAGCTTACTTTTTTTTTTTATATATATTCTATATATATATATATATCTAAAGCGGAGTATTGTTATATATTATATATAAATGTTTCGATTATAGCTTTTTCTCCATCTTTCTTAGACGCTCATGAAGTTCTGCTTTTTTTTTTTAGGATTTTTCTCCATCTTGTTGATCTTGTAAACATGCATCCTGGGTTGTTCCTTCATTGTGACAGGGGTTATCTGAATGTTTGTTTTATTTTGTATCTTGTTTGTTCTGGTGTTGATTTGAATATTTGTTCTAGTTTTGGTGAGATGTTTTTCGGTCTAAATTTAGGATATTTTGCGAATCTTAGGACATTAGAATCTTGGATGTGGTAAATAATAATTTGTACTGGGCCCAGGTTTTTCCTTAGGTCTCTTGTGTATGAAGATGTTGTCCTTTGAATAATTTGGGTATGGAGAGTATACATGATTGTTTATCCTTGTCTTGATTAGCAGCTAGTTTATATATTTATATATTTATTTATAATATTTTATTATATATATTTTATTATTTTACTTTAATATTTTTATTTTATTTATTATATTTTAATATTTTATATTTTTATTTATTTATAATTTTTTCGGTATTTATTTATTTTTTATTTTTTTTTTTATATATATTTTATTTATTCATAATATTTAAATTTTATATTTTCATTTATTTTATAATATTTTAATATTTATTTATATTTTTTATTTATTCAGCTTTATTCAACAAATATTTTATTTACCATATATTTTATTTATTCATAATATTTTTAAATATTTATATATTTTATTTATTCATATTTTTTAAAAAAACATTTGTCAAATTAATATTTTTAATATTTTATATTTATTTATTTATATTTTTAATTCTTATTTCACAAATTTGATGTAAAATTATTTATTTATTTTATATCCTTTAAAATTAAGAGATAAATTTATTTATTTTATTTATTGAGTAGACTGTTTTGAGCATGTCCGCAATTTTAAATTACAAACAATTCAAAACATTTTATGTTTTCTTTTATTTCCTCCTTTCTTTCTTTTATTATCAATCACATCAAAACATTCCTTTCCCATGCTTGTTTTAAGTCGATATTTTCGTTTTTCTTGTTTTGGCTTTCAATCTTTTTAAAAAATTTTTTTCCTTTCTTTCTTTCTTTCTTTCTTTCTATAAATTTCTGGCAGAAAAATGATTTTTCTATCAACCAAAATTATTTTATCATCTCCTATTTAAAGATAATAAAATAAACAAAAAAATATGAATGAAAGCAATGGTTAAAACCCATTAATCGATTCAAAATCAGGATACCAAATTTAGAAAATGCTAAAAATTTAAAATTTTGATGTTTTAATCAGTTATGAAATTTTATTTTATGAGAAGATTTGAAATGTTTTAAAATAGGGCATCGTTTTATTATTTCGCCCAACAAGGAAAATTTTAATCTGAGGAAAAACCATAAACAAAAAATAATTGCCATGTTTATAAATAGCCTCGACAAGGAAGAGACTTTTTAAATCCTGCAGTCTTTTACAAACTAATTAAGAAATAGCTTAACTCTCAAAAGTATACAACGGGTTTTTCAGAACAATGGGTAAAAAATGGTTTTGAAATTGAATGAAAATGGTTGGGTCCTCGGTTTTTTGTCCTTATGGCGCTACAGATTCACAAAAACTGTTCCAAATATCAGGAACTACGTCGCATGAGGAATTCAATATATATTTAGAACTAAAATAGATAAGACATATAACTTGAAGAGAAAATAATGGCATAATTTTACGTAACATTCTACACTGTTTTTCAAATAAAAGGTTAGGAAGGAAACCTCCATCAATACTGGAAAAGAGCAATAAAAGCTACTGGGCTTGAGAAGAGAAAATAATGACATAAACAAAACGTTAACATTCTACACTACTTTCAAATAAAAAGGTTAGGAAGAAAAAATCCATCAATAACCATGGAAAGAGCAATAAAAGCTACTGGGCCTGAGAAGAAATAATGAATAAACAAAACGATAACATTCTACACTACTTCAAATTAAAGGTTGAGGAAGGAATGCCCATCAATACTGGAAAAAGCAATAAAAGCTATGGTCTAGAGAAGAGAAAATAATGACATAATCAAAACGTTAACATTCTACACTACTTCAAAATAAAAAAGGTTTAAGGAAACATCCATTTTACTGGAAAGAGCAATAAAAGCTACTTTCCTAGAGAAAATAATTCATAAACAAACGTTAACATTCTACCTTCTTTAAAAAGGTTAGGAGGAAACCTCCATCAATACTGAAAAAAAACGATAACAGTTAATATTGAAACATTTTTTTTTAAATGTATTTTAATAGATTGATCTGATAAATTTTAAACCGAAAGTTGAATTGGCTGCTTGGTCAATAAATACTGAATGTTTCCTTGTAGGGTGTCGCAGTCTAATATAATTCAGAGAATTTCAAATTGAACACTTTGATTATCTACGTGAATGCCTTCTTTTATAACCCAGTTCACTCTTGAAGTAATTAAAAAAAAGGAGCCCCTGTAACGATACTTTGACCACACTTAATCTTATCCTGCCCACCTCAGTCGTTTCCACTTTGATGCGTAAATTTGTTTTAGCGTCAAACGATGAACTGAAACTTTATTATATGTTCTGACCCTTTAGCGTGTGTGTAATCTGTATAGGTCAAGTCAAGACTGAATTCGTCATATTAATTTCCATGTTTTATACTGATATAGACTATTCATTTCTTCCATGCTTTGGCCTCAGTTCCACAGGCCCAGATTCCAAGCCACCATTGAAAACCATTTCGATGGTTTCACTTCGCCCACATCAATTGTTTGATATCCAATCAGCAGGCGGCGATGTTTATCAATGAATGGAATTTTTTTTTTAGTGTTGGATTTCAATGACAAACTTTTCTTAGCACTTTACGTTTCTTAAAAAAACAACAAAAAACAAACAAACATTAAATGCAAGGCCCAAGAACCACTCATGGGAAAGGGCTAATAAATGAGGTGTGTGATATTAACATCAGACGCGCAAGCGAGGATTGCGAGAATTTAGCAGATATATAACAATTTAAACTAGACTCTAAGAGCTTAATATTGTAGTTTTCGAAAAACATCCCATTCTTTCTCTGTAATTAAATAATCTTAGGGAAAATTTCGGAATTGTGTAGCCGTTCTTAAAAGAAATATGTAACGAACCTGATAGATCTGAAATAATATTTCGCAGCATTTCCTTGAAAACATCAATTAAGCTTTAATTTTGTGACGAGGGTAGGTTTGAAACTACACTTGGATGTCATACATCATTTACCAGTCAATCATTTTTAAGATTTCGGCTAAAATCGTCTACCTCTTTTTAACACACCCAGCATTTTAATCTGTCGCTATGTAACAAGGAATGATCTAAGAAAGAGATTGAATCTTTTTATACATTTGACAGTTTAGATATTTCTTAATGAGGAAAGCTTAGATGTGGAACACAGCGCCGGATAAAAATGGGGCACCAGTGAGCATCGAACTCACCTACGCAATTCTAACTTATCTAGCGAGCCAACGTGCTCAAACAAAATATTACCGTAATTTCCCATGTATATTCCTTCATCCATAATACTTATTAAAATTGTGCTGAAAGTTGAGATAATGCTTCAAATGCATAATACGCAACCTTTGTGTGGTAATCAAACCCTATAAATTGTACCTCACCATTTTCATTACGGCCATGGATCCAACTCTTATTTTAAAATGGTTTTAAATATAGAATAATATTTTTAATTTAGTTTTAAATAATTCTTATTTTTATTTTAAACATTTTTAAAAGTTATTTTTGGGACCAGTGCATAATACGCAACCCTAATTTTGCTTATTATTTTTTTATGAAAATGTTTATTATACATGGGGAATTAAAGTAATAAAACATTATATTCGTATAATTTTTTTATATAAAAATGTGACCGTAAAATATATGTGCAAAAACCATTAATAAATGACTGTGTTTGCGCATGCGTTCCCCTATTTTCAGTCCTTGATTATCTACCCCTATCTTTCTTTATCTCTCCATGCTGTATTTTGCGATAGCATCCTCGACCCAAACATTTATCAAAAAATGCATTGACTGGATAGAACGCCACTACTGAATATTTATACTGCTGCAATACAGTAGCTTTAACCAAGAGTGTATTTATGTACTGAAGGTATGAGAAAATAAAAACGCATATGTTGATTTATCTGTGTGTACAAGTGTGCGTTCCAGTGTCTCCCATCATTCTACTCTGGGGCCTTGGGACTCCAGTTCATCTTAAACAACCTGCTGCCTAATGCCTCACAATAATTGGCCGTTAATTGGTTCTAATGTCTTGTCGCACTTGTCATAATTTGCTGCTGAATGCAGGGCCATTCAAAAATATCGGACGCAATTATCAGGAAAATAAAATGATGCCACAAAAAAAAATAAAAATGGCGATAATAAAAAATAATGATCTTTTTTCTTTTTCTCGATATTTTCCGTTTTTATTTTTTTTTTCGTAAACAAATGACGTTAAATACTATCAATATGAATAACATCAATCGCCTATATTGATATACTAGTTTTTTTTTATCATTGAAATTTTCGATTTTCATATTTGAATTTTCTGATGGATCTTAATTCTTAAGTTAATGATTGAATAAACTCATGGTGGGTTCTACGACAATAAAATATCTGTATAATTTTCTGGCATCGTTAAATATGTGAGCCTAACATCTTTAGAAAATATTATATAATTCTTATAAATATGAAAGATGGCCGTTATTTTAATTCATAACGCGGTACAAATGATGATTTAAAATTTAAAATTTATCTTAACCATACCGACTCAGATGTTAAACAACATTTATCTTAACTCTTCTTTCTTTTCTTTTTCTCATTTGAAACCAAGTAGAGTTTATATTTATTTTTGTATACACAAATCCAATACTTTTATTTCAATATACACACAGACACAGATTTTTATATCACATTACACATATTCTTCCTCTCTGTGACTTTCCAAGTTCATGAACCAGAACTCTCTTTCTTACTCAAAAAAACAAATTTCTTAATTAACTTGTAAAACTAAAACCAGACTCTATTCAACATATAATCCTTAACATTCTTATTCAAAAGAAATAGTTCAACATTCAATCTTAATCAGAATGCAGTTGAAGGAAGACAACTTTTCTCCCTTAATTACGACACATCATTGCATGATTGTTTTATAAGATAAAGTTTCAATATATATTTTAAAATTGATGTGTCAATAAAGTCTCATTGTTTTTTTTGTTTATCCTTAAATGTATTATAGATAAATGCTCTTAGAACACACAATTACATTTGATAACCTTAACATTTATAAACAATAATGCAGCATTTACATTTTAACTTCTTTATTCAGATTATTCATATGTAGTTGTCGAAGCATATATTCTCCTTTAGTTCATTAACCCTTTCGCCAGGGGAATCTCTTTGTATAGCTATAAATATATATATACCTTTATATCTTCCTCTATTTTTTTCCTCAGGCTTTCAGCCTTACCACCTGCAATAAATGTAAGCTTGTTATATAGATAGTGTTTCCCAAATGTTTTAACATTTTGAATCATCTTTACACAAGCACACATAATATTCACACAAAACTTTGTCCTTTGTAACTGTTCCATGTAACTTGTTATTAATATATATATTTGTATACATATATTTATGAATAAAAATGACAATAGGAAAACTGGTAATTGCTGACGCGTTTCGTCCAATGTGGACTTTATCAAAGCAAAATACGAAAATGAAATTAAATGAACAACGTAACTAATAAAAACAAAAAAAAACAGAATGTACCTAGCAACTGGAATGTAGAGAAACGCTATTTTCATATTTTTTAAATGAAAAATAACGTCAGAGATTGTCACGTGTGGAGAATATTGTCATTATATCTGTGTTGATGTATTCAACCATTTTCTTTCGATTTTATGAATCTGTTGTGCATATTTGTTTGTAAGAGCATTAATTTTGTTAAGAAAGGTGAAATAGGGAAAAAGTTTATCGGTCTTGTGTTTGTTTTTCTTTGCCTTCTTTGGACTTAATTAAAGCCCAACTTTCTCATGTAGTTGGACCGGCTAGCAGGAAAATCTGAACCCACATGTGTTTCTTCTACTTCTACTCAACAACATCACAGTCACGGTCCACTACATAGTTCTTTTCTATTGTATTCTTTTTTCTGTCATTTCATGTAACTGAATTGTATCTATATTAAATGGGTGATCTTCTGATTCATCATATTCGATGGAATGGATTTTATTTTTATTTTGTTTGTCTGGGTTCTACATGCTTTCTCCCAGTGGTTCATATTGCCACAAGCCCTACATATTGATCTGAAAGCAGGACATTTTTTCCTATCACGAATTCATGTATTCTGCCACAACATCTGCACAGATTTGGTTTTAAGTGTTGTGTTTTGTTTCATTTGAATTGTTTTTGTTTTGTATTCGTGTCAATTCTTTTGCTGTGTTTTCTGCTATATTTGCATTCTGCAGATTTAGGGAAGCCATTTGTTTATTTGTTTATTTGTGGCTTCAAATGCCCTAGCAGTGTCTTCTGCCTCAGTTTTAATTTATCTTTTCCAATAAGTGACTTTTGCACTTCAGGATCTACACATCCCCATAGCAGCTGGTCAATGAGCCTTTCTTCTATGTCTTTGAATTTATACTTCTTTGCAATGTTTCAGTCGGAATAAAAAATTGTCAGTGGGTTCTTTGATATCTTGTTTTAACCCCTGGAATTCGTACCTGTGTATTCTGTGGTTTGAACATGGTTCAAGGTGTGTGCTGAATTTTTCAAATATTTTGTCTGACCTGCCACTATCTTTGACACTGCGATCCCACAAATTGTATAAATCCAGACCTTTTCCGCTACTCTATAGCAGCTAATCTTTTCTTTATCTGTTGTTCTCTTGAGGAAACTTTTAAATGTCAGCTCGCATTTTTGTCTGAATTTTCTACTGCTTCAATGATGTCAACAGCTTCCCAATCCATTTTTGGGTAAAAATTCATGGGCATAGCATTAGCCATTTTTTTTTAAAGATTTGATCTTTCAGTATTTCTTTGGTGTGATGTGTAGCTCAACCACTGCTACCATGTTATGCTTTGTAATTATTTAACAATAACTAAAGTCAATATTTGATGTTTAACAATATTTATTTCTTACATATGGGTTGCACATTTTTCTGCCTTGTCATTTATTATAAAAAATTCCTGGCTCTCTTTTTGCTTTTACACTATTTCCAACACATGCATGTTGGGTCCCTCACTTACTCCCCTTTTTTCTTACTATATGTAACAACAGCACTGGTTCAAGCCATAGCAGGTGCTATATTAAGGAAGAAAAATATATTCACAATGAAAAATAAAACAAGAGATTCATGGGGTTAATCTTCAATTGGTTTATATAGCTCTTGGTACAACAAAAGTTAACCTTTTCCTCCATCAATCTCTATAGTGACTCTGGGCCTGTCTAAATTTCTGGAGGAACTGGGTTCAAAGTCTTGGAATCAGGAAATCTGGTGGCAGCTGATGTGGATTTCAGAGACACTCAATGTGGGTTCTCTGCTCAAAGTCTATGAGCCATCTGCTTATATACACTTCAGCCCAAAACTAGTGTGGAGTTGAAGGGTTCTGGGGATTTGGTGATTCCCCAATTTTCATTAATCCCAATAAAGGTTTTCTTTGTTCCCTATTTCTGCTATTCTTAATCAACTTTCCAAATTTGAAGAATTATCCATCTTCTTTTGGAGTAGTCACAGAGATCACACCTCCCTTAACTCCAACCTGCTTCAATTCACATCTCACACCACAACTCCACACAGGTGGGGCTAAATTCTGTCTCTTACTCTTTCCTTCTCGGTATTCTAACTCTGCCCAATTCTCAGGGCTGGCATAACTGTCTTTGTGACAAATCTACTTTTTAAAGTGCATAGGGGAAAAGGTGTAGTTTATTATTCTCATTAATTTCAATTCTCTGACTCCCTTTCACTTCCCTATTATTACCCCTATCCAGCAAGAACACAAACCAGAGCACTGCTTCTCATTTTAACCTTCTCAGTGATAGATAAAAATTATTTTCCAATTTGTTTTTGCCAAAGAAAATATATTTGTTTACCAAAATTCTCAACAAAGAGACACACTGTTTACCATCTGTTGAAACTTGACTAATGCATGGAATAATAATGCAACACAAAATGTACTTAGAACAAAATGTATTGGAACAAGAAAGGGTACACAATATTTACATATAGTCTTTTGTATATTCCTGGTAAGACCGTTCTTGGAGAATGTGTTGACTGAGTTACAGTCGGGCAGAGTCTCTGGTTGAATCTCTTGATTCCCCGCTCTCTTCCCAGTACCAACCATATTTATATGGTTGGTACTCCACTATGCAAATTAGGTGGATCCTACCACAACACCATCCTTGGGTCGATTGCTGTCTTAGCGAAAACATAAACCAGACCACCAGCCTGTTACGACAGGATTGATTTTCATAAAGTATTAACTCACAGTGGGTTTATTCTCTGTTTTCATTTCTCAATTCATTTCTAATTTCCCAAGAGATAAAGCGATTTCCCAGTTTGCTTTACCTGCATGCCAGATTTTCAATAGATAAAAAAGTAAACTCTCAGTGCGTTGTTCCAATTCATAGGGGTGAAACAATCTAAATGGCCTTTTTTTCAATTCCACATTACCAGAAAAAATGTCTCCCATTCTCTTTTTCTATATCTCTATCTTCCAGTTTATATTTCATTTTGGGTTTAACCCATTTTTTATCTTTAGAATTAATGTTTAACAGCATCAGTGTCACAAGTCTGTACTTTCACTCAGTGAAAGCAGGCAAGCAATAAATATTAAATAAAAATAAGAAGACATGAACAGTAAAAAAGGGTTCAGTTCAGATTGATATATACCGGGAAGCACTATAGCCAAAATATTGTGATAAAAACAACTAAGATGAGGACAATAGTCCAAATATAGATAATGTAAATAAATAGAATATTTATCTGCACCTAGAGAAAAATGAACAGTTCCTTTACTCCTACATTTCTTATATTGCAGTCTTATTTGTTCAAGCCTTTCATGTGAAGCATGAATATACCTTTGTCTATTAAGTGATGTTCTTGCTTCAACTTGGTTTTGGAAAAGGCTTTGTTGTCATTGTTTTTATAATTCTGTTGCTAATGTTTTTCTCCTGAGAGATATTTCCATTTCACTGTTATATTAAACACATCAAATTTTTAACATGAAAAGATATTGAGCAAAAAGTGATTTATATAATACCAGAAGTAATCAATGAAGCCACTGAATGTCTAAAAAATATAAAGGGAACAGATTGATTAAACAGTTCATTGGTTTCTATTTTAGCTGTGAATTTCCACTTTATTGAATCTCAATAAATTTTTTCAAGACTTTTGTTTCATTGCATCGCAATATTAAAACTTTGTAACAGTTACCATCATTTTTGATGGCACAGGTACAAGATTGATATATAATAATATACAAAGAGTTGCTCTATATAAATGCCTCCTACTTATTTCCATGGAAAATACAACAGATATACAGAGCAGATAATAACACCACTGGATAGAGTCAAGTTGAAACATTATTTTTTCATATAATCACTACAATTAACTATGCATTTTGAGATATTTTTTTAATTTTGGGTTGATAGTTGTGTAGGGGTCACCTAAACATGGTTTGTTTATTATATTGCTGTTGCCACTGCTGAAAGATTACCCACCTAGATCAAACATTATACAGTGAAAACATCAGATCAAAAAATCAGCTAATAACCATGTCATGTGAGAGACTTTTGATAAGCCCCTGGATGTAGATGTTTGACTGTATTTCTACTTTCAGAGGATAAACGAAAAGATTCCTCACAATAAGAATGAATTAATGATGTGAAATGGAAACAAAAATAAATTTGACAAACAAATAGCAGAAAACACTGACTGTGTATGAATTCCCACTATTGACTTTGCAATTTTTTCTCCAGCCATTATCTTTCCCTGAATAAAAATAACAATAGGCATGGTTCCTGAATTTTTACGATGCTACTTACTATATATATATATATATATATATATATATATATATATACAGAGAGAGAGAGAGAGAGAGAGAGAGAGACTCAAATTCCTATTGGAAAAATAAAAATAACAATTGGCATGGTTCCTGAATTTTTACTATGCTACTTACTATATATATATATATATATCACTGTGGGGAGTAAAGAATGAATTTGTAAACAGTCACTATTAATGCTGCTGAAAATGCAAGACTCTCCTAGTGATTGAGTTCTCTGAGTGACTACTGTGTTTATGAAAAATAAATACACAAAAATTCACCATTTTCTCTGCTGGGTGTCAATAACCTAGGGGTTAGAATCTTTGACTGATACCAAATCAGTTGGGATTTGGTCCTGGCCTGAAGTGATCGGATGTCGAGCCACACTGATGAGCTGTGATACGTACTATATATATGGAGGCATGGAGGATTAATGGATTGTGGCTTTGACTGAGGAATTGGAGATCTGAGTTTGAATTCCAATCATGTTCATTACATTCACTTTTGTGTTAAAACCCTTGGGAAAGATATGAATCCATCTCTCCTTCCCCCAGCTATGGGTAAATAGCAGAACAGACTGGGTACTATAGCTTTGGGTAGCAACCAGTCTAGGAGTATGAAAAACTCTGAATTCAAAACCTCCAACTATAAATAGTAGGGCAGTTTGTGCTCTGTAGCCATGGTTGGCAACCAGACTAGGAAAAGGATAACTGAATACAAATCCTGAGCCAGAGTTTCTAATACAGTCCAATATTATCTTTCATTCTGGCAACACCTGCAACAACATTGGTGCCAAGCTGTCTTGGCCTCTGCCTTTCCCTTGGACAACATTGATGATATAGAGTGGGGAGATGTGCAGCATGAGGAACTGTCAATTTCTTATAAAAAAACCCTGCCCAGGCCTGTGCTTTTAGGTGCAGATCAATGGTTTCTCAAGACCAACAGATACTAATAATATATATATATATATATATATATATATATATATATATATATATATAAAAAAAAAAAATATATATATATATCAAGTGTAGCTAGTTTTCTCTTCATCACCAAAAGGCCCAGTGGTATGATGCTTGCATTGTATTGCAATGATCCAGGTTTGATTCTTTCTAGAGGAGGCGCACTACTAATGAGTCCCAAAAAAGGATGAAATAGCCGTCCAGAACTTTCTTCATTCTATTCAGAATTCTTGTTCTAGACTCAATGAATTATTATGAGAAATCATTTAAATCTGAAAAAAAAATTCTATTACATATATATATATATATATATATATATAGAGAGAGAGAGAGATAGATAGATAGATAGATAGATAGATAGATATTACACTCGTATATATATAATGCATGTATAGGCTGAATTAGTAGATTTCATTATCTCACACCACTTTATGTTTTTTTAATGTTCATCCAGCTGTGACACTATTGGAAAGATGCTAATAAATTGAAAAACACTAAATTTTGATAGACTGAAGACATACCGATGACCAGACGAAGGAAAATGAAAGAAAGGGATATTTGTTTATTGGAAAAAAAAACTAGAAGGTAATCAAATTTCTCATTCCCCAGAGAGGTAAAACAAAGAGTCCATCTGGTTTTGATTAGAACAGAAACTATGTGACAAGCTATTCTGGAGTTCCAAGTACCTCCTGGAAAGAAAGAGATAAGATTTTTATGATCATTGTGAGTGAAGGAAAGAAGCACAGACCCCTGGCCACGAGTTCAGTCAATTGATAAGTATTAACTTTTAAGAGCAGACAGATTTTCAGCAGAAAATATATAAAAGAATAACAATTTAATTTTTCATCTGCCAAAACGTGATAAAACTGCCCAAAATTGAGGAATTGTTCCCATTTTGCCACTTGTTGACCAAAGGGCTGATGATGGGATAAGAATGATAGATTCCAGATGTAAAAATGACCACACACAAAAACACGATAAGAAAGAATTTTGAATGATCACTAAAATTTGGCCATTGGGCTAGACCACGCCTAGCACTTAGGGGACAGGTTTGGTTAGGTGACCAAAGGGTTCAGGTGGTGAAGGTGAAGGTGAAGTGAAGGTGAAGGACTTTCCATGACCCTCGGGAAGTGATGGTGAAAGGCACTCACACAAATCAGGAAGGAGATGGGTTTAATCAGGTAACCAAAAGAAGGAGAAGGCCCAGGTAGAATCCCAAGGAGGTAGGAGGGACTACCCCATATTTAGACATTTTCAGGGAGACCCCTGATTGGTTGTTTGGGGAATTCAGGCATTCCCAGTGCACATCATGCCCCACCACAGCTCTTACATAGGGGTCCATAAAAACAGAACGGTGAGACACTACAGCAGAGAGAGTCAGAGACAGCAAATATACCACAGCCAGACTACAGCAGAGACCACCACTTCATCTGATCTGATGTGACTTGTCATCCTGAAGAAAAAGCCTCCAACTTAAAGCCTTGTTCCAGATGTCTTGTTTCAAAATCATAACAATAGTGTGTCATAATAATTGGGAAGGGTTGATAGTCATTGCATGGAGAATATAAGTCCTGCTTAAGCCATTAATAACACTACCATCAACTTTGTATCAAATAACTGTATATAAATATTTTTTTCTTCTATCCAATTTATTTTTTTTCTTTCATGTGACTTTACTCTGACCAGACCAAACCAAACCATCGATTCCAGTCAACCATTCGGACCAAGTCAGTCTTGCAATCAATTAATCACAACATGGGGTGAGAAAAGACTTGGGTCGATGTGACCAAATCCATGATCAGCTAACGGGATTGAACTGGAATATGGAATGGCTGGGATAGATGTCATATTATTATGTTGATTATTATATAGATTATTATGTGGATTATTATATGGATAATGATGTGGATTTTTATGTGGCATATTATGTGGATTATTATATAGATTATTATGTGGATTATTATATAGATTATTATGTGGATTATTATGTAGATTATTTTGTAGATTATTATGTAGATTATATCGATTATTATACAGATTATTATGTGGATTATTATGTAGATTATTATGTGGATAATGATGTGGATTATTTATGTGTATTATATAGATCATTATGTGGATTATTATGCAGATTATTATGTAGATTATTTTGTAGATTATGTGGATTATATAAATTATTATACAGATTATTATGTGGATTATTATGTAGATTATTATGTGGATAATGAAGTGAATAATGATGTGGATTATTTATGTGTGTTATTATATAGATCATTATGTGGATTAATATGCAGATTATTATGTAGATTATTTTGTAGATTATTATGTGGATTATATAGATTATTATACAAATTATTATGTGGATTTTTATGCAGATTATTATGTAGATTATTATGTGGACTATATAGATTATTATACAGATTATTATATGGATTATTATGTGGATAATGATGTGGATTATTATGTGTATTATTATATAGATTATTATGTAGATTATTATGTGGATTATTATGTAGATTATTATGTAGATTATTACATTGATTATGTAGATTATTAATCAATCACAATGTGGGGTGAGACAAGACTTGGGTCAAAGCAATCAACTATATGATCAGCCAAGGAGATCAAGCTTGAATACCGAGTGATTGTGGTAGTCGTCATACACCCTTTGATTGTAGTTTATATCACCTTTATATACTTAGCCTTAAACCTAACCAGCCTGCTGATGAGTACTGACATCAAACCCTCCAGTGTTCTTCCTTGTCCAGTATTTTCACTTCATTTCACAGGGGCTGATGATTGCCCTTTTTCAGGATTAGCCATGCCTAATTTCATTGTCTCACCCCTCATTATGATTTTTCGATGTTCCTCCAGCCTTAGAATGTAGTTTTATTTCATATACTTTGCCACAACTTCTTTATTTGTAGATTATCTCTTATATATATTCATTCACATCTTGAAATTTATTCCTTCTGAAAATGTTGAATTCAATTTCTTCGAAAGTTCTCAACTTCAACCTCGTCCATTACAAACTGTACTTCAGCACTTTTCACAAATTTTCTCAACGTAACAATTAGAAATTGGAACACTAAGAATAAATTAGCAATAAAACTAATGAGAAAGCTGAATATGTTTTTTGTAAACAAAACTCTCAACTCATTGATTTGTTTTCAACCTCAAGTCGAAAATCTGGGACCATATGGAAATGGGATCACTATTTGTTTTTCATTTTCTATATTTTCTATTTGATTTTCTGGGATGAGGAGTTATTATTTACACTGTTAACATGCAGACTATTGTCCTCATCTTTGTTGTTGTTGCTATCACAACATTTCGGCTGTTGTACCCTCTAGCCTTCATCAGGTGTATGTTGATCTGAGTAACCTACAGGGAATTTCGAACTGAACACTTCAAATTAGTGATATCTTATCTTATTCTTATTTTTATTTCTGCTTGGTTATTGCTCACTTTGTTTCCAGGGATTGAACTCATAATTACTATGTCACAAAATTTACAACCAATGCTTTAATCCACTAGTTTATTATCCTGTAGGTCAATTCTCAGCATAGAACTTGGAGCCTTAAACCTAACCGACCTGCTGATGAGTGCTGCTACTGCTTGTCATATTTGATTGCACTTACTGAAGCTGTTCTCTTTTGTTACAGCTGCTGCTACCGAGTGAAACTTGCTGTCATTTGTCTTTCTTTATTAATGGCTTCTATATTGTATTTATTTCTATGCTAGGCCTACTAAGGAGGTCCTCATAGCCTAGCATATGTTAATTTTTTCAGACATCTAACCTTCCAGTGTTCTTCCTTGTCTAGCATTTTCACTTCATTTAACAGGGGCTGATTGATGTAATGGAATAACCTGTCACCCCCCATGCATGACTACCCTATAGGTAGTAACTACCTATAAGTATCAGTAAGGCAACAGACTACAGGAGTCTAGCTGGGATCTGTTGAGTATGACTCAGATTTACACAAGAACTACCAACCTTCCAATAGCAGCACTCACTACTGGATTGACTTGCAACGATTTTACGCATAACTGTTACCTTATTTGGTATTGTACTGGTTTCTACAATAAACCTTTACTTATTTTATCCACCATTTTTGTCAAGTATATATTTCTATTAGCTGGAATATAACATTGATGATTACTCTTTTCCCTCCATACATGATCAGCCATGCCTGATTTCATTGTCACATCCCTCATTATAGTTTTTCAATGTTCTTCCAGCCTTAGAGGGCAGCTTGTTTCACCTTCATATACTTTGCCACAACTTCTTTATATTGAACCTTTCACATAATGCTTGTTTTTTCATCTGTCTTCAGTTTCTCTGTGAGTCAGGAACTGTGATATATATCTATATATTTATATATAATACTTTGTATGATATTTATATATTACTAGTGTTGTATTTAAAATATTTTCAAGCAAAACTTATTTGGAGAATTCATTTCATTAAGTTATTCTCATCCTTCCTTCCATTATGTTCAGATGTTAGTATATCATGGATATACTAATACCAAATGTGGGCCTTGGCATGTGGAAAAAAAAACATGGACTTACGTGCCTAGAATAAGACATAGTGTCAAAAGAATGTTTTTCCCTTGACACTGCTATTATTTTAACTACCTTCACTCTTTGGCAATGTTTATTGCTTTAAGAAGTGATGATTAGAATTGGAATAAAACTTAAACATAAGAAAGTGAATTTATACATTTTCTTTGTTCTTAAGAATTTACAACCAAAATAATAATCACTATTTATTTATCATATTATTTATTGGAATGGTTGGCAAAAATTCAGCTAATTGCCAATTGATTTGAACTTTATAAAATAGAAAATAATAAGGATTTTCTTAGAGTTGATTCATATATTTTAATAATTTTGTAAATGTTGATAAATTTATGAATAAAAAATTTTTTTTCACATTTATCTCTTTATAAATTGGTAAATGATAAATATTGTATTGCAGTAGTTCTAATTGTATTAAATTTTAGAATGTTGTAAATATAAAATTATTCTTGTAAATAAACAATCTAATAAATAAATAGTGTTTAATGTTTTTATTGTAAATTTTCAAGAACAAAAAATGTATAAATTCACTTTTATCATATGTTTAGATTTTATTCCAATTTTAATCATTGCGTTTTAAAAAACAATAAACATTGCCAAAGAGTGAAGGTAGTTAAAATAATAGTGGGGTCAAGGGAAAAATCGCCCTTTTGACACTCTGCCTTATTGTGTGCACGTAAATCCATATTTGCCCTTCTCTCTTTCCAAAATCCCCATTAAATTATTAGGAGATTGTTGAAATTTTCAAGTTCTCTAACAATTGGAAATCTCCTTCCATTATAATAAGTAAACATAACATGAGTTGAATACACAACTATGACAAAAGAAGATTCTGTTACAAATTCCTCATCTCAGAAATTCAGATTGAAATCAATTAAATTTATCTTTTACAATTTGAAGCAATCATTGATAATTTATATGTAAGCCCAGTACCTCTCCTGGTGACTAATGAAATATTTTTATATTTTGTATCTGGGGGTCATTTCATCTCAAATCAGTCTATTGCCACAGGTGACACTCTCAGAAAATTCACAGGTGTTTCTTGATCAACTTTATTGATAAATACCAAATATTAGATTCGTATCTTTAATAGATTTAAAATCAGAGTATCCTGAAATTCTACTGCATTTTTTGCATTTATCTAAATAAGGCTTTCAAAGAATTTCTGACATTCACATATCCAAAGATATTGCATGTACTGATTTGATACTTGGGAAAAATAGTTAATATTTACTGTAGATTACGAAAATGTCAGTAACTTAGTTGTGTACATTATTTACATTATTTATATTATTCGAACTATTGTCCTCATTTTTGTCGCCATATTTATCACAACATTTCAGCTGTTGTTCGCTCCGGCCTTCTTCAGGTGGTTGGAATTTCGAACTGAACCCTTTATTTTGCTCACTGAGGTAGACTGTTCTAGTTCCACATGCTATGTTTAATGGATGTCAGTTATCAGTTATCTCCTGTTAATTTCCTTCTGAAAGGTCTCCACTGCCTTAACCGGGTATTGAACTCACACTGGATCTAACCAGTGACAGAGTGACCAGTTGTAGATTATGAAAATGTCAATAACTTAGGTGTGTCTTATGTACTTTTATTTTTACAAAGACCCGAAAACAGCAAAAATGCCAAATGACACTGCCCAATTTGAGAGCTTCTCATTTACAAAGTATATCAGATACAGCACCTAAATTAGTTTTCCTGTCATTTATAACCAAGTAGATTATTTATATACAGTAACTATATTCATTTCTCTTAAAGAAATGTCAGTATTACTGTTTCAAAATTGCCTATTTTCCTAACATCAGTCAACCAATTAGGCATATTTCTATATTTTTATCACATATTCTTATAAGTCTGAAGACCAAGTGACAGAAGTTTCATTTTGTGGACAAAATTCTGTCTAAGGTTAAAACATATTTTTCTTGAACAGCTTGTCTTGCTGAAATCATGGTTTTGTCAATTTTGGCAGCATTTAAATATGAAACAAAGTTGTTACCCTATAATTTTCTATGCAAATAAATTTATTTTAGCTTCATTTTTACCTTTGTTTCAAATAGTTTAAATGTTATGGGCACTAAAAATTGTTTTTCTGATGGTCTACAAAATTTTAACTGAACAAAGAAACTAAACAAAAGACATTAAAATTAGGATTTCACTAGATTATTTTAATTTTAAATAAATCAAGTGAAATTAGTGAAAATGCTACAGAATTTGTTCATGTTAAGCAATTTTATTGATACTCTAAAATAGTCATAAATCAGGATCATTGCTGAGGAAAAAAAGGATATTTTTAAATTGGAAAAATTATATTGAATCAATTGCTAAGTCTGCTGCTAGGAAAGTTGGTTCACTGTGTTGTACTAGACAATCTTTTTCTCCAGAATTTATCTTATAAATTTCTGATCTGGTGCTCCTGCTATACAGATTCTTGATAAAATCCAAAGAGGAATCTTCAATGTTATTGGTCCTGACCTGGCATCTCTGCTTTAGTCCTTTTTCCCACCACTGTAATGTAGCTTCCCCTTGCCTTTTCTATAAATATTTTTTTAGGTTAGAAGACCTTAAAAATGTTTTTTCAGATGGTCTACACAACTTTTTCCTGAACAAATAAGGATTCATAGAATAATAGCAAATCCAAAGTGTTCAAAGATGGATTACATAGAATTATATAACAATCTACATGAGCAGAGATTAATTATATAAAATGATATCATATCTTATAAGATCCAAGATGGATCAGACATAATATCATATCCTACATGATGGATTATATTGAATCATGTCACATCCTATGTGATCATAGATGGATCACAAAAATGATAATATATCCTATATGATCTGAGATGGATCACATATAATATCATATCCTATGTGATACAAGATGGATTACATAGAATCTTATCACATTTCTTATTCCAAATAAAAAAAGTGTATATGATAACAAACAAGACTTGAGATTACCTTTCTCTTCCACTCCTAGCAACACTTTGCATCTTTAGTGATATTATCCCCTTGCTTGGGGTGAAATGATTTAAAAAAATCCACAGATATGTTGTAGTCATGGAACTTACAAAGAGCTTATTCAATCCTTAACTTAAGAATTATGAGTCATCAGAAAATTCAAATAGTAAAACCATGAAATTTTCATGGCTATTACTAATAGCTACTAACCTCTGTTTTTGAACTGTAAATCCCTAAAATGAGTGCATTCAATTTCACACTAAAAACTCTTCTTCTGTCCTGTGCCAGACTAAGTAAAATCTAGTAAATAATGGTGAATGCTACAATATCACTATAGTTACCAATCTTATCTCACAGAGTGAATTTCTAAAATAAGCAAGTTCAATCCTCATTGAGTCCTCTACTCTTGTGACCCTGTGTCAGACTTAATGTTCGTAAATAATATTTACATAAATAAATATGTAAATAATTGTTCAGCACTATTTTTATGACCTTATACCAAACTCATCTAAGCTTAGTAAAAACTATATATGCTCAGTATCACTATGGCTATGAATATCATCTTGTAAGGTTAATTCCCAGAATGTAATGGTAAAATAAGCCATTTCCTTAAGGAAACTTTTGGCATTCATTGACCAAGCAGCCAGTGCTGATACTGGTTGAAATTTATAAAATCTTTCTCTTAAAACAATTTTTGCAAAAATTACGTTTCTCAAGTCTAGTAAACTGTTATTACTATTTTCAGTATTGAATGGAGTTTCATTACTTGAATTTTGGTTGAAGTCAAGTGGAATGTCAACATCTTGATTATGACATTATTTTCTCTTCAAGTTACGTGTGATATCCATTTTAATTGTTGCTGCTGTTGAAAGTCTTCAAGTGATATGATTTCTGTCATTTGGTAAAGTTCTTTCTTTGTGATTCTGTAGAACCAGTCCACAAGGTTCAAAGAGGGATGCTCCTCACTACAACATTCATGCTTCATTTGCTCAAAGTCATTTTTAACCATTGATCTGAGAAAGTGGTTGCATTATGGAAGTTAAAATGGTTGTGCATTTATGCATATTTTAGGTGTGTGCTTGTTCACATATGATAAACAAAGAAAAAGATGCCTACAAAATCTTTGGTTTCTGCTACAGATCATTTATTCTTTATTATGGCGACTGTAGTGAAACAAATTTCTCAATGTCTCTTTGGTATGACCATTTTGTTTTTCTTGGCTCAGAAGTTAGGAAAAGTAAGTATATTGTATTTATGATTGAGCTCAAGTCAGCCTTGTGCAGAGTTGGAACAACCAAAGAAAGGTTTGCACTTACTTTATCACTGTGAGTTTAATACATGGTTATGGGATTTCAGTTTTCTTTTTCTTGGTCCAGAAGATTGGGTAAGACAGTATAAATATCATTACAATGGTTTCTCTCAAGTCAGCCTTGCACTGAGTTGGAACAACCAAAGAGAAAGCTTGACTTCCTTCATAGGTGGAGGTTTTTGGAAGACGCATCATATTGGAAAGTGGGAAGACAGTTCAGTTGTCAGTGAACAGAAAAACTAAGGTTCCTCAGTGGGAACATAATTAACATGTGGTGCTTCATCTTGGAGAAAAAAGAAGACAGAGAGTGAAGCAGGAAAATGTTTCTTTTTTTAAAGACTTTAACAGAACCATCAAAACCAAAAGATGGAACCAAGTAGGGTAATCATATTTCCAGTTCCTTTACTCTTAGCATCATGGAAAATGGATTTCTTTTTCTTATTTTTTTAATATTCATTTTTATTATTTTATTTATTGTTTTATTTAATTTTCCAACAGTATAGAGCTGACAGTTTAGATATTTCTGAATGGATTTGGTGCCATGCAAGATATCCATATGAAATTTTTGGTCTGCTGAGGCTTGAGTCTTGAATGAAACTAAAGTTTGGTTTTGATAAAAATAAACTTGAAAATCCATTAAAAAAGAGTAATTCTTGTTTGATCATCATTACAAGTATATGTGGAATATGAATTGCACAGATTGAGTGATTTTTTACGACTTGCCAACCCTTTGTATTTTTTTTTTACAGTGGTGTTCTTCCTGCAAAAGACCCTGAAGTCACTTGAGGTAGAGGGTTATAGTGTAAGAGCTAGAGATTATGTGGATATGTGTGGAAGATAACAGTTAACCCCAGACTTGAACAGATTAAGATTGTAGTGAGTAGGGAAGCAACATCTTGGGAGCCAGTTCCCCAAACAGTGGTTCATAGGAAGAAGCTGCCTGAGTGGGATTTACATCTTACCAGGGTTATTTAAAATAGAAATATATTTTTTACTGTAAGAATGATTCTTCTTTTTTTTTGTGAGAGAATCTTGCATTAACAATTTTTTTAGAATAGCTATGATTTTTTTCTGATACAGATTTCTACTATTTAACCCATGGCTGGAGGAGGAGATGGATTCATATTTTTTTCAAGAATATTTATACATAAGTAAATATAACAAATGTGACTGAAATTTGAACTTGGTTCTCCAATTTCTCATTCTGTGCTGCACAGAAAATGATGAGTAAATGATTTTTTGACTGGGAGGGGGTCTTGCATAAGCATGATCCCACTTTCTTGAGTCAGAAAATTTTGGCTCTGTGTCAGACTTAACCAAGATTAATAAATTCTAAAATTTCCAAGATGAGTGAATTCAGTCCTCACTAGGTGCTCTATTTGTTTAGGCCTTGTGCCAGACTCAGCCAGATGAGTAACTGACAAATCCTAAAATATAATTATGGTTCTTAAACTCATATTTTAGTGTCCATTCACAAAATAAATGAGTTCAGTACACACTAAGTACTCCATTTGTTTTGGCCCTGTGCCAGACTCAGTGAAGATTAATAAATAATGCTGGATAAAAAGAAGTCAGCCTAAGGCAAATATAGATTATCACTGATCTGCCTCAGGGGCTCTCCTTGACTTGTTGCAAATCAAGGCTAGAAAGCTCAGTCTGCCCTGCTATTTACACACAGCTAGGAGAAGACATGGATTCTTGCCTTTTCTGAAACTATTAGTTTGAAAAGATTATCCTTAGGAAGAACAAACCCAGTTTGCTGGTTCCATTATCCATATGTATAATTTTACATAAAAAAGTAAAGTGAATTTTTGCCTCCAACTTTGAGAAGAGCCATTAACATATCCAACATTCTTCAAATGCTTTAACCTCTTCTTTTTATTGTTGTTGTTGTTGTTGAGAACACTGTAACAGACCTTTTTTTTGTAGATATACTATAGTTAACACACTACTTTGGCAGATCCACTCTTCAGCCCTCATCAAGTGTAATGCATGAGAAAAGGAAAACTTCTTTGACAGTAAACAAACAAAAAAGAGATTTGAGCATCTGAACAATTAAGAATGTTTTAATTTGACATTTTTGTTTTGAGGAACTGCCTGAGAAGAATATGGATTGTAAAACGTTAGCTTAAGATCGGAATGGTAGTATTTTCAACTTAGTCGGCTTAAAATCCTGATGAGCTACAACCTTTAGTTATTTTTACAAGTCTTGATAATTTTCTTCTAAGAATATAATGGGAGTGACTGCATTTTTTTTCGCAAATGTATAAAGACCTATTTATTTTATTTAAAATGTAATCTGATCAGGGTGGGGCAGATAGACAGGGAAAGGAATCCAATAAATTTTGTTTTCACAGTGTTCAACATTTAACAGGAGTTAGATTAAAAATAACTTCAGGTTAAATTAATTTAAAAAAGCAGTCAAATATAAACAAAGAAAAATGCAAAAAAGAAAGCCCAAAAAAGAAAGCCCAAAACTTAAAATCTACATTGTTGACAGTTTCTAACTCTCCAGGACTCTTCTATGCAAAATAGAAGAGATAGCTCTATCTTTTAGCATTCTCACATTTTTTTAAAAACAACTGGAAACAAAAGCTTAACCAGAGATCATTGTAAAACTGATTTAGGATATAAAAAAAAGTGGCCCAGATGACTAGAATCAAAGTATAATATCTGTTCTGGCAGATCATGACCAGCTCACACAAATTGGTGCCTGATCCACTACAAGCAGGGGATGGGCAAAGATTGGCTAATCTTTTGACCAGTGACCCGAGTGTACATGCTCGGGTATCCCACATTAAATAACTGACCTTGTGTCTCATCCTGACTTGGTAGGGAGTCTTGTAAATATCATATCTGCTCCAACAGCTGATAGCCCCATAACTCCAGCCATCATCATCTGCAGCTCCAACCAACTGTAGCACCAGATTCTCCAGCTCAACTCCAGCCATCCATCTGCAGCTCCAGCCATCTGTAGCACCAAAAAAGCCTCCAGCTCCAGCTCCAGCCATCATCATCTGCAGCTCCAACCATCTGTAGCACCAGCAAGCCTCCAGCTCCAGCCATCATCATCTGCAGCTCCAGCCATCTGTAGCACCAGCAAGACTCCAGTCCATCTGAACCATCTGTACGTGTAAGCCTCCAGCTCAGCCATCATCATCTGCATCCATCCATCTGTAGCATCAGCAAGACTCCAACCATCTGTAGCACCAGCAAACTAGCAAGCCTCCAGCTCCAGCCATCATCATCCAAACCATCTGCAGCACCAGCCATCTGTAATCATCTGCATCTGCCATCTGTAACTCCAACCATCATCATCTGCAGCTCCAACCATCTGTAGCACCAGCAAACCTCCAGCTCCAGCCATCATCATCTGCAGCTCCAACCATCTGTAACACCAGCAAGCCTCCAGCTCCAGCTCCAGCTCCAGCCATCATCATCTGCAGCTCAACCAACCATCTTTAACACCAGCTCAAGCCATCATCATCTGCAGCTCCAACCATCTGCCATCATCATCTCCAGCTCAGCTCCAACCATCTGTAACACCAGCAAGCCTCCAGCTCCAGCTCCAGCCATCATCATCTGCAGCTCCAACCATCTGTAGCACCAGCAAACCTCCAGCTCCAGCCATTATCATCTCAGCTCAACCATCTGTACCATCTCCAGCCATCATCATCTGCAGCTCCAACCATCTGTAACACCAGCAAGCCTCCAGCTCCAGCTCCAGCCATCATCATCTGCAGCTCCAACCATCTGTAGCACCAGCAAGCCTCCAGCTCCAGCCATCATCATCTGCAGCTCCAACCATCTGTAACACCAGCAAGCCTCCAGCTCCAGCTCCAGCCATCATCATCTGCAGCTCCAACCATCTGTAGCACCAGCAAGCCTCCAGCTCCAGCCATCATCATCTGCAGCTCCAACCATCTGTCTGCAAACCTCCAGCTCCAGCTCCAATCATCATCTGCAGCTCCAACCATCTGTAGCACCAGCAAACCTCCAGCTCCAGCCATCATCATCTGCAGCTCCAACCATCTGTAACACCAGCAAGCCTCCAGCTCCAGCTCCTTCCATCATCATCTGCAGCTCCAACCATCTGTAGCACCAGCAAACTCCAGCTCCAGCTCATCATCATCATCTGCAGCTCCAACCATCTGTAACACCAGCAAGCCTCCAAGCCAGCTCCAGCCATCATCATCTGCAGCTCCAACCATCTGTAGTACCAGCAAACCTCCAGCTCCAGCCATCATCATCTGCAGCTCCAACCATCTGTAGCACCAGCAAGCCTCCAGCTCCAGCTATCATCATCTGCAGCTCCAACCATCTGTAGCACCAGCAAGCCTCCAGCTCCTCCAGCTCAACTCCAGCCATCATCATCTGCAGC
The DNA here is from genome assembly GCA_903632075.3 of Acanthosepion pharaonis. Taxonomy (NCBI): domain Eukaryota; kingdom Metazoa; phylum Mollusca; class Cephalopoda; order Sepiida; family Sepiidae; genus Acanthosepion; species Acanthosepion pharaonis. The sequence continues at coordinate 509,832 of CAHIKZ030001389.1, read as the reverse complement.
TCCAACCATCTGTAACACCAGCAAGCCTCCATCTCCAGCTCCAGCTATCATCATCTGCAGCTCCAACCATCTGTAACACCAAAACCTCAGCTCCAGCTCCAGCCATCATCATCTGCAGCTCCAACCATCTGTAACACCAGCAAGCTTCCAGCTCCAGCTCCAGCCATCATCATCTGCAGCTCCAACCATCTGTAGTACCAGCAAACCTCCAGCTCCAGCCATCATCATCTGCAGCTCCCATCTGTAGCTTAAGCCAACCTCCAGCTCCAGCTATCATCATCTGCAGCTCCAACCATCTGTAGCACCAGCAAGCCTCCAGCTCCAGCTCCAACTCCAGCCATCATCATCTGCAGCTCCAACCATCTGTAACACCAGTGGCCTCCATCTCCAGCTCCAGCTATCATCATCTGCAGCCAACCATCTTTTAACACCATCAAGCCTCAGCTCCAGCTCCAGCCATCATCATCTGCAGCTCCAACCATCTGTAACACAAGCAAGCCTCCAGCTCCAGCTCCAGCCATCATCATCTGCAGCTCCAACCATCTGTAGCACTAGAAACCTCCAGCTCCAGCCATCATCATCTGCAGCTCCAGCCATCTGTATTTATCTGCACCAACAAGCCTCCAGCTCCATCATCATCTGCAGCTCCAACCATCTGTAACACCAGCAAGCCTCCAGCTCCATCATCTGCAGCTCCAACCATCTGTAGCACCAAAATCCAGCTCCAGCCATCATCATCTGCAGCTCCAACCATCTGTAGCACCAGCAAGCCTCCATCTCCAGCCATCATCATCTCCAGCTATCAGCTCCAACCATCTGTAGCACCAGCAAGCCTCCAGCTCCAGCCATCATCATCTGCAGCTCCAACCATCTGTAGCACCAGCAAGCCTCCAGCTCCAGCCATCATCATCTGCAGCTCCAACCATCTGTAACACCAGCAAGCCTCCAGCTCCATCTCCAGCTCCAACCATCTGTAGCATCAGCAAGCATCCATTTCCAGCCATCATCATCTGCAGCTCCAACCATCTGTAGCACCAGCAAGCCTCCATCTCCAGCTCCAGCTATCATCATCTGCAGCTCCAACCATCTCCAGCTCCAGCCATCATCATCTGCAGCTCCAACCATCTGTAGCACCAGCAAGCCTCCAGCTCCAGCCATCATCATCTGCAGCTCCAACCATCTGTAGCACCAGCAAGCCTCCAGCTCCAGCCATCATCATCTGCAGCTCCAACCATCTGTAGCACCAGCAAGCCTCCAGCTCCAGCTCCAGCCATCCTGGCCAGCAGAAACAATGTGCAATAAACTGTCCTTTTCAGGACAATGCCTTTCTTCGACTATAGAAACATTCCTTTTTCAGGACCACACTTGTCAATGACTACCAAAACTGTCCTTCTCAGGACAACTCTCTTCTCAGCCTCTACACGAACATGCAGAGATATTTTTGCCTTGTGCATTGTAACCTTATTTTTATTGATGTATTTTCTTTAACAAAAATAAACATGATGATATATTTTTTTACTCAAGTCTTCATTTTGTTTGTTGTTGTCGTCCATCATTCAATATCTGTTTGCAGGCCAATATACCACCTGCAACAAATTATCTTGACTAACAAGCATTTGGATTGATTGATTTGTTTAATGGCACATCAACTCTTTATGGGTCATTTGATGCCAAAATTTAATTTTCTCTGGAGCTTTGAAGTAATAAAAATATATATTATTCTGCTTTCACAGTTGAATACATGGTAGATGATACTCAGCTTTTATGTATATATATGTTTGTGTAGACATGATTACTAGAGGTGGTGATAAGGGAGTTTGGGTAGTATTGATAGCTGTCATGATGTCATGCTCCTTCCTTGTCCTATACTCTTCACCTCATGCGACGTGAACATAGAAATTTGGAGCTATTTGAAGTGTAGATTTGTTTTGCTTAGTAAAGCTATCGGACTCATACTACCTTCCCCCACTTTCTTTCCCTGTGTGTGCTTCCAGCCAATTTTTGCATATGCCGTTTATGGGTACATGACTGAGTGATTAGAATGTTCGCTTTCTGATCATTAGTCCCAGGTTCAACTCTCATTGTGTCATTTATCAGGAAGGTGGCTTCATGATGTAATCAGTCTGGGGGTGGGGGTCAATTCGAGGGTGTGGCATCTTTGGAAAGTGCCTGAAAATCATACTTGTGACTGAAATTAGGTAAACACAACTATTTGGGAGCCACGATGGTTGTATTACCACAAATTTGCAGGTCTTTGTGACAGAGGGTTTGAGCAAACTAGCGTTGTTCAGACTGTTGATCATGTCAGTTGATCATGTTTCCCAAAATGTAACTAAGGTCCCCAAAAACTGTAACCTAATTGGCTCTGTGGGTGTTGAATAAAAACAAATGTGTGTATAAACTGCACAGTGATTGGTTGGCACCTTTGGGTGTTGAATTGAAAAAAAATTTATTTTTCTGCCAAATTTATGGGATGAGGATTGTCATTATTTACATTCAGACTAATATCCTCATCTTTGTTGTTTTATCACCTTTAGTCTTTTCTAGAATGAGGAGTTATCATTATTTACATTCAGACTAATATCCTCATTTTTGTTGCTCTTATCACCTGATTTTCAGTCTGAATTTCTAGAATGAATTATCATTATTTTTTACATTCAGACTAATATCCTCATCTTTATTGTTCTTATCACCTGATTGCCTTCAGTCTGAATTTCTGGGATGAGGAGTTATCATTATTTACATTCAGACTAATATCCTCATCTTTGTTGTTCTTATCACCTGATCACCTTCAGTCTGAATTTCTGGGATGAGGAGTTATCATTATTTACATTCAGACTAATATCCTTATCTTTGTGGTTCTTATCACCTGATTGCCTTCAGTCTGAATTTCTGGGATGAGGAGTTATCATTATTTACATTCAGACTAATATCCTCATCTTTGTTGTTCTTATCACCTGATTGCCTTCAGTCTGAATTTCTGGGATGAGGAGTTATCATTATTTACATTCAGACTAATATCCTCATCTTTGTTGTTCTTATCACCTGATTGCCTTCAGTCTGAATTTCTGGGATGAGGAGTTATCATTATTTACATTCAGACTAATATCCTTATCTTTGTGGTTCTTATCACCTGATTGCCTTCAGTCTGAATTTCTGGGATGAGGAAATTATCATTATTTACATTCAGACTAATATCCTTATCTTTGTTGTTCTTATCAATTTCTGGGATGATCAGCCTTTTAGTCTGAATTTCTGGGATGAGGAAGTTATCATTATTTTACATTCAGACTAATATCCTTATCTTTATTGTTCTTATCACCTGATTGCCTTCAGTCTGAATTTCTGGGATGAGGAGTTATCATTATTTACATTCAGACTAATATCCTCATCTTTGTTGTTCTTATCACCTGATTGCCTTCAGTCTGAATTTCTGGGATGAGGAGTTATCATTATTTACATTCAGACTAATATCCTTATCTTTGTTGTTATTATCACCTGATTGCCTTCAGTCTGAATTTCTGGGATGAGGAGTTATCATTATTTACATTCAGATTAATATCCTTATCTTTGTTGTTCTTATCACCTGATCGCCTTTAGTCTGAATTTCTGGGATGAGGAGTTATCATTATTTACATTCAGACTAATATCTTTATCTTTGTTGTTATTATCACCTGATTGCCTTCAGTCTGAATTTCTGGGATGAGGAGTTATCATTATTTACATTCAGACTAATATCTTTATCTTTGTTGTTATTATCACCTGATTGCCTTCGGTCTGAATTTCTGGGATGAGGAGTTATCATTATTTACATTCAGACTAATATCTTTATCTTTGTTGTTATTATCACCTGATTGCCTTCAGTCTGAATTTCTGGGATGAGGAGTTATCATTATTTACATTCAGACTAATATCCTCATCTTTGTTGTTCTTATCACCTGATCGCCTTCAGTCTGAATTTCTGGGATGAGGAGTTATCATTATTTACATTCAGACTAATATCCTCATCTTTGTTGTTCTTATCACCTGATTGCCTTCAGTCTGAATTTCTGGGATGAGGAGTTATCATTATTTACATTCAGACTAATATCCTCATCTTTGTTGTTGTTATTATCACCCAATCGTCTTCTGTCTGAATTTCTGGGATGAGGAGTTATCATTATTTACATTCAGACTAATATCCTTATCTTTGTGGTTCTTATCACCTGATTGCCTTTAGTCTGAATTTCTGGGATGAGGAGTTATCATTACTTACATTCAGACTAATATCCTCATCTTTAATTGTTCTTATCAATATTTTATCCATGAATTTCTGGGATGATTATTATTCTTAAAAAATATCATTATTTATTATTCAGACTAATATCCTTATCTTTATTGTTCTTATCACCTGATTGCCTTCAAAAAGAATTTCTGGGATGAGGAGTTATCATTTTACATTCAGACTAATATCCTCATCTTTATTGTTTCTTATCACCTGATTGCCTTCAGTCTGAATTTCTGGGATGAGGAGTTATCATTATTTACATTCAGACTAATATCCTCATCTTTTTTTTTCTTATCACCTGATTGCCTTCAAAAAATTTCTGGGATGAGGAGTTATCATTATTTACATTCATACTAATATCCTCATCTTTGTTTTCTTATCACCTGATTGCCTTTAGTCTGAATTTCTGGGATGAGGAGTTATCATTATTAGATCCTTATCTTTGTGACTAATATCCTCATCTTTTTTGTTCCATAAAAAATGATTATTTTCAGTCTGAATTTCTGGGATGAGGTTCTTATCATTATTTACATTCAGACTATTCATTATGACTTTTAAGCTCATCTTTTCTTATCACCTGATTGCCTTCTGTCTGAATTTCTGGGATGAGGAGTTATCATTATTTACATTCAGACTAATATCCTCATCTTTTTGTTCTTATCACCTGATTTGCCTTCAGTCTGAATTTCTGGGATGAGGAGTTATCATTATTTCCAGACTAATATCCTCATCTTTGTGATTATCACCTGATTGCCTTCAGTCAAATTTCTGGGATGATGAGGGTCATTATTTACATTCAGACTAATATCCTCATCTTTGTTGTTCTTATCACCTGATTGCCTTCAGTCTCCAATTTCTGGGATGAGGAAAAATCATTATTTATTTCAGACTAATATCCTCATCTTTGTTTTTCTTATCACCTGATTGCCTTCAGTCTGAATTTCTGGGATGAGGAGTTAAATTATTTACATTCAGACTAATATCCTCATCTTTATTGTTCTTATCACCTGATTGCCTTCAGTCTGAATTTCTGGGATGAGGAGTTATCATTATTTACATTCATTAATATCCATATCTTTGACAAAAAATATCACCTGATTGCCTTCAGTCTGAATTTCTGGGATGAGGAGTTATCATTATTACATTCAGACTAATATCCTTATCTTTATTATTCTTATCATTCTGATTTGCCTTCAGTCTGAATTTCTGGGATGAGGAGTTATCATTAATTAATTCAGACTAATATCCTCATCTTTAAATTCTTATCACCTGATATTCAGTCTGAATTTTCTGGGATGAGGAGTTATCATTATTTACATTCAGACTAATATCCTTTCTTTGTGGTTCTTATCACCTGATTTACCTTCAGTCTGAATTTTGGATGGGATGAGTTATCATTATTTACATTCAAACTAATATCCTCTTCTTTATTATTCTTATCACCTGATTGCCTTCAGTCTGAATTTCTAAATGAGGAGTTATCATTATTTACATTCTGTTACTAATATCCTTATCTTTTTGTTTTATCACCTATTGCCTTCAGTCTGATTTTTTCTGGGATGAGGAAATTATCATTTACATTCAGACTAATGCCTTAGTCTTTTGGTTCTTATCACCTGATTGCTTCAGTCTGAATTTCTGGGATGAGGATTTATTTCATTCAGACTAATTATCCTTATCTTTGTGGTTCTTATCACCTGATTTCTTCAAATTTGAATTTCTGGGATGAGGAGTTATCATTATTTATTTAATATCCTGAAAGTTTTTCTTCACCTGATTGCCCTCAGTCTGAATTTCTGGGATGATTTCTTATCATTTTTTATTTCAGACTAATATCCTTATCTTTATTTTTCTTATCACCTGATTGCCTTCAGTCTGATTTTCTGGGATGATTAAGTTATCATTATTTACCAACTAATATCCTCATTCTTATTTTCTTATCATGACACTTTTATTAAGTCTGAATTTCTGGGATGAGGAGTTATCATTATTTTATTCAGGACTTTGTCTTATCTTTTCTGGTTCTTATCACCTGATTACCTTCAATTCTCAATTTCTGGGATGAGGAGTTATCATTATTTTCTTCAGACTAATATCCTCATCTTTATTTCAATTATCACCTGATTGCCTTCAGTCTGAATTTCTGGGATGAGGAGTTATCATTATTTATTTCAACTAATATCCTCATCTTTATTGTTCTTATCACCTTTTTTTCAGTCTGAATTTCTGGGATGAGGAGTTATCATTTTTATGACTAATATCCTCATCTTTCTTTTTTCTTATCACTTTTGCCTTCATTCTGAATTTCTGGGATGAGGAGTTATCATTATTTACATTCAGACTAAATCTTTATTGTTTCATTATCACCTGATCTTCAGTCTGTCATTCTGATGAGGAGTTTCATTATTTAAATTTTATCCTTGGATTTATTGGACTTATCACTTGTTCATTCAATCATATTTCCTGGGATGACTTTGTCATTATTTCAGATTATTTTCTCATCTTTTTTCTTATCACCTGATTTTCAGTCAATACAAAAATGATGGAGTTATCATTATTTACATTCAACTAATATCCTCATCTTTATTGTTCTTATCACCTGATTGCCTTCAGTCTGAATTTCTGGGATGAGGAGTTAATTATTTACATTCAGACTAATTCTCCTCATTTTGTTTTTCTTATCACCTGATTGCCTTCAAAACAATTTCTGGGATGAGTTAGTTATCATTAAAATAATTCAGACTAATATCCTCATCTTTATTGTTCTTATCACCTGATCCTTCAGTCTGATTTTCTGGGATGAGGTTATCATTAGTTACATTCAGACTAATATCCTTATCTTTATTTTTCTTATCACCTGATTGCCTTCATCTGAATTTCTGGGATGAGGAATTATCATTATTTACATTCAGACTAATATCCTCATCTTTTTTTCATTATCAATCCTGATCATTTTAGTCTCAAATTTCTGGGATGAGTTTAATTTCTTATCATTATTTACATTCAGACTAATTTTCCTCATTTTGTTTCTTATCACCTGATTGCCTTTAAATTGAATTTTGGGATGAGGATTTATTTTATTTATTCAGATTCATGACTAATATCCTTATCTTTGTTTTTCTTATTATATTGCCTTCAGTCTTAATTTCTGGGATGATATATCATTATTTACATTCAAACTAATATCCTTTCTTTTTTGTTCTTATCATGATTGCCTTCAGTCAGAATTTCTGGGATGAGGAATTATCATTATTTACATTCAGACTAATATCCTTATCTTTGTGGTTCTTATCACCTGATTGCCTTCCAGTCTGAATTTCTGGGATGAGGAATTATCATTATTTTTATTCAGACTAATATCCTTATCTTTATTGGTTCTTATCTTCTGATTGCCTTCAGTCTGAATTTCTGGGATGAGGAATCATTTTACATTCAGACTAATATCCTTATCTTTGTGGTTCTTCATAAATTGCCTTCAGTCTGAATTTCTGTGATGAATGTTATCATTAATATTAAATTCAGACTAATATCCTCATCTTTATTGTTCTTATCACCTGATTGCCTTCAGTCTGAATTTCTGGGATGAAATCATTATTTACATTCAAACTAATATCATCTTTCTTATTTCTTATCACCTGATTGCCTTCAGTCTGAATTTCTGGGATGAGGAGTATCATTAAATACATTCATTTCAGACAAATATCCTTATCTTTGTATGGTTCTTATCACCTGATTGCCTTCAGTCTGAATTTCTGGGATGAGGAGTTATCATTATTTACATTCAGACTAATATCCTCATCTTTATTGTTCTTATCACCTGATTGCCTTCAGTCTGAATTTCTGGGATGAGGATCTATCATTATTTACATTCAGACTAATATCCTCATCTTTGTTGGTTCTTATCACCTGATTGCCTTCAGTCTGAATTTCTGGGATGAGGAGTTATCATTATTTACATTCAGACTAATATCCTCTTTCTTTGTTCTTCTTATCACCTGATTGCCTTCAGTCTGAATTTCTGGGATGAGGAGTTATCATTATTTACATTCAGACTAATATCCTCATCTTTTTGTTGTTCTTATCACCTGATTGCCTTTAGTCTGAATTTCTGGGATGAGGAGTTATCATTATTTACATTCAGACTAATATCCTCATCTTTGTTGTTCTTATCACCTGATTGCCTTCAGTCTGAATTTCTGGGATGAGGAGTTATCATTATTTACATTCAGACTAATATCCTCATCTTTATTGTTCTTATCACCTGATCGCCTTCAGTCTGAATTTCTGGGATGAGGAGTTATCATTATTTACATTCAGACTAATATCCTCATCTTTATTGTTCTTATCACCTGATTGCCTTCAGTCAGAATTTCTGGGATGAGGAGTTATCATTATTTACATTCAGACTAATATCCTCATCTTTATTGTTCTTATCACCTGATTGCCTTCAGTCTGAATTTCTGGGATGAGGAGTTATCATTATTTACATTCAGACTAATATCCTCATCTTTGTTTTTCTTATCACCTGATTGCCTTCAGTCTGAATTTCTGGGATGAGGAGTTATCATTATTTACATTCAGACTAATATCCTCATCTTTATTGTTCTTATCACCTGATTGCCTTCAGTCTGAAAGTTCTGGGATGAGGAGTTATTCATTTACATTCAGACTAAATATCCTTATCTTTAAGATTCTTATCACCTGATTGCCTTCAGTCTGAATTTCTGGGATGAGGAGTTATCATTATTTATTCAGACTAATATCCTTTCATCTTTGTTGTTCTTATCACCTGATTGCCTTCAGTCTGAATTTCTGGGATGAGGAGTTATCATTATTTACATTCAGACTAATATCCTCATCTTTGTTGTTCTTATCACCTGATTGCCTTCAGTCACCTGAATTTCTGGGATGAGGAGTTATCATTATTTACATTCAGATAATATCCTTATCTTTGTGGTTCTTTCACCTGATTGCCTTCAGTCTGAATTTCTGGGATGAGGAGTTATCATTATTTACATTCAGACTAATATCCTTATCTTTGTTGTTCTTATCACCTGATTGCCTTCATCTGAATTTCTGGGATGAGGAAATCATTAACACATTCAGACTAATATCCTTATCTTTGTTGTTCTTATCACCTGATTGCCTTCAGTCTGAATTTCTGGGATGAGGAGTTATCATTATTTACATTCAGACTAATATCCTCATCTTTATTGTTTCTTATCACCTGATTGCCCTTCAGTCAAATTTCTGGGATGAGGAGTTATCATTATTTATTCAGACTAATATCCTTATCTTTGTTGTTCTTATCACCTGATTGCCTTCTGAATTTTCTGGGATGAGGAGTTTTTTCATTATTTATATTCAGACTAATATCCTCATCTTTATTGTTCTTATCACCTGATTGCCTTCAGTCTGAATTTCTGGGATGAGGAGTTATCATTATTTATATTCAGACTAATATCCTCATCTTTATTGTTCTTATCACCTGATTGCCTTCTGTCTGAATTTCTGGGATGAGGAGTTATCATTATTTACATTCAGACTATTATCCTCATCTTTGTTGTTCTTATCACCTGATTGCCTTCTGTCTGAATTTCTGGGATGAGGATTTATCATTATTTATATTCAGACTAATTGTCCTCATCTTTTATTGTTCTTATCACCTGATTGCCTTCTGTCTGAATTTCTGGGATGAGGAGTTATCATTATTTACATTTTAGATTTAATATCCTCATCTTTATTGTTCTTATCACCTGATTGCCTTCTGTCTGAATTTCTGGGATGATGAGGATTATTATTTATATTTTACATTCAGACTAATATCCTCATCTTTGTTGTTCTTATCACCTGATTGCCTTCTGTCTGAATTTCTGGGATGAGGAGTTATCATTTATTTTTACATTCAGACTAATATCCTCATCTTTATTGTTCTTATCACCTGATTGCCTTCTGTCTGAATTTCTGGGATGAGGAGTTATCATTATTTACATTCATATTTAGACTAATATCCTCATCTTTGTTGTTCTTATCACCTGATTGCCTTCTGTCTGAATTTCTGGGATGAGGAGTTATCATTATTTACATTTATATTCAGACTAATATCCTCATCTTTGTTGTTCTTATCACCTGATTGCCTTCTGTCTGAATTTCTGGGATGAGGATCATTATTTACATTATTTACATTCAGACTAATATCCTCATCTTTGTTGTTCTTATCACCTGATTGCCTTCTGTCTGAATTTCTGGGATGAGGAGTTATCATTATTTACATTATTTATATTCAGACTATTATCCTCATCTTTGTTGTTGTTTATCACCTGATTGCCTTCTGTCTGATTTTTCTGGGATGAGGAGTTATCATTATTTACATTCAGACTAATATCCTCATCTTTATTGTTCTTATCACCTGATTGCCTTCTGTCTGAATTTCTGGGATGAGGAGTTATCATTATTTACATTTAGATTAATATCCTCATCTTTGTTGTTCTTATCACCTGATTGCCTTCAGTCTGAATTTCTGGGATGAGGAGTTATCATTATTTACATTCAGACTAATATCCTTCATCTTTGTTGTTCTTATCACCTGATTGCCTTCAGTCTGAATTTCTGGGATGAGGAGTTATCATTATTTATAAAATTTTATATTCAGACTATTATCCTCATCTTTATTGTTCTTATCACCTGATTGCCTTCAGTCTGAATTTCTGGGATGAGGAGTTATCATTATTTATACTATTTATATTCAGACTAATATCCTCATCTTTGTTGTTGTTCTTATCACCTGATTGCCTTCAAAATGAATTTCTGGGATGAGGAGTTATCATTATTTACATTCAGACTAATATCCTTTTCATCTTTATTGTTCTTATCACCTGATTGCCCTCAGTCTGAATTTCTGGGATGAGGAGTTAATTATTTACATTTAGATTAATATCCTCATCTTTGTTATTGTTATCACCTGATTGCCTTCAGTCTGAATTTCTGGGATGAGGAGTTATTCATTATTTACAATATTTACTTGATACTAATTGTCCTTATCTTTGTTGTTTCAACTATCAATTTTGATTCTTATCAATTTGTCCAATTTCTTATTGTGAGGAGTTATCATTATTTCATTTTAATATTGACTTTTATCTTTGTTTCAAATTTGATTGAATTCAGTCTTTGGAAACTAATGATGTTGTTATTATTTACAATTAGACTAATATCCTTATCTTTCCATTTTTATTCTCACCTGATTGCCTTCAGTCTGAATTTCTGGGATGAGGTTTTTATTATTTACATTTACACTTCAAAAAAAGACCTAAAAAAAATGTTGATAACATTTTCCATTTTTCTGTTTAAAATGGGATTCTTTCCTTCTTATTAGATTTATTTTGAAAATCATCTTAATCTTTAGTTCAGACCATTATCCTTTAACAACTAAATATTTAAATTATAAATTTTATTGGACATCGACTTTCTTGTCTTAAAAAATTTCATTTCAGTTCAGAAAATTAAGATTCAAAACGAAAATATTTTTTATTTTTTATTGTTGTATCAAGGCTTGATCTCAATTTTTTATTTATAATTTTTTTCAATTCTCCATATATGGACATTGAATATATCATATTCTTTATTATAAATCTTATTGTCTTTTGTAAAACCATATATATTTCTAAGATATGATCCTTTGTTGTTCTTAAACCAATCGAGGTGGGGTTAGAAGTCTTGTTTGAATTTTTGAAGGTTTTATTGGGTTTATTATTCTTTTACAATATTTTTTCTTTTCAACAGGTTAAATTTCACTTTAAGCATTCCTTTTCATGTTTTTACAATTTTATGATTATTGGGAACCTGGATGTTTATATATGGACTTTTTGAATATTTTATATCCTTGAAATGAGCGTGGTTAATTCATTTTGGTTCATAGATGTTTTATAAATTTGTGGACATTAAGGCTTTGTAAATTTTATGATCCTTTCAATTATTTTCTTTTGGAAATATGGGATGAGGAGACTTTTATAAATGTCTTTTTTTCTTTTTTTGTTTTTGGATAAAAAATTACCAATAAGGCCAGTTTTAATTTTTTTTTGAATAACTCCTTAAATGAAACTTATAGCAGAATTGAACAAGTTGATACTTACTAGTAATGGCATTAAAAGGAATAAACTAATTTTTTGGCAAAATAAGGTTTTAAATTTTAAATTGAAGAATATAATATATAGAAGTTTCAATCAGGTCTTTTTGAAAGTCCCAACAAATTCAAGGCAATGGGCCCATAATATTCTTACCCATTCAAGGCAGAGTACACAGATACAACACTGAACTGATATCTAATTACCTCCCTATTATAGTACAGTCAAACATCTTTAGCCTGGCACTCTGTAAATAAACCATGATCCGACACTTTTTTTTTTCATTGCTATTGTCTTAGTACCACACATTAATTAAGTTTCTGCAACAGCTGAAAGTAGCAAAGTGTTTTGGTCTTGTTCATTTCTTATATATAGCTGCATATTTAACCTGTTCAGAAAAGTAAGTATTTATTATTTTTTGATATTAGGCATGTTTTCTTTAAGACTTTGTATCGCATGAAACAGTAAAAACCTTGTTTGAAAGCATTAATGATTGTTTTATTTCTTGTTTTAAGCTTTGTCCTACCTTTGATAGAACAGTAATATACAAGGTGATTGAAAAGTTATTCCCCATTTTAAAATAATTATAATTTATTTATTAAATAAAATTTTTACAAGAAATAGATATGAGAGGAAAGCATTTAGCATGAGATCTTATTTAAAATTTGATATGGGCACCAGATTTTGCTACCAGCTTCCAGGAATCAGATCAACTGATTTCATTAGGAACTCTTGTGGTATGGAAGACATAATTTCTTGTATTCACTCTTCAAGTTCTTTCAAAGTGTTGATTTCATATAGTCAACTTACCTCCTTTAACCAACTCCAAAGAAAAAGTCACAAGGTGTTAAGTCAGGGCTCCTGACTGGCCACTGATACATAAAATAGGAATTTACTTTTCAATGACCCTGTATATATGCAATGAGCTGGAAGGACGATGTTTACATACATTTTTTTGAGGTGATTTCTGTCATCCAGTATTTTCTGTGGTCTAGCTGTTCATGACAAAACTATGCTTGCATAGGTTTTTGTAGGGGTGATTTCTGTTATCCAGCATTTTCTGTGGTCCAGCAGTGGCATGGTCCTAAGACTGCTGGATTAAACAGGTCAGACTGGAGTCGGTTTTTGTTCCAAGGTAAAACAAAGTCAGGAATTGTAATATTGTTACAACAGTATCTTCTTTCCAAGATTAAGCCTTAAAGTCGCTGAAAGAAAATTCTATCATATGAGGAATTCTCTTCATGGTTTGCAAAGATTTTTGCATAGTAATATTAATATCCCTGCCTCCCATTAGAATGTCTGATACTCAACTCCACAAGAGCACCTCTTTGTGACTGCTTGATCTCACAGTGTCTGCTGACCTGAGATGAACCAATAACATTGAGTCAAAAATTTGAAAAAAATAAAGTTGGCTCCCTGTGCCACTAAATAGGAAATTTTTCTCACCAAACTCAATCCTTCAAAAATACAAATCAATCATTCAATTGCTGCATGGAATATTGCTGCCATATGTGGTCTGGTGCCTTTTGTTTTTCTCAAGGTTCTTGAAAGATTTAGAGAATTTATATATAAAATCAATGATCTAAATCACCTGCAGTTTAACTTCTTGTTGATGTGCCGTTGCCTCCCCCTGTTTTTTTTTAAATACTTTCATGGTAACTGCTCAGATGAAAAAACTTTCGGTTTCCCAGACTTCATGAATTTAAATGTTCTAATTGAGGGGGCATCTCAAAAAATTTTAAACACTGTCAAAACTTTTAAATGTAGCCATCTCTTCTACTCCAATAACTTCATGTCTCACACTTCTCGCCTGTGGAACTCCCTCCCCAGTTCTTATTTCCCTGATAGGTACAATCTCCAATTATTCAAATGTAATGTCAATCGACGTCTCTAGATGCCTTGATCTATCCCCTATACTTCTCTTCATCCTTTCCTCTATCACTCCTCTTTGCTCTCACCCCAACTCTCTGTAATCCTTTGTGTGCTAGTGGCTTCCCACCTTGCTTGGGGTGAAACGCTTAAAAAAAAGCATATATTTTTGGCACAGAAGGTAAAGTCTTCTTGGATTACCAACCATTAAAAGTTGGTATCTTTTTATTTAAAACTTTGTAAATGCCCCCAACTGCATATAAAGATTTTTACTATCGCAACATTTTATGCCAGATGACTTGTAAAAAAAAAACAAACAAGGAAAGCAAAAATTATTGTTTCAGGATGTTGATAGTTATAACACTAATGTATATTATCTCCAAGAAAGCAAAATCAAAAAAAAGAGTGTCCTGGGTAAGATGATAAACTACATCTGGCAGCAAGGCCTCTGATCAGGAGTTTTTGAGGATTGTGGAACCACCTCTTAATTGCTGGCATTCCCAGGTCCACCCTGACACAGGGTGGAAGCACCTGTTAGGATCCCAGCTATGGGCAAATAGTTAACCCTCAAACTGGGGTCAAATCAATATGAAGGTGTAAAAATAGGTATATGTATTGCTGGTATTAAATACCAGCAATACATTTTTGCAGAAAATTATTACCAGCAATAAATTTTTAAAGAAAAAATTATTTCCAGCAATACATTATTACCAGCAATACATTTTTGAAGAAAAAATATTACCAGAAATATATTTTTTTCAGGAGAAAAATATTATCAACAATACATTTTTTGAAGAAAAAAATATTACCAACAATATATTTTTGAAGAAAAAAATTTTAAACAATATATTTTGAAGAAAAAATATTACCAAAATAAATTTTTTAGTTTTATATGAGCAGAAATACATTTTTGAAAAAAATATTACCAGCAATAAAAATCTTGTTGGCATTAAATAACCCATTGAAGCTGATATGCCATAAAACAAATCAAACCAAACCAAACCAATCATAAAAAGACTTGATATCAATATTGGAGTCAGACAGTACATGCTAATAGCTTTGGAAACAGTAAATATTATGAAAATGGTGTTGTCATCAATACCAAATGGAAAAATAACATCCATAGGCATTGGAAATTCTCAAACAGAATATCAGTTTTGCAGCTCAAGACAAATAGGAAGGAATCTGTCTGTATTAAGTCAGACTGAGGGTATAAAACTGATACAGAAGAAAATTAATTAAGAAAATTAATATTAAATGAAATGAATAACTTGAACAACCATAGTATACATATCAAAAAACATCATCAAAAGAACTACCAATAAAATTTCATTTCATTCTTCCTTATGTCAACTCTGAGTAAATAATTATAGACTCTCTAAAATTTATATATACCAAAATACTCATAAAAATGAGAAACAGCAAGATGTGGAAATGAAAAAACAAGTTATTATTTATTATCTCGTCATTATGTGGTGTTGGAGACAGGAGAGACAGTAATACTGAAAGGACTTGTGAGTTTGGGGAGATTAAATTTTCATTGATGCACGTGTTTATGATCTGTCCATGAGAACTGCTTATCCAATAGTGAGAATGTTATGTGTTTGTGTGTGTAGAGGAGAAAAGTGGGATCGATTCTCTTTGGCTTAGAATAAGTGAATTAGTGATAATTATAATTGTTATAATTATTTTATTATAATTATTTTTGATACTATAATTAATTTTTATTTATTTTTTTATGGACACGACAACTGTAAAAACTTTGAAGTGGTTAGAAGGACAACAAAGGTTAGAGACGATTGATAAGAGATATTTATAATGTTGCTGAAGATGAGAAATCACAATGATTTGCAATGTGTCTTCAAGTCAAGTTCAAACAGCTCTCAGAATAAGATTGATATTAAGCAATATAGATCTTACTCAGCTGATCCATGTCTAATTATCTTTTTAAGCCTGTTTTTTAATTTGAGATAAACAAAAAGTAAATATTCAGCATTGATACAACTACACTGGATATTGGAGATATTTTCATTTTTAATGTATATAGATTTTTGTCTATTTTACAGACTGTTGTCCCCATCTTTACTGTCCTATTCATGATGTTTCGGCCGTTATACGCTTTGGCCTTCTTCAGGTGATATTTGTTGGAATTCCCAAACGACCACTTTACTTAGTCTGTGGTGTTAGGTTGTTCTAATCCCACGTACCATGCCTTTTTTGGATATCTCAGTTTTAGTTAGTTCCTCTTGACTCAACTGTCCAAGATTTTGTCACTTTTTAGATCAATCAACCAATGCTTTTACCAACTTGATCCAAATATCTCAAAATGGCAGCCATATTTAAGAAATTTTAAAATTGCCTTGGTTATAGATTCTGCATGAGTAATTTAGGATTTTTATCTCAACAATTAAATCTGTTGTTGAATATCAGAAAGATTTGAAATTAACAACTTTTTCCATTTCACTGAAACAACTGTTAAGCACTTCTTTCTTTCTTTTTTTCTTTCTTTCTTTTTTTTCTTTCTTTCTTTCTTTTGTTCCTTCTTTCATTCATTTCCTTATTGAAACCAATTAGTGTTTCTTCTCACTTTCTAACATCAAAATTGGCAGGACATAATGGTGGTGCAAACTAACAAAGGGAGAGACAAGCACAATTATAATAGGATGGGCAATGGACTTGCAACACTATATTTACATAATGGTTTTTTTCTAGGGGTGAATCTAACCACCCAACATTTTTTGTGGCCAATCAGTAGTCTGGTCTCAAGGGTGTCTGATTGAAAAGGTTGGACTGTAGAATCTGACTGAAGAGTGACAACATACAATACAAAACAACCAAATGAACTGACTAAAAGAGTATAACCTATTGCGTCTTAGTGGCATTATCGTCATCATCTGTCTTCCTGAAACCTCTTCTTTGGTTGTCCTTTCTCCTCCCTAAAGCCTTCTCATTCTCTTTCACTCCCAGTAACCCCTTGCGTCTTACTGGCATTATCACCATCTTCTGTCTTCCTGAAACCTCTTTTATTATTGTCCTTTCTGCTCACTAAAGTCTTTTTACACTATTTCATTCCCAGTAAACCTTTGCATCTTAGTGGCATTATTGGGTCTTCCTTAGTGGCATTATACTGTCTTCCTTAAATCGGTTCTTTTATTCTCCTCTCTCCACATTAAAGTCTTTTTATTCTTTCCCTTCCAGTAACCTTCACGTCTTAATGGCATTATCGCCATCTTCTATCTTCCTGAAACCTTTTTTAATATTGTCCTTTCTCCTCACTAAAATCTTTTTATACCCTTTCACTCCCAGTAACCAATTGCATCTTAGTGGCATTATCGCCATCTTCTGTCTTCCTGAATCTTGTTCTTTTATTGTCCTTTATCCTCACTAAAGTCTTCTCATTCTCTTTCACTCCTAGTAACCCCTTGCATCTTACTGGCATTATCACCATCTTCCGTCTTCCTGAAATGTGTTCTTTTATTTTCCTTTCTTCTCACTAAAGTCTTCGCATTCTTTAAATTTGAATTTTTTAAGATAAATAGAATATTGTATTTGAACTGTTATGCTTTCATGTGTGTTATGTTTTTCTGTTGATAATACAGAAGTTTATAAAATGCTTACTTCTTTATGCCATATGTTATTTCATCCCAGGCCATTCCATTTACTTCTACTCGCATTTTAGTAATTTGCTAAAGCATTAAATTACTCAGAACTTATTTTAAATAACCATGTTACTTAAAACGATTACTTCACTACTTAGAACGATTACTTATGTAAATGTAAAAGTAGTTTTAGTTGCTAATAATGACAGATGGCTATAAAAATACAGTTGGTTATTTATTGCTAATTCGCTTAAATAATGTGCTAACTGATCTTTGTGTTACATGGCAATAACTTTATGTAAAATGATGAACTAAAATCTTTTTCTGTGCCTTTTCCTCTCAGGACAGAGGCTCCACAGTTTCCTGTCCTTTGTAGCTCTTAATAAATTTTGACTTTTTGTTATTTCTCTTAAACCTTGTTCCATCATCCATTTACTCAAGCTCATTCTTCTTCTACATGCCGTTTCCCTTCAGGACATTGGCGATCATGGCTCTCCACAATTTCCTGTCCTTTGTAGCTCTTAATAAATATTGACTTTTCATTATTTCTAAACCCTGTTCCACCATCCATTAACTCAAGCTCACTAAGTACATTATGCATAGTTTTCCTCTGTCCCTCTTGCCTGCAATTTGTCCTGTAAGTATCAGATTTTCCAAGCCCTCTTTACTCATTATATGCCCCAGAAATTTCAACTGTCTCTTCCTGATGCTAAGTATAAGTTTCATTTTTGTTTCCATTTTCTCCAAAACCTTGTTGTTGTTCATATTGTATAGCTCCTTCATGCTGGGGGTGGTCTTAGGATGGTGGTCTTGATTCACTCATATGTTCCATTCTTCTGTCATCTTCCTGTGAAATGTTTTTGAGTTTGGAGATAAAATGAGAAAATCAATAAAGGGAATTTTAACTTATCTATTTTATTAAACATGTTGACATGTACATTTTTAACTAGCCAGTGGGGTCATTCTATTACCCCCACTGGAGAGCAAGTTCCCCAAGACATGATTTTAACACATCCACATTGTTCGACATGCAAATCTTAACTCCTTAAAAACACTTTCTGACTCTAACATTCCAATGTTCAGCTCAACCAATCAAAAACGACTTCCTTCGTTTTCCTGTGTCTGACCTCAAAGGTCAAAATGTGGACATCAGAAGAAATACAACTCTTTAAAAAATAATAGTCTACTAGACTATTATTTAACATTCAGATGTTTGGTCCATGGTATCCTCAGTATCTTTCTACAGAACCACATTTCTGTTGCTTCAAGTCTTTTCTTTATCTTTGAGATTTCAAGCATTTGCTGCCATACAAGAGGGCAGATATCATGTAACAGCTCAGTACTCTTTTCTTTGTTTCTAACAAAACTTTTCTGTCTCTTAATACTCTGCTTAGCTTTTGGAATGCATCTTTGGCCAAACTAATATGTCTTCGCATCTCAGTGTTCCACTTTCTTTATAGCTTGCTTTTGTTCACATAAATGTCAAAATTGATGTAAGTAAATCTAAGTCAATACATAGAGGAATTTAATAATTTTATCATACTGTTGTTAGCTGAAGCATGGGAGACGATCCCAAGAAGACCTAGAAAGAAAAAAATATGCACTCTAGGGATGATAACCTTGAGTTGAAGCCCTGTCAGCTAGGGCTTTAGAATATGCTGACTGCATCTCTGCAGAGGGGCAAGACCCCCCCCAAATTAGGCATCCTGGGTAAAATGATAAACTACATGTAACAGCAAGGCCTCTGATCAGGAGGTTTTGAGGAGCATAGAATCACTTCTTAAATGCTGGTGTTTCCAGGTCTAGCCTGATGCAGGTGGTAGCACCTGTTAGGGCCCCAGCTCTGGGCAAGTAGTTAACCCCCAAACTGGGGTTAAAACACTATGAAATTGTAAAAATAGGTTTTAATACCAGCAATACATTTTTTCAAGGAAAAATTATTTCCAGCAATATATTATTACCAGAAATACATTTTGGAAGAAAAAAAATATTACCAGAAATACATTTTTGGAAAATTTTACCAGCAATAAAAATCTTGTTGGCATTAAATAATCCATTGAGGTTGATATACTGTAAAACAAAACAAACCAAACAACGAAAACAACACGGTAAAGCATGTGATTGGTTTTGATGCCTATAAGCCTGAAGTTCGACACTCCTCTCAATTAGTTCAGCCTTTTGGCCCAACAGACAAAGTTGACAAGGTGAGTCTGAAAAAGCGTATATGGTAACAGTATGGTATGGAATTGGTCAGTCTTGAGAGACCATGCCAAACAGGCCATCCTGGGTAAGACAATAAACTATATCCAACAGCAAAGCCTCTGATCAGGAAGTTTTGAGGCACATGAAACCATCTCTTAATTGCTGGTGTTGCCAGGTCCTGGCTTGTTATAGTGTCATGCATTGGGACCAGATCAATTAGTTCTTCATAAATTTGAAATTCATTGTCACAAGCCCTGAGGAAAATGATGAGCTGTGCTATTCCTGCTATATCAACAGTCTCATCCAGAGCAATAGAAAAATTTTAAAAACTTGATAAATTCTTCAACTGTCAACTCAAATCACCTGTCATTTCATCAATCTGTTCAGCAACAGTGTCTGCTTAATGAAATGTCTTGAAATACGTGTGACTTCTCTGGACATAGAATTTCAGTTATTTTTACAAGATATTGCTTTATGAAATCTTCTTCACTGTAAAATTTTCCACTGATGAAGATCATTTTGCAGAGTTCAAAGCTTGCAGTAACAGAACTAACGTTGCCTTTCTAAATTTTTGTAAAGCAATTTTTTGTTGCTGTGTTAACTTAACCTTGAATTCTTTCACTTTTGAAACACACATATCTCCTTCATATTTATCATAAGATCGATGATTTGTTTCATAATGACTTTTCAGATTATATTCTTTTGGTGTCGCAATGCAGTGGTTGCAAATCAGTTTATCTTTTCATTAACAATGGTACAAAAGTACTGTAATTCCTACTTTTCTTGAAACACACGTCCTTCAGATAATTTTCTCTTTTTATGAGATGGAGTAGAATTCGACATTATTAAGGTAAAATATTACAAAATTATGAACGTTTTCACTTTACATATGTTCTTATTTAGTTATCAAGGATGATCAAATGATTAACCGAAGTTAAAAATAGTTGCTGACATTCAAAAACAAAAAACGATTGAGATAGAATAAACAATCTAA
The DNA here is from genome assembly GCA_903632075.3 of Acanthosepion pharaonis. NCBI lineage: Eukaryota > Metazoa > Mollusca > Cephalopoda > Sepiida > Sepiidae > Acanthosepion > Acanthosepion pharaonis. The sequence continues at coordinate 488,781 of CAHIKZ030001389.1, read as the reverse complement.
TCATAACAATTGAAAAAATCTCACTGTTTTTAATTTGCATTATCAATATAGACAGAATTCTCAATGTACCACAGTTATAGAAACCTTTGTGAGGGCCGTGAAACCTTTGTGATGGCTGTGCAAACTTTGTGAAGGCATATAAACGGTGAAACCTTTGTGAGAGCATGTAAACCGTGAAACCTTTGTGAGGGCTGTGAAACCTTTGTGAGGGCATGTAAACCGTGAAACCTTTGTGAGGGCAAGTAAATGGTGAAACCTTTGTGAGGGCTGTGAAACCTTTGTGAGGGCATGTAAATGGTGAAAACTTTGTGAGGTCTGTGAAACCTTTGTGAGGGCATGTAAACCATGAAACCTTTGTGAGGGCATGTAAATGGTGAAACCTTTGTGAGGGCTGTGAAACCTTTGTGAGGGGCATGTAAATGGTGAAAACTTTGTGAGGTCTGTGAAACCTTTGTGAGGGCATGTAAACCATGAAACCTTTGTGAGGGCATGTAAATGGTGAAACCTTTGTGAGGGCTGTGAAACCTTTGTGAGGGCATGTAAATGGTGAAAACTTTGTGAGGTCTGTGAAACCTTTGTGAGGGCATGTAAACCATGAAACCTTTGTGAGGGCATGTAAATGGTGAAACCTTTGTGAGGGCTGTGAAACCTTTGTGAGGGCATGTAAATGGTGAAACCTTTGTGAGGGCTGTGAAACCTTTGTGAGGTCTGTGAAACCTTTGTGAGGGCATGTAAACCATGAAACCTTTGTGAGGGCATGTAAATGGTGAAACCTTTGTGAGGGCTGGGAAACCTTTGTGAGGGCATGTAAATGGTGAAAACTTTGTGAGGTCTGTGAAACCTTTGTGAGGGCATGTAAACCATGAAACCTTTGTGAGGGCATGTAAATGGTGAAACCTTTGTGAGGGCTGTGAAACCTTTGTGAGGGCATGTAAATGGTGAAAACTTTGTGAGGTCTGTGAAACCTTTGTGAGGGCATGTAAACCATGAAACCTTTGTGAGGGCATGTAAACCATGAAACCTTTGTGAGGGCTGCTGTGAAACCTTTGTGAGGGCATGTAAATGGTGAAAACTTTGTGAGGTCTGTGAAACCTTTGAGGTCTGTGAAACCTTTGTGAGGGCATGTAAACCATGAAACCTTTGTGAGGGCATGTAAATGGTGAAACCTTTGTGAGGGCTGTGAAACCTTTGTGAGGGCATGTAAATGGTGAAAACTTTGTGGAGGTCTGTGAAACCTTTGTGAGGGCATGTAAACCATGAAACCTTTGTGAGGGCATGTAAACCATGAAACCTTTGTGAGGGCTGTGAAACCTTTGTGAGGGCATGTAAATGGTGAAAACTTTGTGAGGTCTGTGAAACCTTTGTGAGGTCTGTGAAACCTTTGTGAGGGCATGTAAACCATGAAACCTTTGTGAGGGCATGTAAATGGTGAAACCTTTGTGAGGGCTGTGAAACCTTTGTGAGGGCATGTAAATGGTGAAAACTTTGTGAGGTCTCTGAGAAACCTTTGTGAGGTCTGTGAAACCTTTGTGAGGGCATGTAAACCATGAAACCTTTTGTGAGGGCATGTAAATGGTGAAAAACTTTGTGAGGTCTGTGAAACCTTTGTGAGGTCTGTGAAACCTTTGTGAGGGCATGTAAACCATGAAACCTTTGTGAGGGCATGTAAATGGTGAAAACTTTGTGAGGTCTGTGAAACCTTTGTGAGGTCTGTGAAACCTTTGTGAGGGCATGTAAACCATGAAACCTTTGTGAGGGCATGTAAATGGTGAAAACTTTGTGAGGTCTGAAACCTTTGTGAGGTCTGTGAAACCTTTGTGAGGGCATGTAAACCATGAAAAACTTTGTGAGGGCATGTAAAACCTTTGTGAGGTCTGTGAAACCTTTGTGAGGTCTGAAAACCTTTGTGAGGGCATGTAAACCATGAAACCTTTGTGAGGGCATGTAAATGGTGAAACCTTTGTGAGGGGGCTCTGAAACCTTTGTGAGGGCATGTAAATGGTGAAAACTTTGTGAGGTCTGTGAAACCTTTGTGAGGGCATGTAAACCATGAAACCTTTGTGAGGGCATGTAAATGGTGAAACCTTTGTGAGGGCTGTGAAACCTTTGTGAGGGCATGTAAATGGTGAAAACTTTGTGAGGTCTGTGAAACCTTTGTGAGGTCTGTGAAACCTTTGTGAGGGCATGTAAACCATGAAACCTTTGTGAGGGCATGTAAACCATGAAACCTTTGTGAGGGCTGTGAAACCTTTGTGAGGGCTGTGAAACCTTTGTGAGGGCATGTAAAGGGCTGCATGCAGCCTGTGGGCTGCCAGTTTGACACAGCTGTTTTATCACTCTATGAACACTTAATTACTTGATGAACAAACTTCACTGCAAGGAAAATTGAGTATTTTATTGCTATTGTATATTTCTGAAAAAAAATATATAGTTATTTCAACTGATGTTCTCCTACTTTTCCTCTAGAAAATAATTTTTTATATTTAAAAGATGTGTTGCTAAATTTTTGAAATCCTGACACTCAAATACCAACAAAAACCTGGGTAGACATCTCCTAATAATGTCTCTCATAGGAAACTTTATACCTTCTTTGTTAAGCTCACAGTAACATCTTCTCATCCATTAGAAGCCACCGTCCAAGTTCCAAATCCATTGAATGTATCAAACTAATAAAGGAACTATATTGATCTACAGAATTTTATATGTGTAATGAAGACCCAATATGGAAACGTTTCAGATCTCATCAAGAATACAACAAGGAGGAAATGAAAGCTCCAGTCTATTTCATCTCTTCCTAGAATATGCCCTGTGCATATACAAGCACAGATATGATGAGAAAGATGCTGACCAGTTTAACGTTGCTTACTTCATCCCCAAAAAGTCTACCAAAAAAGAAAAAAACAAGAAATTGAATATATAATAGATTGTGCCTGAGATAGTTTCACACAACATCACAAATTGCTACAAAACCAGAACATCAACCTGGAAACTTGAGTCATGTTCTTAAATAGCCTCATCAAATCAAGACTTTCATATGGATGTCATTCATAGCATCAAACACATTCAGAAATAGCTAAACTCTCAGCTGTATACAACCACTTCCTAAGATCTATGATGAAAAAAGGCTTTGAGTGAATGAAACCTGAGGGCCTTGGCAAAGATCATCCCTCTTTGAATGAGACTTTCATATGGATGTCATGCATGGTGCCAAACCCATTCAGAAATAGCTAAACTCTCAGCTGTATACAACCGCTTCCTAAGATCAATAATGAAACTTGAGAGCCTTGGCAAATATCATCTCTATTTGAACCTTGTGGACTGGTATTACAGAACAATGAAGTGCACCAAATAATAGAAACCACATCACTTGAGGACTGCCAACAGCAGTAACAATTAAAATGATAAGCATATGTAACTTGAAGATAAAAAATGACATAATCATGATGTTAACATTTTACACTGTGATAATAATGAACTCCCCCAACCTACCCATGTGATAATAATGAACTATTCCAACTTACCCATGTAATAATAATGAACTATCCTGACCTACCCATGTAATAATAATGAACTATCCTGACCTACCCATGTAATAATAATGAACTATCCTGACCTACCCATGTAATAATAATGAACTATCCCTACCTACCCATGTAATAATAATGAACTATCCCAACCTACCGATGTGATAATAATGAACTATCCTGACCTACCCATGTAATAATAATGAACTATCCCAACCTACCGATGTGATAATAATGAACTATCCCAACTTACCCATGTAATAATAATGAACTATCCTGACCTACCCATGTAATAATAATGAACTATCCCAACTTACCCATGTAATAATAATGAACTATCCTGACCTACCCATGTAATAATAATGAACTATCCCGACCTACCCATGTAATAATAATGAACTATCCCAACCTACCCATGTAATAATAATGAACTCTTCTGACCTTCACATTTTCAATACTAATCACTGTATAAAAGTCGTCTAATTACTAACAGTTCAATTTAGCAGAATCACACTTCTAATGTTGCTATTTGGCATTGTCTACTCATTACAAAATGGAAGGTTCAGAAGGAAACCCTCATCAATACTGGAGACAATAATGACATAATCAAGATGTTGACATTCCACACTACTTCAAAGAAAAGGTTAGGAAGGAAACCCCCATCAATTGTGGAAAGTGCGATAAAGGCTACTGAACTGAAGAAACCTGTTTTACTAAAAAATTGTTTCAAGCGAAAGATTTTATAAATTTCAATCAAAAAGTGTACTGTCTATATGGTCAATGAATGTCAAATGTTTCCTTGTAGGGAAACAGCTAATATTCCCATTACCCGTTACCAAAGTGATAGTTATATGTCAGAGATGTAAAAAATCAATCAGCTGCAGAAATTCAACTATCTGAGTTGTATAGTAACAGACAACGGAATGTGTGATATAGACATCTGAACATTAACAAAAGATGATTTTTAAAAACTAAGCAAACGAAGATTGGAGGTTTTGCTGTTGTTCCCGGATCCCCCCACCTGATCCAGGGTGGCAGCATCTGTTAGGGTCCCAGTTATGGGCAAATAGTAAAAATACCAGCAATATATTTTAATAGTAAAAAAAAAATTACCAAAGCTCCCAAGAAAATTAAATTTTGGCATTAAATAAACCATAAGTAGTTTATATACTGTTAAGCAAACAAACCAATCAAACATCAACACAACTTTCCTCAATGCACTAATTCAACCATGCATAGTTTTGTACATGTCTGAAACATTATAGTTTTTTTTACTGAAGTTCAATAAATACAAGGCTCAAGAGCCACTCATGGTAGAGAGTTACTGAATGAGGTGTATGATATGAAGGTAATAAAATGCAGGAGATGAAGTTTATGAGGATAAGGATGATAGATAGCAGAAGTTAAGATTGTTGACCCTTGACTTGAAAAGGCTAAGATTGTTGACCCTTGACTTGAAAAGGCTAAGATTGTTGACCCTTGACTTGAAAAGGCTAAGATTGTTGACCCTTAACATGAAAAGATTAATATTAATGACTCTAGCCATGAAAATGTTAAGATTATTGTATTAAGGGAAGCATCCATGTTAAAGTTTGATCCATAAAATAATAGGTAAAAGCTATCTCAGTGGCACTTCATCCTTACAAATGGAAATGGAACATCACGTTGAAGTAAAGCTGTGAATATCTTTTTTTCTTGCCAGGTTTTAGATCTTTTGAAATTGGGTAGACAGCATGAAGTCCAGTGGAGAGAGAAACTGTCATGATCTTTTTTGTGGCCAGGTTTTCATAGACATATATTTCATACTAGTTGTAATTGTCCTCAGTTTTTTCCAGAATTGTTCAGACACTAAGCAGTAAATCCAGTGAAGCAGATATTAGATCTGAAATCTGTCATTAAGTTCAACACTTCTTATTAATAACTATATTGTTCTTTCAGGTACGAGGGAAGTCCTTCATAGGCTTACAATGAAGGAGTGATCCACCTGGTCATAGAAATATCATTTCATACTAGTTTAATAACTGCATTGTTCTTTCAGGTAATGATGGCTGAAAAGTTCATAGGCTCCAGAATTCTAGAGCTGTGAAATCTTCAGATTCATTTCTTCTTATTAATAACTTCATTGTTTCTTTCCAGGATGCTAGAGCTGAAAAGTTCATTTAAAGAAGGATGAAGGGAGTGATGCTAGAGCTGTGAAATCTTGCATGCATTAATTTCAACACTTCTTATTAATAACTATATTGTGAAAAGTTCATTTCCAGGTATGAGGGTGGGCAAAAAAAGGAAGATTATAGCTGTGAAATCTATGCAAATTTCAACACTTCATAGGCTTTTTTCACAATGAAGGAAAAGTTCATGCTAGAAGGAGTGATGAAATCTTGCATGCATTCATTTCAAAACTTCTTATTAATAACTACATTGTTTCTTTCCAGGTACGAGGGAGGGCTGAAAAGTTCATAGGCTCACAATGAAGGAGTGATGCTAGAGCTGTGAAATCTTGCATGCATTCATTTCAACACTTCTTATTAATAACTGCATTGCTTCTTTCCAGGTACGAGGGAAGGTTGAAAAGTTCATAGGCTCACAATGAAGGAGTGATGCTAGAGCTGTGAAATCTTGCATGCATTCATTTCAACACTTCTTATTAATAACTACATTGTTTCTTTCCAGGTACAAGGGAGGGCTGAAAAAATTCATAGGCTCACAATGAAGGAGTCATCATATGCTATAGCTATGAAATCTTGCATGCATTCATTTCAACACTTCTTATTAATAACTGCATTGCTTCTTTCCAGGTACGAGGGAGGGCTGAAAAGTTCATAGGCTCACAATGAAGGAGTGATGCTAGAGCTGTGAAATCTTGCATGCATTCATTTCAACACTTCTTATTAATAACTGCATTGTTTCTTTCCAGGTACGAGGGAGGGCTGAAAAGTTCATAGGCTCACAATGAAGGAGTGATGCTATAGCTGTGAAATCTTGCATGCATTCATTTCAACACTTCTTATTAATAACTGCATTGCTTCTTTCCAGGTACGAGGGAAGGTTGAAAAGTTCATAGGCTCACAATGAAGGAGTGATGCTAGAGCTGTGAAATCTTGCATGCATTCATTTTAACACTTCTTATTAATAACTACATTGTTTCTTTCCAGGTATGAGGGAGGGCTGAAAAGTTCATAGGCTCACAATGAAGGAGTGATGCTATAGCTGTGAAATCTTGCAAATCTTGATGCATTCATTTCAACACTTCTTATTAATAACTGCATTGCTTCTTTCCAGGTATGAGGGAGGGCTGAAATGTTCATAGGCTGACAATGAAGGAGTGATGCTATAGCTGTGAAATCTTGCATGTATTCATTTCAACACTTCTTATTAATAACTGCATTGTTTCTTTCCAGTTACGAGGGAGGGCTGAAAAGTTCATAGGCTCACAATGAAGGAGTGATGCTAGAGCTGTGAAATCTTGCATGCATTCATTTCAACACTTCTTATTAATAACTGCATTGTTTCTTTCCAGGTACGAGGGAAGGGCTGAAAAGTTCATAGGCTGACAATGAAGGAGTGATGCTAGAGCTGTGAAATCTTGCATGCATTCATTTCAACACTTCTTATTAATAACTGCATTGATTCTTTCCAGGTAAATCTTGCATGCAGGGAGGGCTGAAAAGTTCATAGGCTGACAATGAAGGGGCTGATGCTAGAGCTGTGAAATCTTGCATGCATTCATTTCATCTATTCTTATTAATAACTGCATTGCTTCTTTCCAGGTACGAGGGAGGGCTGAAAAGTTCATAGGCTGACTATGAAGGAGTGATGCTAGAGCTGTGAAATCTTGCATGCATTCATTTCAACACTTCTTATTAATAACTGCATTGTTTCTTTCCAGGTACGAGGGAGGGCTGAAAAGTTCATAGGCTCACAATGAAGGAGTGATGCTAGAGCTGTGAAATCTTGCATGCATTCATTTCAACACTTCTTATTAATAACTGCATTGTTTCTTTCCAGTTACGAGGGAGGGCTGAAAAGTTCATAGGCTCACAATGAAGGAGTGATGCTAGAGCTGTGAAATCTTGCATGCATTCATTTCATCTATTCTTATTAATAACTGCATTGCTTCTTTCCAGGTACGTGGGAGGGCTGAAATATTCATAGGCTGACAATGAAGGAGTGATGCTATACCTGCAAAATCTTGCATGTATTCATTTCAACACTTCTTATTAATAACTGCATTGTTTCTTTCCAGGTACGAGGGGGAGGGCTGAAAAGTTCATAGGCTGACTATGAAGGAGTGATGCTAGAGCTGTGAAATCTTGCATGCATTCATTTCAACACTTCTTATTAATAACTGCATTGTTTCTTTCCAGGTACGAGGGAGGGCTGAAAAGTTCATAGGCTGACTATGAAGGAGTGATGCTAGAGCTGTGAAATCTTGCATGCATTCATTTCAACTATTCTTATTAATAACTGCATTGTTTCTTTCCAGGTACGAGGGAGGGCTGAAAAGTTCATAGGCTGACAATGAAGGAGTGATGCTAGAGCTGTGAAATCTTGCATGCATTCATTTCAACTCTTCTTATTAATAACTGCATTGTTTTTCTTTCCAGGTACGAGGGAGGGGCTGAAAAGTTCATAGGCTGACAATGAAGGAGTGATGCTAGAGCTGTGAAATCTTGCATGCATTCATTTCAACTATTCTTCTTATTAATAACTGCATTGTTTCTTTCCAGGTACGAGGGAGGGCTGAAAAATTCATAGGCTGACAATGAAGGAAATGATGCTAGAGCTGTGAAATCTTGCATGCATTCATTTCAACTATTCTTATTAATAACTGCATTGTTTCTTTCCAGGTACGAGGGAAGGGCTGAAAAGTTCATAGGCTGACAATGAAGGAATGATGCTAGAGCTGTGAAATCTTGCATGCATTCATTTCAACTATTCTTATTAATAACTGCATTGTTTCTTTCCAGGTACGAGGGAGGGCTGAAAAGTTCATAGGCTGACAATGAAGGAGTGATGCTAGAGCTGTGAAATCTTGCATGCATTCATTTCAACTATTCTTATTAATAACTGCATTGTTTCTTTCCAGGTACGAGGGAGGGCTGAAAAGTTCATAGGCTGACTATGAAGGAGTGATGCTAGAGCTGTGAAATCTTGCATGCATTCATTTCAACTATTCTTATTAATAACTGCATTGTTTCTTTCCAGGTACGAGGGAGGGCTGAAAAGTTCATAGGCTGACTATGAAGGAATGATGCTAGAGCTGTGAAATCTTGCATGCATTCAACTATTCTTATTAATAACTGCATTGTTTCTTATTAGGTAACTGGATTGTTTCTTTCATAGGTGACTATGAAGGAATGATGCTAGAGCTGAAAAATGCATTCATTTCAACTAGGCTTGACTTTCCAGGAAGATGCTAGAGCTGTGAAATCTTGCATGCATTCATTTCAACTATTCTTATTAATAACTGCATTGTTTCTTTCCAGGTACGAGGGAAGGGCTGAAAAGTTCATAGGCTGACTATGAAGGAATGATGCTAGAGCTGTGAAATCTTGCATGCATTCATTTCAACTATTCTTATTAATAACTGCATTGTTTCTTTCCAGGTACGAGGGAAGGGCTGAAAAGTTCATAGGCTGACTATGAAGGAATGATGCTAGAGCTGTGAAATCTTGCATGCATTCATTTCAACTATTCTTATTAATAACTGCATTGTTTCTTTCCAGGTACGAGGGAAGGGCTGAAAAAATTCATAGGCTGACTATGAAGGAATGATGCTAGAGCTGTGAAATCTTGCATGCATTCATTTCAACTATTCTTATTAATAACTGCATTGTTTCTTTCCAGGTACGAGGGAAGGGCTGAAAAGTTCATAGGCTGACTATGAAGGAATAGTGCTAGAGCTGTGAAATCTTGCATGAATTAATTTCAACTCATCTTATTAATGAGTGCATTGCTTCTTTCCAGGTATGAGGAAAGGCTGAAAAGTTCATAGGCTGACTATGAAGGAGTGATGCTAGAGCTGTGAAATCTTGCATGCATTCATTTCAACTATTCTTATTAATAACTGCATTGTTTCTTTCCAGGTACGAGGGTGGGCTGAAAAGTTCATAGGCTGACTATGAAGGAGTGATGCTAGAGCTGTGAAATCTTGCATGCATTCATTTCAACTATTCTTATTAATAACTGCATTGTTTCTTTCCAGGTACGAGGGAGGGCTGAAAAGTTCATAGGCTGACTATGAAGGAGTGATGCTAGAGCTGTGAAATCTTGCATGCATTCATTTCAACTATTCTTATTAATAACTGCATTGTTTCTTTCCAGGTACGAGGGGCTGAAAAAGTTCATAGGCTGACTATGAAGGAGTGATGCTAGAGCTGTGAAATCTTGCATGCATTCATTTCAACTATTCTTATTAATAACTGCATTGTTTCTTTCCAGGTACGAGGGAAGGGCTGAAAAGTTCATAGGCTGACTATGAAGGAGTGATGCTAGAGCTGTGAAATCTTGCATGCATTCATTTCAACTATTCTTATTAATAACTGCATTGTTTCTTTCCAGGTACGAGGGAGGGCTGAAAAAGTCATAGGCTGACAATGAAGGAATGATGCTAGAGCTGTGAAATCTTGCATGCATTCATTTCAACTATTCTTATTAATAACTGCATTGTTTCTTTCCAGGTACGAGGGAAGGGCTGAAAAGTTCATAGGCTGACTAATGAAGGAGTGATGCTAGAGCTGTGAAATCTTGCATGCATTCATTTCAACTATTCTTATTAATAACTGCATTGTTTCTTTCCAGGTACGAGGGTGGGCTGAAAAATTCATAGGCTGACTATGAAGGAGTGATGCTAGAGCTGTGAAATCTTGCATGCATTCATTTCAACTATTCTTATTAATAACTGCATTGTTTCTTTCCAGGTACGAGGGTGGCTGAAAAGTTCATAGGCTGACTATGAAGGAGTGATGCTAGAGCTGTGAAATCTTGCATGCATTCATTTCAACTATTCTTATTAATAACTGCATTGTTTCTTTCCAGGTACGAGGGTGGGCTGAAAAAAGTTCATAGGCTGACTATGAAGGAGTGATGCTAGAGCTGTGAAATCTTGCATGCATTCATTTCAACTCTTCTTATTAATAACTGCATTGTTTCTTTCCAGATACGAGGGTGGGCTGAAAAGTTCATAGGCTGACTATGAAGGAATGATGCTAGAGCTGTGAAATCTTGCATGCATTCATTTCAACTATTCTTATTAATAACTGCATTGTTTCTTTCCAGGTACGAGGGTGGGCTGAAAAATTCATAGGCTGACTATGAAGGAGTGATGCTAGAGCTGTGAAATCTTGCATGCATTCATTTCAACTATTTCTTATTAATAACTGCATTGTTTCTTTCCAGGTACGAGGGAAGGGCTGAAAAGTTCATAGGCTGACTATGAAGGAATGATGCTATGAGCTGTGAAATCTTGCATGCATTCATTTCAACTATTCTTATTAATAACTGCATTGTTTCTTTCCAGGTACGAGGGAAGGCTGAAAAAATTCATAGGCTGACAATGAAGGAAATGATGCTAGAGCTGTGAAATCTTGCATGCATTCATTTCAACACTTCTTATTAATAACTGCATTGTTTCTTTCCAGGTACGAGGGTGGGCTGAAAAGTTCATAGGCTGACTATGAAGGAGTGATGCTAGAGCTGTGAAATCTTGCATGCATTCATTTCAACTATTCTTATTAATAACTGCATTGTTTCTTTTTCCAGGTACGGGGTGGGCTGAAAAGTTCATAGGCTGACTATGAAGGAATGATGCTAGAGCTGTGAAATCTTGCATGCATTAATTTCAACTATTCTTATTAATAACTGCATTGTTTCTTTCCAGGGTACGAGGGAGGGCTGAAAAGTTCATAGGCTGACTATGAAGGAGTGATGCTAGAGCTGTGAAATCTTGCATGCATTCATTTCAACTATTCTTATTAATAACTGCATTGTTTCTTTCCAGGTACGAGGGGAAGGGCTGAAAAATTCATAGGCTGACTATGAAGGAATGATGCTAGAGCTGTGAAATCTTGCATGCATTCATTTCAACTATTCTTATTAATAACTGCATTGTTTCTTTCCAGGTACGAGGGTGGGCTGAAAAGTTCATAGGCTGACTATGAAGAAATGATGCTAGAGCTGTGAAATCTTGCATGCATTCATTTCAACTATTCTTATTAATAACTGCATTGTTTCTTTCCAGGTACGAGGGGTGGGCTGAAAAGTTCATAGGCTGACTATGAAGGAATGATGCTAGAGCTGTGAAATCTTGCATGCATTCATTTCAACTATTCTTATTAATAACTGCATTGTTTCTTTCCAGGTACGAGGGTGGGCTGAAAAGTTCATAGGCTGACTATGAAGGAATGATGCTAGAGCTGTGAAATCTTGCATGCATTCATTTCAACTATTCTTATTAATAACTGCATTGTTTCTTTCCAGGTACGAGGGAGGGCTGAAAAGTTCATAGGCTGACTATGAAGGAGTGATGCTAGAGCTGTGAAATCTTGCATGCATTCATTTCAACTATTCTTATTAATAACTGCATTGTTTCTTTCCAGGTACGAGGGAGGGCTGAAAAGTTCATAGGCTGACTATGAAGAAATGATGCTAGAGCTGTGAAATCTTGCATGCATTCATTTTAACTATTCTTATTAATAACTGCATTGTTTCTTTCCAGGTACGAGGGTGGGCTGAAAAGTTCATAGGCTGACTATGAAGGAGTGATGCTAGAGCTGTGAAATCTTGCATGCATTCATTTCAACTATTCTTATTAATAACTGCATTGTTTCTTTCCAGGTATGAGGGAAGGGCTGAAAAGTTCATAGGCTGACTATTGAAGAAATGCTAGAGCTGTGAAATCTTGCATGCATTCAATTTCAACTATTCTTATTAATAACATTTGTTTTTTGATCAGGTACGAGGGAAGGGCTGAAAAATTCATAGGCTGACTATGAAGGAATGATGCTAGAGCTGTGAAATCTTGCATGCATTCATTTCAACTATTCTTATTAATAACTGCATTGTTTCTTTCCAGGTACGAGGGGGGCTGAAAAGTTCATAGGCTGACTATGAAGGAATGATGCTAGAGCTGTGAAATCTTGCATGCATTCATTTCAACTATTCTTATTAATAACTGCATTGTTTCTTTCCAGGTACGAGGGAGGGCTGAAAAGTTCATAGGCTGACAATGAAGGAAATGATGCTAGAGCTGTGAAAATCTTGCATGCATTCATTTCAACTATTCTTATTAATAACTGCATTGTTTCTTTCCAGGTACGAGGGAGGGCTGAAAAGTTCATAGGCTGACAATGAAGGAGTGATGCTAGAGCTGTGAAATCTTGCATGCATTCATTTCAACTATTCTTATTAATAACTGCATTGTTTCTTTCCAGGTACGAGGGAAGGTTGAAAAATTCATAGGCTGACTATGAAGGAGTGATGCTAGAGCTGTGAAATCTTGCATGCATTCATTTCAACTATTCTTATTAATAACTGCATTGTTTCTTTCCAGGTACTTTCCAGGGAGGGGGCTGAAAAAATTCATAGGCTGACAATGAAGGAATGATGCTAGAGCTGTGAAATCTTGCATTTCATTTCAACACTTTCTTATTAATAACTGCATTGTTTCTTTCCAGGTACGAGGGAGGGCTGAAAAGTTCATAGGCTGACAATGAAGGAGTGATGCTAGAGCTGTGAAATCTTGCATGCATTCATTTCAACTCTTCTTATTAATAACTGCATTGTTTCTTTCCAGGTACGATTAATAACTGAAAATTCATAAGCTGACTATTTTTTTTGGTATGCTAGAGCTGTGAAATCTTGCATTGCATTTCCAGTTCACTTAAAATATTAATAACTGCATTGTTTTTCTAATACGAATGTTACGAAGGGCTGAAAAATTCAATAAGGCTGACTGAAGGAATGAAAAGTTAGAAGGAGTGTGAAATCTTGAAATCTTGCATTCATTTCAACACTTCTTATTAATAACTGCATTGTTTCTTTCCAGGTACGAGGGGAAGGTTGAAAAAGTTCATAGGCTGACTAATGAAGGAGTGATGCTAGAGCTGTGAAATCTTGCATGCATTCATTTCAACACTTCTTATTAATAACTGCATTGTTTCTTTCCAGGTACGAGGGAGGGCTGAAAAGTTCATAGGCTCACAATGAAGGAGTGATGCTAGAGCTGTGAAATCTTGCATGCATTCATTTCAACACTTCTTATTAATAACTGCATTGTTTCTTTCCAGGTACGAGGGAGGGCTGAAAAATTTATAGGCTCACAATGAAGGAGTGATTGCTAGAGCTATTGAAATCTTGCATGCATTCATTTCAAATATTCTTATTAATAACTGCATTGTTTCTTTTTCTTTCAGGTACGAGGGAGGGCTGAAAAAGTTCATAGGCTGACTATGAAGGAGTGATGCTAGAGCTGTGAAATCTTGCATGCATTCATTTCAACACTTCTTATTAATAACTGCATTGTTTCTTTCCAGGTATGAGGGAGGGCTGAAAAGTTCATAGGCTCACAATGAAGGAGTGATGCTAGAGCTGTGAAATCTTGCATGCATACATTTCAACACTTCTTATTAATAACTACATTGTTTCTTTCCAGGTACGAGGGAGGGCTGAAATTTCATAGGCTCACAATGAAGGAGTGATGGTAGATTTGTGAAATCTTGCATGCATTCATTTTAACACTTCTTATAAATAACTGCATTGCTTCTTTCCAGGTACGAGGGAGGGCTGAAAAGTTCATAGGCTCACCATGAAGGAGTGATGCTAGAGCTGTGAAATCTTGCATGCATACATTTCAACACTTCTTATTAATAACTGCATTGCTTCTTTCCAGGTATGAGGGAAGGTTGAAAAGTTCATAGGCTCACAATGAAGGAGTGATGCTAGAGCTGTGAAATCTTAATGCATTCATTTCAACACTTTTTATTAACAACTTCATTATTTTCCAATTTTTGAAAAAAGTTCATAGGCTGACTCTTTCTAGAGGTAAATCTTGCATGCATTCATTTTGTCTATTCTTATTAATTACTGCATTGTTCTTTCCAGAAAAGTTCATAAAAAAGTTCAATGAAAAAGGAATGCTGAGCTGTGAAATCTTGCATGCATTCATTTCAAATAACTTCTTATTAATAACTGCATTGGCTTTCTTTCCAGGTACGAGGGAGGGCTGAAAAGTTCATAGGCTGACAATGAAGGAGTGATGCTAGAGCTGTGAAATCTTATGCTAGAGCTTGCATTCATTTCAACTCTTATTAATAACTGCATTGTTTCTTTCCAGGTACGAGGGTGGGCTGAAAAGTTCATAGGCTTGAAGGAGTGATGCTAGATCTGTGAAATCTTGCATGCATTCATTTCAACTATTCTTATTAATAACTGCATTGGACTTTCCAGGTATTCCAGGTTTGAGGGAGGCTGAAAAAATGTTCATATACTGACAATGAAGGAGTGATGCTAGATTCTGATTGGCATCTTGCATCATTCATTTGCAACAAAGATTTCAAATAAATTTGTTTCTTTCCAATAAAAGTTCATAGGCTGCATAGTTTCTTTTTCATTTAGGTTCTTAATAATGCACATTTCCATATGAGGGAAATCTGACTGTTCAAAGATAGACTTCATTAATTTCAAATTGCAACTCAACATTTTTCTTTTTTCCCTTGTAAGAAAGGGCTGAAAAGTTTCATAGGGTGATACGCTCAAATGCCAATTATAATTCATTTCTGCCAATTATTTATTATCCATAACTGTATAAAGTTCAAGGCATTCTTGAAAACTTAATCTTTTCAATCTATTGAAATCTTCTGGTGCTACCATCAGTTGAAATTTATAAAATCTTTCTATTAAAACAATTATTTAGGAAAAATGGTTTCTCTTATAATATATATATATATATTTATATAATTATAAAATAAATAAACCATAATTTGTTTCTTCATTCATTGACTAAGACATGCCATTTCCTTTTCTAGCACATTTGGTTTCTTTTTCCCACTAACTTCAACCATTTGCATGCAATTTTTTATTTGTATTCTATTGGTGAAATGTAAGTTCCACTCAAAATGTTTTTTTCTCATAAACCAACTCCCAAGGGGATGCTTCCCTGGCCACTACAATCTTAACCTGTTCAAGTCTAGGATTAACTTTTATATTCCACACATGCCCCCACAAATATTGCCTCATACCTCTTACTCTGCAACCTCAAGTGGTTTCTAGAAGGTGAACATTATTATAAAAAACAAAAAATAAAAATAAAAAGCTGTTATTGCTCTGTAACTGATGAGGGTTTCCTTCATAATCTTTTGTTTAAAGTAGTGTGGAATATCAACATCTTGATTATATCATTATTTAGTCTTTGAATTATATGTGCGACCCAATTTTGTTGTTGCTATTGCTGAATGTTCTCAAATGGTGAGGTGTCTATTATTTGGCACAGGTTTTGTTTGTGATTCTGTAATGCCAGCTCCTGAGGTTTGAAGAAGGATGGTCCTCTCTAAGATTAATAGTCTTTTATTTTTGGGACCAATTCTCAAGAAAAAGAAATCCAGTATCTCTCTATGTTTCTGAGATGAGGTATTATGTACACTATTTACATTGCTCAGACTAACATCCTCATCTTTGTTGCTTCAAGGACACATGACACATTGGATAAGGGCGGTGTTTAGATCCAGTGACAGGACCCAAAAAGTGTGAGTTCAGTACCTGGTTATGGTGGTGGAGAACTTGGAGAGGGGAATTAACAGGAGATAACTGATAACTAACATCCATTAGACATGGCACATGAAACTAGAACAGTCTACCCTAGCAAGCAAAATAAAGGGTTCAGTTCGACATTCCAACCACTTGAAGAAGGCTGGAGTGTACAACGCCTGAAATGTTGTGATAAATATGGCAACAAAGATGAGGATGATAGTTTGAGCAATATAAAAAAGAAATCCAGTTTCCAGTTACATATGTTTGAAATTTATTAAAATTCTAAAAATAGATTTTTAAAACTATACAAATTGCTGATGGAGTCATAATGGTGACAAGAGAAAAAAACTACCTTTTGACAAACTTTTTTGTTTTTTTTTAGACTTAATAGATAAATAATTTAATAGATAGATAATTTTAGACTTTAATAGATAAAACTTTCAGGATCAAGTGGCACTCAGACAGAATTTAGGGAATTCCAGTTCTAGGTTTATATAGACAGGGTGATAGATTAGGTCAGTCCTGATATCACATGATGGTGGGTGATGGGCTTTTGTTGGAGGCAATACTTTTAGTGGGTGACAAGAGTGAGAGATACATAGCATTGGAAACTGATGGAATTCTCACTAGCCAAAGAGAATTTGGTCCATTAGTCCATTAGCCTTTTGTAAAAAGAGAGAGTAAAGATGTCCCAAATGTCCCCTACATACTCACAGACAGTGCTAGGGGAATCCATGAATGAATAACCAGATATATTTGAAATAGGATTTCTGTTTTCATTTGTTGTTTTCACCTTGCATTCATTTATTGAATGTGTTGTCATTTGCCATTCTTTTTTTGAATATATGGAATGAGAACAGTCTAACTATGTAGATTAAATAAAGGGTTCAATTCAGAATTCCTTCTAGGTTACCCAGATCATTATACTCCTGATGAAGGCCAGAGGGTACAATGGTTGAAAGATTGTGATAACATCCACTAAGATGTTGACAATAAATACTTTAAATCAGAAAAATATATTCTGCATTAATTTTACAATGAAATAATTTAAATTGTTTTTCTTTTTGTCCATAATGTGTAAAAGATATTCGTTTTGATTTTATTTTACAATGAAATAATTTAAATTATTTTTCTTTCTATCCATTATGTGTAAAAAATATTTGTTTTGATTTTATTTTACAATGAAATGATTTAAATTGTTTTTTTTCTGTCCAATAATGTGTAAAAATATTTTTGATTTACAAGATGAAATAATTTAAATTGTTTTTGAAAAAATCCATAATTTTATTTTATTTTGATTTTATTTTACAAATGAAATAAATTAAATAGTTTTTCTTTCTATCCATAATGTGTAAAAATATTTGTTTTGATTTTATTTTACAATGAAATGATTTAAATTGTTTTTCTATCTGTCCAAATTGTAAAAATATTTTGATTTTTTTTACAATGAAATAATTTAAATTGTTTTTCTTTCTGTCCATAATGTGTAAAAAAATATTTATTTTGATTTTATTTTACAATGAAATAAATTAAATAGTTTTTCTTTCTATCCATAATTGTTTGAATATTTGTTTTGATTTTATTTTACAATGAAATGATTTAAATTGTTTTTCTATCTGTCCATAATGTGTAAAAAATATTTATTTTGATTTTATTTTACAATGAAATAATTTAAATTGTTTTTCTTTCTGTCCATAATGTGTAAAAATTTTTTTTTTGATTTTATTTTACAATGAAATAAATTAAATAGTTTTTCTTTCAACAATCCATAATGTAAAAAAATATTTGTTTTTGATTTTATTTTAAATGAAATGATTTAAATTGTTTTTTTCTATCTGTCCATAATGTGTAAAAATATTTTGATTTTATTTTCAATGAAATAATTTAAATTGTTTTTTTTCTGTCCATAATGTGTAAAAATATTTATTTTGATTTTATTTACAATGAAATAAATTAAATAGTTTTTCTTTCTATCCATAATGTGTAAAAATATTTGTTTTTTTTATTTTACAATGAAATTTTAAATTGTTTTTCTATCTGTCCATAATGTGTAAAAAATATTTATTTTGATTTTATTTTACAATGAAATAATTTAAAATTGTTTTTGTATCTGTCCAGTGTAAAAATATTTATTTTGATTTTATTTACAATGAAATAAATTAAATTGTTTTTCTTTATCCATAATGTGTAAAAAAATATTTGTTTTGATTTTTATTTTACAATCTGTCCATAATGTAAAAAATATTTATTTTGATTTTTATTTTACAATAAATAATTTAAATTGTTTTTCTATCTGTCCATAATGTGTAAAAAAATATTTATTTTGATTTTATTTTACAATGAAATAAATTAAATTGTTTTTTTTTTCTATCCATAAAAAAAATATTTGTTTTGATTTTTTATTTTACAATGAAATGATTTAAATTGTTTTTCTATCTGTCCATAATGTGTAAAAAATATTTATTTTGATTTTATTTTACAATGAAATAATTTAAATTGTTTTTCTATCTGTCCATAATGTGTAAAAAATATTTATTTTGATTTTATTTTACAATGAAATAAATTAAATTGTTTTTCTTTCTATCCATAATGTGTAAAAAATATTTGTTTTGATTTTATTTTACAATGAAATGATTTAAATTGTTTTTCTATCTGTCCATAATGTGTAAAAATATTTATTTTGATTTTATTTTACAATGAAATAATTTAAATTGTTTTTCTTTCTGTCCATAATGTGTAAAAAATATTTATTTTGATTTTATTTTACAATGAAATAAATTAAATAGTTTTTCTTTCTATCCATAATGTGTAAAAAATATTTGTTTTGATTTTATTTTACAATGAAATAATTTAAATTTTTTTCTAAAATGTTTTTTGATTTTATTTTTACTTAAATAATTTAAATTGTTTTTCTTTTCTGTCCATAATGTGTAAAAAATAATATTTATTTTGATTTTATTTTCTACAATGAAAAAAATTTATTTAAATTGTTTTTTCTATCTGTCCATAATGTGTAAAAATATTTTGATTTTTTTCCATATTTATTTTAAATGAAATAATTTAAATTGTTTTCTTTTCTGTCCATAATGTGTAAAAATATTTATTTTGATTTTTTTTTACAATGAAATAAATTAAATAGTTTTTCTTTCTATCCATAATTTTTTACAATGAAATGATTTAAATTGTTTTTCTATCTGTCCATAATGAGTAAAAAATTTAAATTAATGTGTAAAAAATATTTGTTTTGATTTTTTTTACAATGAAATGATTTAAATTGTTTTTCTATCTGTCCATAATGTGTATTTATTTTGATTTTATTTTACAATGAAATTTAAATTGTTTTTCTTTCTGTCCATAATAAAAAATATTTATTTTGATTTTATTTTACAATGAAAAATTAAATTTTTTTTTTCCATAATGTTTTTGTTTTTTTTACAATGAAATGATTTAAATTGTTTTTCTATCTGTCCAAAAAAAATTTTTATTTTGATTTTTATTTTTCTATTTAAATTGTTTTTCTATCTGTCCATAATGTGTAAAAAATATTTATTTTGATTTTATTTTACAATGAAATAAATTAAATTGTTTTCTTTCTATCCATAATGTTATAAAAATATTTGTTTTTTTATTTTTACAATGAAATTTTAAATTTTTTTTAAATAATGTGTAAAAAATATTTTGATTTTATTTTACAATGAAATAATTTAAATTGTTTTTTTTCTTTCTGTCCATAATGTGTAAAAAATATTTATTTTGATTTTATTTTACAATGAAATAAATTAAATAGTTTTTCTTTCTATCCAAATGTGTAAAAATATTTGTTTTGATTTTATTTTTACAATGAAATTTTTAAATTTTTTTCTATCTGTCCATAAAAAATATTTAATTTGATTTTATTTTATCTGAAATAATTTAAATTGTTTTTCTATCTGTCCATAATGTGTAAAAATATTTATTTTGTTTTATTTTAAAAAATAAATTAAATATTTTGATTTTCCATAATTTTAAAATATTTGTTTTGAAATTTCTATCTGTCCATTTTTTATTTTAAATGAAATAAATTAAATTTTTTCTTTCTGTCCATAATGTGTAAAAAATATTTGTTTTGATTTTATTTTTTGAAATAAATTAAATAGTTTTTCTTTTTCTATGTAATGTGTAAAAAATATTTGTTTTGATTTTATTTTACAATGAAATGATTTAAATTGTTTTTCTATCTGTCCATAATGTGTAAAAAATATTTATTTTGATTTTATTTTACAATGAAATAATTTAAATTGTTTTTCTATCTGTCCATAATGTGTAAAAAATATTTATTTTGATTTTATTTTACAATGAAATAAATTAAATTGTTTTCTATCTGTCCATAATGTGATAAAAAATATTTTGTTTTTCTTTCTATCCATAATGTGAAAAAATTTTATTTTGATTTTATTTTACAATGAAATAAATTAAATTTTTTCTTTCTATCCAATTATTTGTTTTTTTTATTTTTACAATGAAATGATTTAAATTGTTTTTCTATCTGTCCATAATGTGTAAAAAATATTTATTTTGATTTTATTTTACAATGAAATAATTTAAATTGTTTTTCTATCTGTCCATTATTTATTTTGATTTTATTTTACAATGAAATAAATTAAATTGTTTTTTCTTTCTATCCATAATTATTTGTTTTGATTTTATTTTACAATGAAATGATTTAAATTGTTTTTTCTATCTGTCCATAATGTGTAAAAAATATTTTGATTTTATTTTACAATGAAATAATTTAAATTGTTTTTCTTTCTGTCCATAAATCCATAATGTGTAAAAAATATTTGTTTTGATTTTGGCAGTGAAATGATTTAAATTGTTTTTTCTATCTGTCCAAATGTAAAAAATATTTATTTTGATTTTATTTTACAATGAAATAATTTAAATTGTTTTTTCTATCTGTCCATAATGTGTAAAAAATATTTATTTTGATTTTATTTTAAATTAAATTAAATTGTTTTTCTTTCTTCCATAATTTCTTTAAATTGTTTTTCTATCTGTCCATAATGTGTAAAAAATATTTATTTTGATTTTATTTTACAATGAAATAATTTAAATTATTTATTTTCTTTCTCTGATAATGTATAGAAAATGAATATTTATTTTGGTTCCAGTTTACATTGAGGTAATTTAAATGATTTCCTTTCTGCCTGTCTTTGTCTTTTGTGTGCTGTATTCCTTCAAGGCGTGAATGATCATGGCTCTCCACAATTTCCTGTCCTTTGTAGTTCTTAGTAAATTTTTTTTTTTTTGCTATATCTCCTAATTTATTCCAACTATTTACTCAAGCTCATTAGGCAAGGGTTATGTACTACTTTTCTCTGTCCCTCTTGCCTTCACAATGTCCTGTGAATGTTAAATTTTCTAAACCCTTTTTCCTCATTTTGTGCCTTAGAAATTTCAACTTTTTCTTTCTGATGATAACTATAAATGTCATTGTTTCTATTTTCATTAAAACTTCATCATTACTCTTATGTCATCCTCAGTATCCTTCTGTAGAATCTCATTTCTGTTGTCTCAAGTCTCTTCTTCATCTGTGATAAGATTTTCCAGCATTCATTGCCATATAGGAGGATCGATATTACATAACAGTCTAATACTCTTTTCTTTGTTTCCAACAAAATTTTTCCGTTACTTTATACTTTGCTTAGCTGTTGGAAGTCATCTTTCACCAAGCCAATGCTCCTTCAAATTTTGGTATTGCATTTTCTGTCTTCTATTAAAACACTTTGAAGATATTTACTGTAATTTCTTGAAAATAATATGCATATTTTTACTGTAAATTACAGGTGATAGTAGTATTATAAATAGGTTTAAATAAAAATATTTTTTCGTTATTGATTTATAATAATAAATATGAACTTGTTGTTCTAAAATAAAAAAAGATATTATCCCAATTTTCATTTTAAATACAACAATAATAATTGTAACATTTTTTTGTCAATAAATTTATGTTTATCAGTAACCACATTTTATATTTGGTGAAAAAATAAAAAAATCTATAAAATAAGCAATTTCAAAGAAAAGAGGGTATCAAGTTAATAATTTATTGAAATTTTAATTTTCATCATTATCATCACTACTTTCTATTATAGAATCAATATCTAAATTGTCATTAAACAAATTATCATTCATAATATTTTCTTCATCCTTTTCAAAATTATCTTCCGCCTCTTCATTCTCCTGCCAAAGGATACCATCTTCAGTGCCATCAATGGCTGCCGTGAGACAATACTTCTTGAAATCTCTTTATAACATCCTCACTGACAGAATACCATTTTGGTGGTAAAATAAAATGTTATATTTATTGGGAAAAACACATGGTAATTTTTAACATTATTTTAGCCACTTAGCTTTGATTTTATTCTTAATGTTAAGGTTGACAAAATGTCTTCATAATTATTTCTTTAACAAAATTTATAGCTATAGATATTTCTTATTTTTTGGATCATTCATTGGGGGTGCCTATCATTTATGAGTGCGTATTATTTTTGAGAAATTAAAGTAAATTTTTGTGGATCCTCCTTCTGCTGACAACCATACATTCTGTCTTCTTACAAATGATGTTTAGCCTTTTCTTTTTGCTTTCCTTTGCTACCTTCTGTTGATCTTGTAGTTTTCTATCTAAGTTTGCTATCAACAGTGTGCATATATTATCTGATGTTGTTAAGATTTGGCCACTGTTATATAGGAATAAAGTGTTGCTACCAACACTGGAGTTTGAACACAGATCACCAGTGAGGAAACATAGGTGATCCCATTTTGAATAAGTAGATCATGTGATAGTAAAGGAAATGTATATATGGGAATTAGTGTGACGTCTAAACGATCACCATTTCTATTCTATCCTCTATTACAATATGGATCGCTATTCTCTATATTATTCACTATATTATTTCTCTATACTGGAGCCAAGAATTATTTAGGTGAGGAAGTTGTGGAGAAACGTGATCACTCAAGCGTGTATCACATATGGCACCTAGAGTTATTTAGGTGAAGAAGTCATGGAGAGACATGATCGCCTAAGTGTGTATCACATAACTGAGAGTCAAGAGTTATTTAGGTGAGGAAATTGTGGAGAGACATGATCCCACAAGCATGTATCATGTATGGCACTTACCTGAGAGTCAAGAGTTATTTAGGTGAGAAAGTTGTGGACATACATAATTGTTTAAGAGTGTATCACATATAGCTCATAACTGAAAGAGTCAACAGTTATTTAGGTGAGGAAGTTGTGGAGAGACATAATCACTCAAGTGCCTATCACATATGACACAAAATATTTCTTTCTTTTGCCAATATTTATGCAAAAATAACAATTAATTATATTTGATATTCTAACGTAAAAGCCCTGCCGCTGACAGCTATGT
The DNA here is from genome assembly GCA_903632075.3 of Acanthosepion pharaonis. Classification (NCBI taxonomy): domain Eukaryota; kingdom Metazoa; phylum Mollusca; class Cephalopoda; order Sepiida; family Sepiidae; genus Acanthosepion; species Acanthosepion pharaonis. The sequence goes on along the minus strand of CAHIKZ030001389.1, from coordinate 465,107 downwards.
CCTGTTTCTCCGGTGGTTCTGGCCCAAAAAAAAAAACACCCGGTCCTCCTCAGGTGAGCTGAATGAACCACCACTATTCGCCATGTTGTGAATTTTTTTGATATGAACAGCAGTGTCCCGGTCCTTCAGGATGGCCTGATGGTAAATGATGAAATGGCTGGGTCCTACGCTGAAAAATATTGCTATTCGTGCAGAAAAAGTTCTTGTCATAACTGCAAGGACATAAAGAAAAGAGAAAAAAAAATAAGCACCACTTTCGGTTCCTGTACAAAGAGCCTTTTAAGGCTACTACTTTTATGTCACTATCAAAGAAATTGCACGAATACAAAGTGTCTTAACGAGATTCACTCGTTTGGGTCGGAAAATCACAGAGAGAGAAAGACGCAATTAGTCTGATATGAATCCAGCTGATCTAAGGGAGATAATTCATGGATCTTTGTCTGTACACAACAATATAGCAGTTTGCTTTCTCAGTTTTGTTGACAAAATTATCTGGATTCGTACAGGTTCTATTTCTATCTCTTGGTTTGGATCAAACTTCTTGATGCATGACAACCAACTGACCTGACCAGCAAGATCCACCAAGCCGTTTCCGCCGCGTTCTGCTTAACTCAAGCGTGCAGGCAGCTTATATAGAGTGAGGCGGGGCTAAACAATTTTTAGGTACCGCCCATGAATTTTAATATGCAAATCGCCTTGACCACCATGCGTTTTCGCCTAATCTCTGAATCTCTGCAGGAGACTATTTCTCAAGTGGTACTAAAAATAGATTTGGATTCCCTGCTGGGTTTTCCACAGACATCATCCACTTGAGTCTTGCTAAAACCCCTTATCTCATCTGAGGACTTTGGGCTGTATTTTGTCTTTCAGACCACCCAAAAATCCAATTCACTATTTATCATAAGCCTTACTTAACGAACCCGTCCATTAATCACTCTGGAATTATTACACCTAATTAACTAATAACTCAGCTCCAGAAACAATTATAAAAAAAAAAAACTTATTTCTGGAATTACTCCGGAATTCCTTCTACCCAACTAATTAGTATCTTCATCACAATCCTTTAGAACTGTTGATTAATAAATCCAACTTGGGGCTCTCTCTGTCACAATATTTAAAATTTTTATGCGAGTATATTATTCATTTCATTTATTCAAATAACACATTTTCTGCCATCACTGTGGTCACCACTCCCCCCACCATCTCACAGTTGTGGTTCATGGTGACATTTAAGGCATAATAGTGCAATGGCTTGCTAGTTCCTTTTGTACCAGCGATCTCAGATATATTTTTGAAGTTACCTTCATTTAGCCTTTGCCTTAAGAGGCAGTACCTACGAGGCAGCAGGTGGTTTGAATTCAGAGTTTCCTTCACCTAGATTGCAACCTATCTGCCAATCTAGTACGGCACTTAAATTCATGAAGTCAAGGTACCAAGAATGAAAGCCTATCAAAACAATTACCATGAAAATATATAAAAACATTACAGGGAAGTTATATTACAGCCATGGGAAAGTGACTGAAGCTGAGATGCCAGCTCAGGATTAGTAACATTGCAAATTTTTCTTTGGATTTTTCAAGAATCTCCAGATACATAGTAGATGCACCAGACCAGACTAGATCAGATGTGGCAACAATATTCAATGAACAGGCGAATGGTAGATTTACACATTTATAAATCTACCATTCGCCTGAGATATATTCTGCTGAGAAAAAAATGTCTAGCATGACACAGTGAACCAACTTACCGCACAGCGGACATAACAATCAAGTTGATATAACTGGCCATAGTTAAGCAATGTTGAGCTTGATCAGTACCTAGATGAGTGACCACCTGAGAATACCAGATGCTGTAAGCTTAGATGTGTCAGTGGTGTAATGGACAATTCTTAAAATCTGAATTCTGGCTTTAAATAACCTGAAAAAGGTTGATAAGATGTAAAAGGAAAAAAAAAACCTAACTCAATCGATATAATCATCCCGCTTCATATCAATGGAAAACTTTACACTAAGAAGATGCAATGAGTTATTCTTGAAGTTTAGCATTAGCAAATTTGATGTTATCAAACCAATCAGACTTACAATTAAGACATGACTAAATAGCCATCACTTTTTTTGGTGCTGGTCATTGAGATTTAAAAAAAATAAAATAACCATTAATTTTTTTTACTCTCATAGGAGTATCTTACATGTATTATTTACATTATTCAGACTGTTATCCTCATTTTCATTGCTATATTCACATTTTGGCTGTTGTATGCTTCGGCCTTTATGTCTATGTCTCTTTATATATCTGTCTATATCTCTGAGATTAGGTATTATGATTACTTGCATTATTTACATTATTTGGACTGTTATTCTCATCTTCATTGTCATATTCACAATGTTTCGGCCATTGTATGCTCTGGCCTTCTTCAGGTGATTGGAATTACAAACTGAACCCCTTATTTTGTGCACCAGGATAGATTGTTGTAGTTCCACATGCCATGTCTCTTCTGGATGTCTCAGTTCTTTTCCTTTAACTCATCTCTCCAAGTTTTGGTTCACCACTGCTGTGGCCTTGGTAATGAACTCACAACTCTTTCGGTCTATCACTGGATCTAACCAATGTCTTTATCCACTGGGCCATGTGTCCTTGAGGACATCTGTGTGTGAATTTCTGGGACTAGACCCAGAGTTGAGAGTTCAATACCAGGCCACAGCAGTGTGAACCAAAACTTGGAGAGTTGAATTAAAGGGAAATAACCGAGATATCTGGAAGAGGTATGGCACGTGGAACTAGAACAATCCACCCCGGTGGATGAAATAAAGGCTTCGGTTCAAAATTCCAATTACCTGGAAAAGGCCAGAGTATACAATGGCTGAAATGTTGTGAATATGGCAATGAAGATGAGGATACCAGTCTGAATAATGTAAATAATGCAAGTAATCATAATACCTCATCTCAGAGATATAGACAGATATATAGAGAGACATAGACATAAAGGAAAGGCTTTCAACGGAACAAAACAAAATGAATATGACAATCAAGATGAGGATAATAGTCCGAATAATGTAAATAATGCAAGTAATCATAATACCTCATCTCAGAAATATAGACTGTATCTTACATATCTATAAGTCTACTATTCGTTCATGCTTAGAATATTGCTGCCACATATGGTCTGGAGCTCCTGCTATTTATCTTGAGCTCCTTGATAAAATCCAAAGGAGAATCAGCAATATTATTGGTCTTGATCTGGCAGCTTGACTTCACTTTCTCACCACTGTAAGGTTGCCTCTCTATATTTTTTCTATAAATACTTTCATGGCAATTGTTCAGATAAGCTCTTTGCTATGGTACCTAGACTTTTTGAATTTAAGCACAGAACTAGATTGACATAAAATCTCATTAATCTACAGTTGAGCTGGCTAGATGTAGCCATAAATTCTATGCTAACAGTTTCTTTTCTCACTTGTGGTACTCCCTTCCAGTTCAATGCTTTCCAGCCAAATTTAATCGTTAAAAATTTAAATGCAATGTCAATCGCTATCTACTGTCCTCCTGATTACTCTTTCTTCTTCCTGTTCATTATTAATGTTTCTGTTCCTAATTCTTTCACACCTCTTGTAGCTTTACTGCATTTCATAGGATGATACTGATTAAAAAATAAAAGTAATGCAATTTATATTAAGTTAAAACTTAATATCTACTTATGTGCCAGCCTTTTTCTAACTAAAGAACCATACTTAAATACATGTACTTAAATCCCACTCAAGGATTTTATTTATACTTCTTTTCTTGGACTCTCTCTCTCTCTTCTTTTTTTTAAATTAGTAGTAGATAGGATAAACCTCCACTCCTGTTCAAAACCTTTGTTTCCTGTTTAGGATTGGGTTAATGTTTCCCTCTAAAGCATACTTCAACTTCTTTCACCTTCGCCTGAACTCTAAAATTTTATTCACTAATTATTTATTTACTTTTTTCTTCTTTCCCAATAGGAGTAGATAGGTTTGCTTATTGCTCAGGTCACACGCCTCCCCAGATTTTTAACAGGAGTAGAGGTTTCCTGTGTAGGATGGAGTTTTTGATTCCTTCTTCTTAGGCCTTAATAAGAACATTTGTCTTGACTTTTTGGCAATATAACGGGATGGTGGTCATGGTCCTTTATATTGGTTTGGCATTTTTTTGGTTGCTGCATCCCAACTGGTAGCAAAGAAATTAGTGTTTAGAGTGATGTGTTGTTCATAGATAAATGTCCTTACAAACATATCTGGTAGGCAACCCTGAAGTCACCTTATGCTGTAGTCTTGGCAACCTACTGTCCAGCTTGTATTGCCTTAGACCAGTGTTTTTCAACCATTTTAAGCAATGTCACACCTAAGAGCAAATAAAAATATCACAGCACACTTGGCAAAACTTTTAAAGGGTATACATTTAAATGTTATGAAATAAAACCATAGATTTAAAAAAAAAATCCACACACATAAATATGAACTTTATTTTATTGTTTCTATCCAATGATTTGTGTAGCTTATTTAGTTTGAAACCTGTGTCTGATGTTTTTTTCACGATTTCTTCAATGTTTGGTCGAATGTGCAATAAGCAGACCCTCATTTCTTTTTGCTGAGTGTAGTCTTTCTCACTTCTTATTTTTGATGTTATTTAGCATTGAGAAGCCTAATTCACATAAATAAGAAGTAGAAAATTGCAATAAAACTGATAAAGCCCTTTTTAAGCTAATATAGGGCAGTGTTTTTCAACCTTTTTAAGCAATTGCACATCCTGGAGCAAATGAAAATATCCCTGCACACTGAGCAATGTTTTTAAAAGTTATATATTTCAATCTTATGAATAAAAAACATAGATTTAAAAACAAAATACACACACATAAATATGAACTTTATTTCAATGTTTTGATTCAACTATTTGTGCAGCTTATTTAGTGTGAAACCTGTGCCTGGTGTTTTTTTTTTTTTTTTTTTTGCGACTTCTTCAATGTTTGGTCAGATGTGCGATAAGCGGACCCTCATTTTTCTTCAGTTAAATGTAGTCTTTCTCGCTTCTTATTTTTGATGTTATTCAGGGTTAAGAAGCATAATTCACATAAATAAGTATAAAATTGCAATAAAACTGATAAAGCTCTTTTAGCTAATGTGGAATATTCCTTTTGTATTGAAATCCAAAATGTATTGATGGCTACCATTGAATGTTTTATTTTGAATCCTCAATCACTAAATAGAATGTGTGATAAGAAGACCTTTATTTCTTCTTTAGTCGACGGTCTTTTTCACTTCTTATTTTTGATGTTATATATGATGTTGAACATTGCAATAAAACTGATAAAGCCTTTTAGTGAATATGGGATATTCTTTTTGTATTGAAATCCAAAATGTATCAATGGGTTCCATCAAATATTTTATTTTGAGCCTTTCAAAAAATAAAAATATTTAAAAAATGAGTATTAAAACAAAGTATTTAAAATAACATAATCAAAGATAAGAATTATTTGAAAATACAGTTCAATAGTTATTCATTTATTCAAATGTTAATGCTGTACCATTACTACTTTCATACAACAATATTTATGATGTAACAATATTTATGATGTAACAATATTTTGTGACACACTAAAGAGAATTACTGCCTTAGATGATTGACAATGACTGTTATTCTTGGTATCTTCCACATAAAAGGATCATCATGTGATTAATTAACAAAAATTGAAGTAATTATTAATTATTATTAATTAATGAAAATTAAATTAAACCATCTTGTAAAAGAAAACCTGTCTTTCTCCGACATTGCAAAATCTTCTTTTGAAACATTCTATAGACATCTTAGCGGTTGGTAAAACACTCTTCTTCTGTCCGAATTTCAGGCATGAGGAGTTATCATTATTTATACTAATTATATTCGGACTATTGTCCTCATCTTTGTTGTTTTTATCACCTGATCACCATCTGTCTGAATTTCAGGGATTAAGAGTGTTATAGACTAGCGTATGGTTGCAAGAAAGAAATACGACAACAGCAGAAATAGATTTACATGGTTTATTTCAACAGGAACGTGTGGGTTTGGGACAGCTACCTTGTGGTAAAGTTCATAAGCCAGCTTCAGATCTAGGTCGATCTCTCATAGTAGTTCACACATGTTGACAGTGGTTGATGCTCCCCTGCCGTCAACTGCTGACTGTGACAGGTCTCTACCCTGGCCACTTGTGGACTGCCTGTTGAACTTCCGTGTGACCCCTTTTATAGCGTTTTTTTATGGCTTAACAGGCTCGAAAAACGAAGCGAGTATAATTAGGAGGGAAGCATTTTTATTGGACGAAAAATAGAACACTTTAAATATTATTTTATTTTTTGACCGGAACATGTGTGTCGGGAACATTTGTAAATGAAGATAATGGTGATTTTGTGACGGGGTTTTGTCCCGTTCACATCTGGCTCTCGTTCTTGAGTATTTGCCTGTAAATCAGCCGAGATATGTCTTATTTTATTTTATAACAGGAGTTATCATTATTTACACTAATTATATTCGGACTATTGTCATCATCTTTGTTGTTTTTATCACCTGATCGACTTTTGTCTGAATTTCTGGGATGAGGAGTTATCATTATTTACACTATATTTGAACTATTGCCATTATTGTTGTTATTATCAACTGATTGTCTTCTATTTGGATAACAATATATATATATATATATATATATACACACACGTGTGTGTGTGTATTTAGACAGCATATCTTCATTTGAAGAATAATAATAATATAGTCATATTTAAGCTTAAACATATCAACCTACTATACTGTAATCAAATGCATTCTAACTATAAACATGATGAAAAAAATCCTAAAAAATCTCATTAGTATGAATATATTTCCCCCTGATCCCAGTAAAAAAAATAAAACTAATTATACTAAATTTAACACAACGAACTTAATCATACACAGTAACTCTTCTTTGTCTACTAGTGTTTTGGAAAAGACTAACATTGTATATCAATTTAAATGTCCTATGGAAAATTGTATCTCTGACAAGAAAGTAAGTACATATGTTGGCTTGACAACAACAACATTATCAAGACATCTTACACTCCATTTGTCAGATAGAAGTTCTATCGCACAACATTTAAAGACACATTCCTGTTCACCTTTACAATACAGAAAAATACTTGTTAATAACACCAATATACTACACCATGAAAATAATAAACAAAAACTTCAAATTCTCGAGGTCCTCTATATCAAAAGCAACCGTTCAACACTGAACAAAATTTATTACAAGTATAGTAGCAATGTTTTAAAATGTATTTGAGAAACATTTAATACCATTTGCATTTTTACCATCCCTGGTTAGCTCCCTTATATTGTGGATAATTGTATCCAAAAACACCATAGCTACAACAGATAATTTTTAAATAATTATAACAGAGCACGTTCATGCGTATTTACAAAAATGACCATCACAATGTAAACTGGATCTAACACCTTTATTCACTGTGCCATGTGTCCTTGGTCCAATGATAGGACCGAAAGAGTGTGAGTTCAATACCTGGTTAAGGTGGTGGAGAACTTGGTGAGGGGAATTAACAGGAGAGAACTGATAACTGACACTCATCAGACATGGCACGTGGAACTAGAAAAGTCTACCCCAGTGAATGAAATAAAGGGTTCAGTTCGACATTCCAACCACCATCTCAGAAATATAGACAGATACTAGACATGTGTTTATATGATTTAATGAAACATGCTTATATATATATATACCAAGTATATGATTGGTATATATGGAATGAATTCCAATAACCAACAAATACTATTCTTAAAAGAGTGCTCAATACAAAGCAGAGCAGATATAATTATTTATTTAAAAAAAAAAAAATTTATAACATAAATATGTTATAAAATCACTACAAAAATAGCCATTTTGTTTCAACACCCTCGGTGTCTTATCAAGTGATAATGTTGAATGTAAAATAAATGGTTTTAAAAGTTTCGAATTAACAATCCTTTACAAGGGGAAACCATTGTTACAAAAGCTAGATGGACCAATCAAAATACAAGTATAGGAAAATTCAAAAAGCTTGACAACAAAGTCATGTTATAATAGCTATTCAGATGTTTAAAACATGGATAGTGTTAAAAAAGAATTTATTCTAACCAATAATTACTAAATTATATGATAAAATTTAATATTAAAATTAAAAACTGCTAATTTCAAAATTTAATCGCTATTAAGTTTACAACTATAAAATTACTGAGGAGAAAAGAATAAATATAAATGTTATTCAATTTATTTCTTCATTGAAGTTACTTTAGCTAATTTTATATCCAGTCCTTTGACAATGTATACATTTTAATCCTAAGAGTATGTGAATGGGGTCTTAAACTCACGCGTAAAACAAACACAATCAGATTATAATATATAAGCACCCAGACATATTTATATATATATATATATATATACACACACAAAAAGAGACGAGACAGAGAACATCACCACGATCGTTTTAAAAAAAAAAAGGGAAGTGGGGGGGAAAAGGAAACCAACACACACGTGCATACATACATGATTAAAAGTGAATGCACTTTCCATACACGTAGACAATTATAAATACATGCACACACATCCACAGACATTGACCCAGACAATCGGATACTACAACCAATAAATATTTAAGACTGAAAGTGTCATTATATAATTGCTCACCACTTATTGAAATATAACTTAAGCGAGCAAATATACAAAGATAAAAATGATTAAAAATAATATTAGTTAATATATTAAAATAGTGTATGTAAATATAAAATCGGACATCAAAGTCAACACCCATAGGTAACTTCGATGTCCACCTCACATATATATATACATACAAACACACATATATATATATATATATATATATATACGCATACATACACAAACACATATAATAATTTTTCTTTACACACACACACACACATATATATACACATACATACACACAAACACATATATACATATAATTTTTCTTTACACACACACATATATATATATACACACATACATACACACAAACACATATACATATACATATAATAATTTTTCTTTACACACACACACATATATATATATATACACATACATACATACACACAAATAAATACATAAACATATACATACGTATATATCTCCATGATAACAAGCGCACATACACATACATACATATATACACATATATAGCCACAACTATACACCCATATATGTACACATACTCACATATAAATACATATATACACACAGCAATACACAAATATAAACATATATACACACATATACTAGCTCATGTGGCCATAATGACATACCCAAGTTTCCATACCTAAACGTACACACAATCTCATATATAATAGGTGTCAACATACACATATACAACCTCAAACATACATAAGTAAACACATACACACACACACATATATATATATATAATAAATCAGTTCATTGATTTTATTTTTATTAATAATGCCCTGCCTCTTGATGTTGAGAACAGATTGCTTTGAAACATCTTCTTCCAGAATTTAACATAAATTGCCTGGAAAGCTATACAATATACCAAGCCACTGTAAAAACAGCAGATAATGAAGAAAAAATATACATTGGAGAAACTGAAGGACCCTAGGTACAGAAAAACTACATGCATAAAACATCTTTTACTAAAAGTAAATATGTGAACAGCACAACCCTTTGTAAACATATATGGGAACTTCAAAAAAAAAAAAAAAAACATTAAAATATTTTACAGTTTTATTAAAATCTTTTTTATAAAAGGAGGTTTTAAAAAGAATAAAAATTGCCGATGGATTATACAGTGAAAGTGGTGTCAAAAGCAAACACCACTCTTTTGATACACCATTTTCTTTTTGCAGACATTTATTAAACTTTGCAAAAAATTACATTGAAAATGTATTATCAGGTTAATTTATGAATACAACAGATATTTCAGTTTTTCTTCTCTCATTTTTGATTTTTGGATTATACATGCCTTTATATATAATATATATCTTATGTTTTCATCCAGAATTTTTTGTAAGATGCTTCTGCATCAGGCAGTTTTCCATCATTGATAAGTTTTAAAAGAAAATGCATCCAGTTTTCCCATAGTTCTTCCATGCCAAGTAAGCGGAGAGATTTTAACATTCTTGTAATTTTCATATAATTCCCAGTGTAGCTGTAAGAAAAAAAAAAAAGATTTAATCTTTAAATATGTAAAGAAAGAACATTGGTTATAGTGTAGTAATTCTAGGGGTGTCAGTTTATTACTTAATAAAATGGAAAAACCGATCCCCCACTTTATATGTCCAGTAGAAATCTATATTAACATTTAATGCAAATCTGATCTCAAATGTTTGCCGACATCAGTTTGTTAATATCAATTTTATTGTGAAGAACACTGACATTCCAAATAAGTTGTGTACTAATTGGACAGAGAGGAGGATCAGTTTATTACTTAGTAACAATTGAAAACCGATCCCCACTTTATGTCCAAAAATTATATTAACATTTAATGCAAATCTGATCTCAAATGTTTGCCGACATCAGTTTGTTAATATCAATTTTATTGTGAAGAACACTGACATTCCAAATAAGTTGTGTACTAATTGGACAGAGAGGAGGATCAGTTTATTACTTAGTAACAATTGAAAACCGATCCCCCACTTTATGTCCAGTAGAAATCTATATTAACATTTAATGCAAATCTGATCTCAAATGTTTGCCGACATCAGTTTGTTAATATCAATTTTATTGTGAAGAACACTGACATTCCAAATAAGTTGTGTACTAATTGGACAGAGAGGAGGATCAGTTTATTACTTAGTAACAATTGAAAACCGATCCCCCACTTTATATGTCCAGTAGAAATCTATATTAACATTTAATGCAAATCTGATCTCAAATGTTTGCCGACATCAGTTTGTTAATATCAATTTTATTGTGAAGAACACTGACATTCCAAATAAGTTGTGTACTAATTGGACAGAGAGGAGGATCAGTTTATTACTTAGTAACAATTGAAAACCGATCCCCCACTTTATATGTCCAGTAGAAATCCCCTGATCTCAAATGTTTGCCGACATCAGTTTGTTAATATCAATTTTATTGTGAAGAACACTTTCCAAATAAGTTGTGTACTAATTGGACAGAGAGGAGGATTTTATTACTTAGTAACAATTGAAAACCGATCCCCACTTTATGTCCAGTAGAAATCTATATTAACATTTAATGCAAATCTGATCTCAAATGTTTGCCGACATCAACTTGTTAATATCAATTTTATTGTGAAGAACACTGACATTCCAAATAAATTTGTGTACTAATTGGACAGAGTGGATCAGTTTATTACTTAGTAACAATTGAAAACCGATCCCCACTTTATGTCCATTAACATTTAATGCAAATCTTCTCAAATGTTTGCCGACATCAGTTTGTTAATATCAATTTTATTGTGACATTCCAAATAAAAATTGGACAGAGAGGAGAATCAGTTTATTACTTAGTAACAATTGAAAACCGATTTTGTCTGAAATCTATATTAACATTTAATGAAATCTGATCTCAAATGTTTGCCAGTTCATCAATTTGTTAATATCAATTTTATTGGACTGACATTCAGTTTATACTAATTGGACAGAGAGGAGGATAATTTATTACTTAGTAACAATTGAAAACCGATCCCCCATTTATGTCCAGTAGAAATCTATATTAACATTTAATTCTGATCTCAAATGTTTGCCGACATCAGTTTGTTAATATCAATTTTATTGTGAAGAACACTGACATTTTGCTAATTGGACAAGGAAATCATTTTAACTTCCTTAGTAAAAAAAAGAAACCGATCCCCATTTATATGTCCAGTAAAATCTATATTAACATTTAAACTCCAAAATCTGATCTCAAATGTTTGGCCATCAGTTTGTTAATATCAATTTTATTGATTTCAACAATTCCAAATAAGTTGTGATCTAATTGACAGAGGGAGGAATTTATTACTTAAACAATTTTTTTCCCCCACTTTATATGTCAGTAGAAAATATTAATATAATGCAAAATGATCTCAAATGTTTGCTGACATCAGCCTGTTAATTCAATTTTATTGGAAAAACAATGACATTCCAAATAAGTTTTGTAAATTGGACAAAATCAGATTGTTACTTATGCCACAATTGAAAACCGATCATTATGTTCAGTAGAAATCTATATTAACATTTAATGCCAATAGATCTCAAATGTTTTATATAATTTGTTAATATCAATTTTAACATTTGAAAACTGACATTCCAAATAAGTTTATCACAAATTGGACAGAGCTGAGGATCTTTGGATTAACAGACAATTGAAAACCGAGAATTTATGTCCAGTAGAAATGAATCAACATTTAATGCAAATCTGATCTCAAATGTTTGCATCAGTTTGTTATATCAATTTTAAAAGTAAAACACTGAATTCCAAATAATCAATTGTTATAAATGGACAGATGTTGTCAAATTATTAAATATAACAATTGAAAACCGATCCCCCACCTAATAGTTAAAGAAATAAATATTAACAACTAATGCTTTAATCATCTCAAATGTTTTTTTCATCATGTTTGTCCCTTCAGAATTTTATTGTGAAGAACACTGACTTCCAAATAAGTTATGTGTCCTAATTGGACAGAGAGGAGGATCAGTTTATTACTTAGTAACAATTGAAAACCGATCCCCATTCTTTATGTCCAGTAGAAATCTATATTAACATTTAATTCTGATCTCAAATGTTTCCTTTTGTATCAGTTTGTTAATATCAATTTTATTGTTCAGAACACTGACATTCCAAATAAGTTATGTACTAATTGGACAATGTCTAGGATCAAGTTTAAAAACAACAATTGAATTTTATGTCTTAGAAACTCATTTAATGCCTGATCTCAAATGCCGACATCAGTTTGTTAATGTTTCCAAATAAGTTCTACTTTTTGGACAGAGAGGAGGATCAGTTTATTACTTAGTTTAATTTTGTTAACCGATTGATTACTTTATGTCCAGTAGAAATTTATATCAATATTTAGTGTAAATTTAAGTTTAATGTTTGCCAACATCTGTGGTTTAATTTTCTTGTAAATGAAAAACATTGACTTCAAAATTTCTGACCTAAAAATTAATTCTTAGGTTAGGAATCAGTTTATTAGTAATAAATAATAATAATTTTATGCCCAAAAACCTTTTTAATATTTAATTTAATATATTGTTGCTTGAGCTCAAATGCACATATAATAAATATCTTTATCATTTGAGTTGCAGCAAATGGCTTTTCAAAGAGAGTTATGTGCACACAGGAATTGATGGAGACAAATCTTCAGTGAACCTCTAACCAGCCTCTCTGTCTAGATCAAGCATTGGACTGGTTAAATAACATTTGGACACCTATAGAACTTCATGTTTCTACACCTTCTTCCAGTATGTTGCCTATGCAATTTCGTGTGGTCACATCTCTTCCAGCATGTGTCTACACAAGCAAGCATTTCCTTGCACTCAGGACACCTGTGCACCCTGTTTATTCTACTCTCAGGACACCTGTCTACCTGTTTATTTTAGTCACCAGATGCACTTCCTGTTTATGCTATCACCAGTTCCGATTTCCACTCGCACACTGATGCAGCAAAAGTAAGGCGAAAGGTCTTTTCTCAACTGATATCAACTGAAAGGTTTGCCAACATCAGTTAAAATTGACTTGCATAATCTGATATAATGTTTTTGATGTAGGATTTATGATGCTTATTCTAAAACATTTTTGATCTGGTTATCTTTTCAAGGTATGTTTATTGTGGGAATAATTCTGAAGAATGTCTCATACATTGATGTCAACATGGTCAGGTATTCTCAGGTAAGTTCAATAACTCTTCACCATCATCATCTAAATAAAAGCTGAAAAATGCTTGGAGATCATTAAGATTCTATTGACAAAAGTGGTAATTGGAAGATGAGTCGTTTCCATACAGGAAACATTAGTCATCTATTGATAAAACAGTGTGACTCTCAGTTGAGATTTATATAATCTTTTTCTCAAAGCTTTTTAGAAAATTAGACTTTCTAAGTGTTGTGGAGTAAATAAGACCTCCCATCCCCGTAACATAAATGAACTAGGCAAGACTCCTTAAATAATGAACTCAAAGTGAGTCAAAAGAAGTCCGTTGGAGTCAGTCAAGACTTAATATTATAACCACTATGGGTGAGTTATAACATTGTCAACAAGGGATCAAAACTCATACAGTGTAGGAAAAAGTACTTTTAGCTTTGGCGCACATGATAACAGTGATGAGAAATTAGAACAACATTGATTTAATTTTTTTCTTTGGTGTGAATAAAGAAGGAAAAAATGAGAGAAAGAAGAAAAAAAAGCCAGATATTCTTTAAATATGGAAAAATTATTAGCCCATCTGATAAAAATACGACAATGGCAATATTGCAGTTGTTGGAACTCCAGAAACAACAAAATTTAATTGAAATAATATGGAAGAAAACAGAAAATTCTCTCAATTCTTTCACTCCTGATGTGGTGGCAAATACCATAGCTGAATTCACATATAATTCAGATGATAGAATCAGAGTTTTTGCTTATTTTAGAAGATATGAGCAAATTTTCAGAGAAGAATGCAGCGACTAGGAAGACAAGAAAAAACAAAATTTTTGTTAAGAAAATTAGTATTGGTAGAACATGAAAAATACAGTAACTTAGTATTACTAAAAAAAAACAAAAAAATGGGAGAGACTTACTTTGAAGAAACAGTAAATATTCTAACTAAAATTTTTAGCAAGAAAAGTTTGTTATTCAATTCTTATTGGAAGTGTATGAATCTGACGAAAGAAGAAGATGAAGATTTTGTCACATATGCTGGAATCGTTAACAAGGAGTGTGAAAGATTCAAATTAAACAACCTGACTCTGGATATGTTGAAAGGGCTACTTTTTGTTCAAGGGTTAATGGTGAAAAAAGATGCAGAAATATGTGCTAGAATTCTAATGAAACTTGAACAGAATCAAAAACTCTACAAGAAATATCAGATGAATGTTAGAGAATCCTAAATTTGAGACTTGATACAGAAGAAATTAAAGAAAAAGAATGTGCTTAAGCTAGAGAAAAATGTGAAAAAAGAAAAATTAATCCATTTCACATGTTGACGGTTACATCTTGGAAATGACTATCCCTTTAAGATTTCAAACTGCTACAAGTGTGGAAAAGTAGGACATAAAAAGTCACACTGTAAAACTGAAGCAAGGAAAAGTTCTCACAGAAAAAATTTCATACACAGCATTGCGACAGAAAAATAATAACAGAAACCAAAGAAAATTTGTGTATGTAAAATTTAATAATGTGGATGTAAAAATGCAA
Source organism: Acanthosepion pharaonis (assembly GCA_903632075.3). Lineage (NCBI taxonomy): Eukaryota > Metazoa > Mollusca > Cephalopoda > Sepiida > Sepiidae > Acanthosepion > Acanthosepion pharaonis. The sequence goes on along the minus strand of CAHIKZ030001389.1, from coordinate 449,719 downwards.
CTAGACACTGGTAGTGATAATGAAGCCACAGGGAAAGCAAACAGAAAACCTATATGAAAAAGAACCTGGAAAATCACATGTAGCTTGTCTGGTAAGAAATTATTTTTTATCGGAGAAATGACTTTGTAACATTTCATTTCGTAACAAGTGAGTAAAAGCTTAGGCTTATCTGTTAAAAAATACTATAAACTTATTCAGTACTGACTGGATGGAATTATTTCAGTTGTGGGATTTACCTATAAATATTTATTGCAAAAATGTAGGTGGACAAGCTACCAGTTTAAAAAAGACAGTGAAAATTTAAAAGAAGAATAGAAAAAATGTTTTCTGGATGTTGTGTCAGATGAGTTGGGTCAATGTTCCAAAGTCAAAGTGAAATTTCAAGTGAAAAAAGGTTAACACCAGTGTTTAAACCAAAATGTAGTGTACTATTTGCACTATTGGAACAATCCAATAAAGAATTAGACAGACTTGATAGATATAACTAAAAAGACTGACCATTCAAAATGGCTAGTACAAGCAGTGTATGTAAAGAAAACAAAAAATTGTGTTTGTGCTGATGTTTAGAATCCTGTAATTACACATTAACAAGTCGAGAGGAAATTTTTGTAAATTTAAACAGAGGAAATTTTTTTTCAAAGCTGGATCTTTCAGAAGTGTATTTATAAATACAGGTTGAAGAAGAATGTTCAGAGTTAATAACTATAAATACACCCAAGTGACTGTATAAGTGGCTGCAGCTATATATCAACAAGCTTGCATATTGTGATTTTGCAGTTGCTTATCTGGATGATATATTAATTAAAAGTGTATCTAAACAATGGATAGCGGCTCAGATTGAGGAATCGGAGAGTCGAGTTTGAATTCCAGTCGAATTTATTACATTCAATTATGTGCTAATACCCTTGGTAAAGGTATTAATCCTCTTTTCCCCCAGCTATGGGTAAATAGCAGAACAGACCAGGTTCTATAGCCTTGGATGGCAACTGGTTTACCATGGAAAGAAATGGCAACCTACTGTGGGAAAAAATCTGCTTCATGAGTCATGTATCAAAAGATACATGATCGCCTAAGTGTGTATCATGCATGGCACATAACTGACTGATCTAAAGATCATATTGGGCATGTGAAAAGAGATTTTGAAAAATATAAGAATATGGGTTCAAATTCAGTGAAGAAAAGTGTGAATTGTTTTTGCTTAAAATCAAGTAGCTAACACAAATTATTGACAAAAATGTTCATCAACCAGACCCATCAAAGGCAAGTGCAACCAAGAATATACCTCCTCCAACAAATGTTACTAGATTACAAGCATTTCTAGGACTAGCAAATACCAAATATGCAGAATTTGAGAGCTCCACTGAAAAATTTACTTAAAAAAGACGCAAAGTGGAATTGAACTGATAAATGCTAGAAGACATTTGAAGAAATCAAGAAAATACTAACCTCAGACTTATCCTTAATGCATGACAATCCAAAAGTAGAAATCCTACTGGCTTCATTTGCTAGCAAAAATGGTATAGGAGTATTAATTCTACATAAATATGATGACAGTAACATGAAAGCCGTCACACATGCTTTGTGTTTGCTACTAGTTGCAGAAAAAAATTAGGCTAGATCAAAAAAGAGGTGTTAACAATAATATTTGCAGTGAAAAAAATCCACTAATTTACACACAAGAGTTTTTATTTACAGATGGACCACAGACCTCTATTATCAATTTATGGTTTGAAAAAAGGAATTTGAATGTATACAGTGAATAGGTTACAATGTTTGGGGTACCTTATTATGTTGGGGTATCTTATTATGTTGGGGTACCTTATTAAACTATGATTTCTGGATGGAATTACCAACTATCCAAAAAATTAGGACATGATGGTTTATCAAAAAATACTAAACCATTTTAGGGCACTGTAATTGCAGCATTAAAAAGTGAAATAGAAATTAAAAAATATATTATGCAATGTAGTATGCAAACTACCAGTTGCCCTGGAAGAAATAAAATAAAAGCAGAACAAGACATGTTTATTTCAAAAAAAAAAAAAAAAAAAAAAAAAAAAACTAAAAGAAAGTAAGAAAGGTGATTTTTAGAATGCAATCCATGACTTGAATGCTTACTTGCTATGTAATGGAGTACTGATGTTTGTATGAAGAGTAGTAATAATCTATCATATTACAAAAGTGGATATTAAATGAATTTCATAGTAGACATCTAGGAATTTCAAGGATAAAATCTCTTATGGTTAGCTATGTATACTGGACCAAAATGGACCAAGTCATTGAAAAAGAAGTAAAAGCCTGCAGAGGTTGTACTCTGACAGCAAAATGACCTACCATGAAATTACAACCTTGGTCAAAGGTAGATACTCTGTGATCAAGACTGCATATAGATTTTGCAGGTCCAATAAATGGATTACATTTTCTTGTGGTGGTAGTGGATAGTTTTACTAAGTGGTTTGATATATTTAAGTGCAAAAAACCAACTTCTACGGTTACAGTGAAATTTTACACAAACTGTTTGCAAGATATGGCATTCTGGGTGCCATAGTCTCAGATAATGATATACAATTCACTGCTTACGAATTTAAAGAATTTTGTAAAATGTTCTCAATTGAATATATTACTACCATGCTGTATCACCAAAGTTAAAAACGGACAAGCTGAACAGTTTGTGGATACATTTAAGAGAACTTTGAAAAAAGCAAGTAATGAAAAAGTGAGTGGAGAAGCACTACAAAAGTTCTTGAGAGTATATTGGATAATGCTGAATCTGAATATACTGACAGGCATGTCACCGAAGGAATTGATGTTTGCAAGAAAATTTAAATTGGTATTTGACAAAAGTTGTTACCAGGTCAAAAAAAGAATAAGAATGGTTAACAAAAAATATGCAAAATTTTTCAAAATTGCCAAAAATGGAAAAGAAATGTGGTCGTGAATTGGAAAAATGATATATATGGTAAAAGGAAAAAAAAAAATATGGGAAAACAAAAGGCATTGGAATCAGTTAAAGAAAAGGAAGAACCTATGTAAGTACTTTCTGATATTTTTGATGTAACAACAACCCAATAATTCATTGAATATACAAGTTTAATTACAAGAAAAAGGAAAAAATGGAAAACCTAGAGGTTCACCCAAAACAAAAGAATTACAAAGTTCAGGACATGGCAAACTTGCCAGAAAGAGGAGGGATGAATACAAAGAAATAAAATAATATATTTACTTGGGAAAAAAAAAATCTCAAAAGAGGGGATTTTGTGGAGTAAATAAGACTCCAAGTAACATAAAAGAACTAGGCAAGACACCTTAAATAAAGAACTCAAAGTGAGTTAGTAAAAGTCCATTGAGACATATAATAACGGCTAGGAGTGAATTATAACAACAAATTTACTGGAAGTTTCTTTTCCATTCATTTGTTTGAAGTAGAGTGGAAATCAAAATCTCCCTTGTCTAGAAAAGCCTTATATAGTTGAAAAGTTAAATTATCAGCATTTCATGTAAATTTTTTGATCTACTTGATGCACGATTTTCTTATGTTTTTATACTACTTATTTTGACACTTACTTAGGAAGTAAGTGTAATGGCTAGGAGCTTGGAAGAAGAAATCAATATACATAGGAGTAGAGAGGTCTTCCTATTGCCCAGTCCATACTCCTACATCCTTTCTTGGACATGAGCAGAGGCTCATCACTTGTTTCCTGTTTAGGAAGGGGTTTCTGGTTCCTTTCTTCTTTTGAAGCCTTAATTTTCGAAATTGTAGGAAATGAATTTCAATGTTTGTTTTGTTTATCTCTGACTATTGGTTCAGTATTGTTGATTTCTTTTCCTATCATTTATCATTCAAACACTTTTAAAAACATCTTGATGATAATTTTATTCTTTTATTTTTTTATTAATTCTTTTTTTTGGGATGAGGACGAATTTGTAGGAAAAGTTTCAATTTGTTATACTATTTTGTTTACTTATTATTTTAATTATTGTTTCAATACTGAATTTCTTCCTTTATTATTTATCTTTTAAATATTTATTTTTAGCAACAAAAAAAAAAAAAAATGTTCCTATATATTTAATAATAATTTTATACTTTTACTCTTTTCTTATTTATTGATTGGTTTTTATTATTGTCATTAAAATAATAATAAGTCAAAATGATACATTTGATAAATGAACTGTTCACTCTGACATCAAATACAAAATATATATGGTTGTTCTTTTTCATGGTAAAGTGCTTGTGTGACCCAGTGATCCCAAGAGTGAAGTAGTCTGGAGTTCCCAATTCCTGTAGGGCCATCCATGGTGGTAAGGTCGAGGAGGAGGAGGAGGCAGAACCAATCCCCAAAAGACCCCAATGAAACAAAGATCTACAAGATTTCAATGGCAAAACTGACTGAATAGGGCAATACCAATTGGGCTGGCATAATGAAGGCAAACGTTGACAGACAAAGCATTTGGCTGCCTGATGCAAACAGGTTTGCCAGATTTTCCCCGTATCAATCCCTGTGAGCCACAAAAGAGTTGTTTCTGGCCAAGTGTGTAGGCTTCTTCATCATGCAGGGTTGTCCACCAAAATCAAATTCACCCAAATGGTCTTGTCAAACTCTTTGACTACCTTCTTCAACTCACCAAGTCGCATCCTCTGTGACTCCTGCTTAAGAAATGAGCTCCTGGGCTGTCTCCTGTTCTCTCCAAACTTTACAAGAATTGCTTCACTGCTTCCTCCTTTCCAGCTTATTGGAAGTCTTCCTCTGTAGTTCCTGTTTTTATGAACACTAGAGAACTCTCTGACACCTCAAATTATTGCTCTATTAGTCTCTTACTACTTTTCAGCAAAGTATTTGAAGTTCTAATCAATGTTGAAGTGATTAAGCATCTTACTTTTCATGACCTTTCAGACAAACAATATAGCTTCTGTTTTTCCAGGTCTACTGCTGATGTGTTAACGGCCATCACTGAATGTCTATATCAATTTGTAGATGAGAATGATGAAGCACAGACACTGAGTGTGAGACAACGCATGTGACTATCTGCTGACGAAAACCGCCACTATCAGCCTTGAGCCAAACATACCAAGTTAGCTAAATGAAATTTACCACATCCGCAAAACAAACCTTGCCAACTTAACAAAGTGTTATGTCTGATTTAGGAAGCAGGTTGGGCCGACAAACACCTGTATCCTAACACCTAGACCCTAACAACAATTAAACAATTATTCTATGTAGTACTTGATATAAAAATAGTATATATATTTTTATATTACTTGAGTTATTTTTCTCCTGTTTTCCTGTGTGTCTTCGCTCCACTTGGACCTGTCCAATATGAAGATACCTACAATGAGTTAATCTTGGCCTTCTTATGATCAAACCAAATCACGTGGGATAAGGCAGATCCAGGATCAAAGAGATCACTCCATTGATCAGCTGCGGTATTGGACATCTTAGATGACCAGGGAGGGTATAGGGCGACACACTTAAATTTCTAAAGACTAGATACCAAAGAGGAAAGCTCATCAGAACAATTACCATTAAAATATTTATAGAAAAGGCACAGGGAAGCTACATTTCAATGGTGGGAAAGTGACAGGAAGCTGAGATGCCAGGTCAAGACTGATAACATTGCAGATTGTTTGGATTTTGCCAAGAACCTTAAAATATATAAAAGGAATACAAGACCAGATGTGTCAGCAATATTCAATGCATAGACAATGCCTAGATTTACAAATGCTTGATTATATAATTATTTTCTCTTATTACATATGCTATGCATTTTAGTTGTTGCCGATGTTAGAAGTTTTCAAGTGATGTAGTTTTTGTTATTTAGTAAAGCTCTTAGTGATTCTGTAGCAGTAATCTGATGAAAGATTGTCTTCTAAAAAGATCCATTTGCTTGAAGCCATTTTTAATCATTGATCTGAGAAAATGGTTGTATAAAGATGATAATTTAGACATTTCTGAACTGGTTTCATGCCATGTATGACATCCGCATGAGAGTCTTGATGTGACAAAGCTTTTTAAGAATACAACTTTAGTTCTCAGGTTAATATTTTGGTTTTGCAGAATCTTATGTTGGACAAAATTATCAAAAGTAAAATCTATGTTGAATTATTTCCTTATCTTATAACGATTTTAGTATGAAAGATAAAGAATGATAAAGAAAGAAAAAGAAAGAAAAAATAAAATGATAAAGAAAGAAAAAGAGAAAGAAAAAGATGAAAATAAAAAGATAAAGAAAGAAAAAAATAAGATAAAGAAAGAAAAAACAAAAAGATAAGGAAAGAAAAAGACAAAAAGATAAGGAAAGAAAAAGACAAAAAGATAAGGAAAGAAAAAGACAAAAAGATAAGGAAAGAAAAAAGATAAAAAGATAAGGAAAAAGAAAAAGATAAAAAGATAAGGAAAGAAAAAGACAAAAAGATAAGGAAAGAAAAAGATAAAAAGATAAGGAAAAAGAAAAAGATAAAGAAATAAGGAAAAAGAAAAAGATAAAGAAATAAGGAAAAAGAAAAAGATAAAGAAAAAGATAAAAGTTAAAGAAAGAAAAAGGAAGAAAAAGATAAAGAAAAAGAAGAAAAAAGTTAAAAAAAGAAAGATAAAGATAAAAAGCTAGAGAATAATAAAGAAATAATTGAATATGGAATAGATTTTACTTGTGATAATTTTGTCCAACATAACATACAATTTTAACATAAAGTATTAATCTGGTAAATAACATCAGAAAATCCCATTCAATATAGTTTCCTTTATCCTTCACTACACGTCAGTCTTTTGGGAAAGTCATTGATGGCAGCATGCACAGTTTCAATGGGTGTTTTGTCCCAGACTCTCTTCAATTTCACCTTTAGAGCTTCAATATTGTGATGCAAAGAAGAACAGACCTAACTCTCAAGAACTGCTCACAAACACTAGTCAAAAATGTTGATATCTGGTGATGAGAGAGGCCAGTTATCCTTAGTGATGAAGCCAGGACAATTGTCTCTGAAACACTGCAGTGTTACATGAGCAGTATGGCTCATCATTCCATTTTCTTAAAGTGTCCAATGTTCATCACCATAAGTGACATTGCACCATGGCTTGAATACAACTTCCAAGCTGTCCTACATGTACACTTCCTTGTTGATCTTTACCCACTGAGGCATTAAAGCAAGAGGAGACATTCCTCTTTCTGAAACTATAACTGATGGTGCTTTCTGGATTCTGAGGCATTTTCCTGAAGCACCGGGAACTGACTGACGATTTATTGAAAAAACATGATGTAAAAGAAAATTGAGTCAGCCTGATAAAAATAAAAGACTGAGTTGGTTGTATGTGGAGCTGTAAGCACCAGGAGTTGTGTCCTCTTCCACAATGGGCTCTTGAGAGAAGACGTTCTACTTAGAGTAGGTGGCGTTGACTATTTGCACATGAACGATACTGGGTAGGTATTAGCCAATAGTCAGTGTGAGTCTGAGAGAGCTATATAACACCAGTGTTTTTCTCAGTTGTGAGGAGCACTGCCAACGTGTAGACATGCAAAAATCAGACAACACAAACACAAGCTATTTCGACCATTGAAGGACAATGGCAAAAAAGTTATTCCAAAGTTTGACAGATCAGTGTCTGGTCTTCCAGTGGTTGAATGAATAGAGAAGCTGGAATTCGTTTGCAGCCAATGTGTAGTGAAGTCTTTGGAGCACATGATCCTTTTGAGACTTCTGGGAAAAGCATTTGCAGTTTACCAACTGGATCACAAAGCAAAATCCGACATTGACCAGATAAAGACTGCCTTAGTTACAACCTTTGCTATGGATTCAGTTATGGCATACAAACAGCTCATTGAGCGATTGTTGTGGGGCTCTCCCCTTTTTACATAAGATGGACTCGTCCAAAGTATACTTATATTGACAGAGAGAATACCTGCTGTTGAGATACGTTGAGACAGGTTGAGAGATATGGAGACAGACACAGGGTGTTCTCAGAGAGTTATACAAGAGTCCAGAGAGAGAGAGATGTTTATGGCTTTATTTACAGACTCCCTTTGTAGGGCAAACTACTGTTTGGCCCAACATGCTTTACTGGTGTCATAAAGCACTTTACAGCCCAGCAAGGCTTTTTATCTTATTTAAGAAAGCACATCCCTTCACTCAAATTATTTTTCTTGAGAGTCCATCTACCCAGTTTTGTATTCAAAATATGAATACAATAATCCATAATAACTGTTATTTTATTTTTACTCAGTGTAAAAGAATAAGAAAAAATAGAAACATTTGTAAGTGTAATCAAGAAGACAGTAGATAACAACTGACATTGCAGTTAAATTCTTGAAGATCAAAGTTGGCTAGAAAGCATGGAGCTGGAACAGAGTTCCACAAGTAAGAAGTGCAAGAAAAAGAAATTATTAGCATAGAAGATACGGTTACATCTCGCCAATATTTCTTGGAATTTAGAAAATTCAAAATAATATCACTTGAAGTAGTCTAGAGCCTACAACAGCCAAAACATTGTGAATATGACAACAAAGATGAGGACAACAGTCCAAACAATGTAAATAGTGTAAATAGTTACAATACCTCATCTCAGAAATATAGACAGATCCTGAAGAAGGCCAGATCATTTCTTGCCAAAATGTGAATATGACAAAGAAGATGCGGACAATAGTCTGAACAATGTAAATAATGTAAATAGTAACAATATCACATTTACAGAGACTTGTACATATACTTTCTACTAACCCACATTCCTGGACTACTAATCTTCACTCATTCATGGAATCCACAACAGTGATACAGCAAATAAGTAGAAGTATACTAGGCTGAGTTGAAGAAAATTGTGTTCTTGTTGGGCAGGATGAGTAACCATATGCTGGTCTGTGCATTTGTGCATGGGTTGTCAGGCAATGTAAAGTGGACTTTTCATACATTGTCTAGGAGGTATGTGCTGTCTATTGACCAGCTGCTTGCTCGAGCCCCGGTTATGATACGAGGAAATGGACAAACACGTGACCATTTTGATGATGAAAAGTCTGTTCAACAGTGAACAGTTTCTCATCAGTGAAGATGATGTTTTACAGCATGCCATCATAAATCTGTTTCAGCAACTGCTTAATCCTTTGAAGCTTCTTTTTAATTATAGCTCCTGAAAGAAATTGTCTCTTGGTCATCTTGTAGGGCAACATCCTGAGATCATTTCAACAGAGTCTCAGCATGGTTCTCTCCAATATTCCGGCCTCCTTCACCAATTTTCTCGTTGACCTTCTTGGATTATGCCTGATTTTTTCACACATCTGTTTAATGAGTTTTGTCTCAGTCTATCTTTGATGGAGGAAGTCTGGTTGTATCATTCGAGTGTCCTTTTGATAAACATTCTATTGATTCCAAGTTGTTTTCCGGATTTAAAAATTTCAGATGGAGTCAGTCTGTTTTCAAAAATTTTAAATTTTCATAGACATTCTTGCCAGTAAGAACACTTTGAAAAAACAAATAGTATACATTGTTGGGTGAGTATCAAACCTGTGGTCAAAAGAAATTAGCAACTCTGTTTTGGTATGTAATTTCAGATTGGGTGTTTCTTCCCTCTACACCAGTTTCTTGGAGGCATGGTGGAGTAATGGATAGTGTCTTGGATTGAGGAATTGGAGAGCCAAGTTCAAATTTCTGTTGAATACATTACATTCACTTACTTTGGGGAAGGTATGAATCCTCTTCTTCTCCTGCCCAGCTATGGGTAAATAGCAAGAAAGACCGGGTTCTATAGCCTTGGATGGCAACTAGTCTAGTGCAGAAAGAAATGGCAACCTGCGGGAAAAATCTGCCTTGTTAGTCATGTATCAAAAGATACATGATTGCCTATGCGTGTATCATGCATGGCATATAACTGACCAACACCAGTTTCTTTATATTTATCATTGTTCTCTTCCCTGTATCTGCTTCATCGGTTGTTCCTCCTATCACAACTGTACACATAGTATGAGGTACCCTGACAGAAGACCTCTCTAATCTCCATGTTGGTCTACTTATAATGGAGAATCACCAATCACTCCCCCAGATGATAGACGTACTAAACATTCCAGGCACCCCAAAATGGAGCACTAACACATCCGGATGTCTCACCTCAATTCTGTCCATCCATGTTAATATTATATACAGCTGCTAATGAACTGATTTCTTGTGGGACAACAAAGAAGAAGGGTCTCTTGACGGAACATACTCGCCTTCTCTCAAATTGAAGTCCTACATGCCAGACAAAGATGAACTCTCTTTCGTTGAGAATATGGCAAGTCCTATTTCCCATTTCTGCCATTTGACTCCGGTTCTGGCTCACTATGTCTTCTACAAAACCTTAAACAATTTAATGACCAAAAATTTAGAAGTAGAATGCATTTAAATTTTGTAACAGCATTTATTCCACAACTTTTAATTGAGGAAACAATTACAATACACTTGTTTGGTCAACCAATTATCTTGGCGTCCTGGGTAAGATGTTAAACTACATTCGACAAGAACTCTGATCAGGAGGTTTTTGACAAACATGGAACCACCCCTTAATTGCTAGTGTTTCCAGGTCCATCCTGATCTGGGGCGGTAGCACCTGTTAGGGTCCCAGCTATAGGCAAATAGTTAAACCCTCCAAAAGGGGTCAAAACACAATGAAAGTATAAAAATAGGTTTTAATACCATCAATACTTTTTTTGGAAAATTAATGTCCGTAATACATTTTTGAAGAAAAATTACCAACAATACATTTTTTGAAAAAAAAAAATATAACCAGCAATAAAAATCTTGTCGGCATTAAATAAGTCATTGAGTCTGATATTCCATAAAATGAAAACAAAACAATTATCTTGTAAATGCACAGAAAACAAGAAACATAAAATATTTGTCTTTTTAATAATGGTTAGAGAACTTACATTTTGAAGTAAGCTAATCTTTCTTCCCAATTTGATGCAAGTTCAAATTGTGTTCCATTTCTTTGCATCCCAAAATAGTCCAGCATCATATCAAAAGACACCATGAATCTATTTAAAATTACTTCATCATTTTTAAACGCCTGTAAGAGAAATAAAAGAATCACAGATGAAATGAAAATACATTTTAGCAATTAGTAAATTCTACTTCATCTGCATTTATACAACAGATTAGCTTGTTTAATTTAACATAATATCAATGCTTATTGTGTTATTTAATGCTGAACAAAAGTCTTTTTAGAATTTTATACTATAAGAATTCTGTTTAAGAAATCTTATTAAAGAAATGCTGGAGAGTGCAAATTTTTCTTTAATAAGATTTCTTGAGCATTCAGGTTGGTAGACAAAAATAAACAAATATACTGTTTAATAAATAAATAAACACCTATGCAAAATGATTATCCATTAAAAATAATGTTTAATGTGATAAAAATCTGTCACATTAATAAAAATTAACAAAAATAAATAAATATACTGTTTAAATAAACAAAGCCCCTATGCAAATATGATTATCCATTGAAAATAACGTTTAAAGTGATAAAAATCTCTCAGAGTAATAAAAAAATCCTAAATTCTAAAATTCTCTTTATGTCTGGATACAAAACTGTGCAGAAAAAGATTCTATGATGAGGGAAATTTCGTTAGAAGGCAAAAAATCCAGCAAAGGTGGTTAAGGTGTGCCATACTTAACAGTAGTCTTCACTGCCTTGAGCTATGCAAGTTCAAATCCTGCTGAAGAGAGCAAATTTTTCTTTAATAGGAGTTTTTGAACATTCAGGCCAGTAAATGAAAATAAATATACAGACTAATAAATAAACGGAGTGTTTACTAAAATACGAGCATCCATTAAAAATAACATTTATGCATGTGCATTGTATTTAGTGTCTATATCTTTAGGTGTTGGTGAGGCGAATGAAGAAAACAGTAACCAGCGAGTAAATTCAAGCTCTCCCAGCTGGTATTTCAAACTTGAGTCGTTCCTTCTTGAGTTTTGTCTCCAAATCACACTAACTGCCCGTTCTAGCCGTCAACCGTGAACGTCCCTTGAAGAACTCCCTGACTCGGAAAAAAGTAGTTGTTTTTATAGTTGTTCATGTACCCATAATCCCTTGCGTCTTCATGTGATCCCATAATTCATTGTGTCCACGTCCCATAATGCATTGCATCGTTATTGCATAAAATGCAATGCCAGTCCCCCCCTCATTCTTTTTACATTATCTGGCCGAGGATGGATTACGGCAGAGCGGTAAGTGCTTTTTCTCTCCCTCATTTCAACTGCAGTAGCTTTACATGCTAAGCAAATACGGGCTCTTTTTTTGGCGGGGACAAGGCAGAAGTCGCGACCAGTTGTGCTCGTCCCAGGTTCTGTCTCATGTCCGCCACAGTTGGTTATCTTATTTATCTAGTTTAAGGTATTGTTTTTGTCTAAAGCATGTTACACTATCTGTGTTGTATTTAGTGTATTTACTTTTACTTTGGATTTGTTTGTGACAGAGTTAAAATTTGTTTTAGTGTCTTCATTTTGAGATAAGTTTTGATTGTTTATTGTTAATCAGATTTCACATGCATTTGACTTGTTAAAAACACATCAGTATAATTTATGTCATATCAAATTCTAAGGGACATGTCATTTCTCCTTGAATTCAGAACACCATAAATTATGCTAGCATTTGTTTAACAAATTGAATGCACATGAAACCAAATTAACCAATGAAAATCAAACAGAAAAATAACATAATTTCTTCTTTTTCTTTATATTTCATTTTTTGATGAAGCGTTAATAAAGTGAAACATGTCAAACTGATAAATGTTTCTTATTTGTTCCTATCTTATATATCTATATAATAAATACAAAAATTCTGTCACATTTTTTCAATTGAAGGGACACAACTCTAACTTTTAAAAATTTCATCATCTTTTATATAAATAAATGCAAATGTCAGCATGTCACACTTTTTAAACTTTACTCCTAGAGGAAATAGTCCAACATATAACATTTTGGAATAAGGCCAAATCTGTGAGTAAATTAAAAATATTTCAGGCTAGATCCAGACCTGCAATCCTGGAATTTTGGATTCCCAAGTTTTCATAAATGTGATTGTTTTTGGCAATATTTTTTATAACTTGGAAATAAAATTGCAAATAATCAAAATTAACTGCGTAATCCAGTGAAATAAAAATAATTGTTTGTATGGAAAGTAAGGACCTACATACATCAAATATCATTAAATTAAAATTGCGTCAGAAGAAGTATTGCTGAACTTTTAAAAAGGTAAGCTTAAGTATTGAGATTTATTGTGAAAATACACAATTACACAAGGCCAAGAAATGGGGAGGAGTTGAGGCTGGTCAACACTATCTTATACCTAAGCTAATCTGATTCACAACCCATTCACTCATTACAATTTCCACATTCGCCATAAAAACTAATCTGTCACCACTCAATCCTCCATAATACCGTATCCTCTCAAGGGGATCCTACAAAACGCGCCCCATGCCATAAAAATCCAATGATAATAAAATTTATACTTAAAAGTTTATGGATTACTAAAATGAGAGGGGAGAGATTGAACCCCAAAACAAACTAAATATAGACACAAAGTAAACTAAACATAACTGATGTTAGTAGGGCATGTCCTGTAGTAAGCTTAAGTATTAATGCAATACTTAAATGCAGAGATCAATTTTGAGATCTTCTGTAGTTTATTGTTGCCTAATGCATATGGCAGCAGTATGCCTCACAAAAAGAAATCTCTGCCAACAGAAGACCAGATGGCAATCAATAGAGCAAAATGTGAGGAAAAGAAAGTCCAATGCAAATGAAAACCTAGATAAAATGGCAGCCAGGAAAGCTTCCAATGCTGAGAATATGCAAAGATTTAGGGACTCTCAAACTCCTGAACAAGCTGAAGGCTCAATCAAGAGCCCTCCACTGCTTGATAGGGTGGGTTTTAAGCTAATATATATATATATATATATATATATATATATATATATATATACACACACATACACACACAAAACAATCCAATCACAATATATACACAATCCAACACTGAATACAGTGACCAATTGTGTACGTATGCACACAATGACACATGGATGAGCATATACGCCCAGTTCTACACTGTTCATATCTTTATGTTTGTGTAAACTGCAATGTGTGAACATGTGTGTATGTATGTCTGCGTGTGTATGAGTGTCGTTCCAACAACAATTTTTCATCCCACTACCATAAAACATCAATATACGCAACCATATATAAGTCCAATATTTTTAAAATAATCAGTTTGTCTGATGATCGCAAATAGTATGAAACTCAGGATCACAAACTCACATAAATCCAAATAAATATGTTAGCTCTATCACTGATATTGAGCACTTTCCAGTAACTACTGTGCATATATAATATATAAAAAATACTGCATTTATAATATATAAAAAATATATATCAAAATTGCATATATATATATATATATATATATATATATATATATATTTTTATATACATACACGTTTAACATATAAATTTATTTATAAACATACACATTTAACATATATATATATATATATATATATATATATATAAACATATATATATTTATAAACATATATATATATATATATATATATATAAACATACACATTTAAACATATATATATATATATAAAACATACACATTTAACATATATATATATAATTATAAACATACACATTTAACATATATATATATATATATAAACATACACATTTAACATATATATATATATATATTTATAAACATACACATTTAACATATATATATATATATTTATAAACATACACATTTAACATATATATATATATATTTATAAACATACACATTTAACATATATATATATATATTTATAAACATACACATTTAACATATATATATATATATTTATAAACATACATTTTAACATATATATATATATATTTATAAATTTAAACATTTAACATATATATATATATATATATATATATATATATATTTATAAACATACACATTTAACATATATATATATATATATTTATAATACATACACATTTAACATATATATATATATATATTTATAAACATACACATTTAACATATATATATATATATATTTATAAACATACATTTAACATATATATATATATATATATATATATATATACATTTTTAAATATATTTTATATATATATTTATAAATATACACATTTAATATATATATATATATATATATATTTTATAAACATACACAAATAACATATATATATATATATATATTTATAAACATACACATTTAACATATATATATTTATAAACATACACATATATATATATATATATATATATTTTTATAAACATACACATTTAACATATATATATTTTTCTAAACATACACACATATATATATATATATATATATATATATTTATAAACATACACATTTAACATATATATATATATATATATATTTATAAACATACACATTTAACATATATATGTTTATAAACATACACATTCAATATATAAATATACATTTATTATATATATATATATATATATATATATATATATTTATAAACATAACATTTAACATATATATATATATATTTATAAACATACACATTTAACATATATATGTTTATAAACATACACATTCAAATATATATATATATATATTTATAAAACATACACATTTAATATATATATATATATATATATATATATATATATATATTTTTGAAAATTTCTCCGATTTCATCAGTAGAGAAGACAATATTTATGAATAAAAATGACAATAGGAAAACTGGTAATTACCAGTTTTCCTATTGTCATTTTTATTCATAAACATACACATTTAACATATATATATATAGGTAGTAATCTGTTGGTATAATCCAGGTAAGTCCTATTAACACACCATAGAATTTGAAATATGTTAAAACTAACTCACAAAAGTGTACTCAATGTTTATTTTCATTAAACTAAAGGTACTTTATTCATATACTAAAGGCATCTTAATTCCAGCTGTAAAGAAAAAAAAAAAGTATGTATATATTTTTTTATATATATATATATATATATATATATATATATATATATATGTATGTCCAGTGGAGATTGAACTTGCGACTCCTTTGTAGGGCAAACTACTGTTTGGCCCAACATGCTTTACTGGTGTCATAAAGCACTTTACAGCCCAGCAAGGCTTTTTATCTTATTTAAGAAAGCACATCCCTTCACTCAAATTATTTTTCTTGAGTGTCCATCTACCCAGTTTTGTATTCAAAATATGAATACAATAATCCATAATAACTGTTATTTTATTTTTACTCAGTGTAAAAGAATAAGAAAAAATAGAAACATTTGTAAGTGTAATCAAGAAGACAGTAGATAACAACTGACATTGCAGTTAAATTCTTGAAGATCAAAGTTGGCTAGAAAGCATGGAGCTGGAACAGAGTTCCACAAGTAAGAAGTGCAAGAAAAGAAATTATTAGCATAGAAGATACGGTTACATCTCGCCAATATTTCTTGGAATTTAGAAAATTCAAAGAAATATCACTTGAAGTAGTCTAGAGCCTACAACAGCCAAAACATTGTGAATATGACAACAAAGATGAGGACAACAGTCCAAACAATGTAAATAGTGTAAATAGTTACAATACCTCATCTCAGAAATATAGACAGATCCTGAAGAAGGCCAGATCGTACAACGGCCAAAATGTGAATATGACAATAAAGATGCGGACAACAGTCTGAACAATGTAAATAATGTAAATAGTAACAATATCACATTTCATATTTTGGAGAGGAAATGATTGAATGAAAAAAGGAGATTAGTGAAATATATGCAAGTGACCTATAAATCATGTGAACTACAATATCTGTTTGGCCCCACAGGTGATTTACACTTTTTTCCACACAAAGATGACACTAAAACTTAGTTTTGATTGATTATTGATGAGTGTGCATGTATATACTATCCTCTTCCTTTAAAAGAGCCAGATCAGGTCGAAAATGAAGGTAGTTATTAATTATCAGTCCTTAGGAGCCCTAGTGGTCAACACAGGTCACTCCTCGGACTAACCATCTTTTTGATCTACATAAATGATCTGCCTAAGAATATACTTTAGATCATTTGTAAACATCTATGCCAATGACATGACTATATGCGAGTGCACCTCTAAAAGTCTTGATAGAGATTGGCAACTTGATCTCTCTTCCGATCTTGCACAATCTACCCAATTGGGTAAAAAATGGCTGGTTACTTTCAATGCTTCAAAAATCAAGCTAGTTACATTCAGTCATCCCCTCAAAATCACACCTGACCTAAAGTGGAACTCGTACATATAATCCATCATCAAAAATGAAGGTAAAATGGTTGGTTCTCTGTACCACTCCAGTAAGTACCTGACTCCTCATGCTATCCTCTCCCTTTACAAGAACAAGATCAGGCTAAAAATGAAATACTGCCATCATATTTGAACAGGAACTGCTCAGTCCTCACTTTCCAGTTTTGATAGAATCCAAAAGCACCTTTATGTCCTTATGGGTGACAAACTATTTTCCACCCTGCAAATACTCTCCCACAAAGTGCTCTGACAAAGTACATTCCTTAATTCCAACAATTCTAACTATCACAGCTAGGAGCCACTATGCTATGCATGTTTTCATGAACCATTATTACTCCCTCTGTATTCAAGTGGTGAGAAGTAAGTTCCACTTGTGCAGTTTCTTTTTGCAGACCACTGCTCTGTGGAAGTGATTCTCAGGAGGATGTTTCCCCATTCATTACATTCTTAATCTGTTCAAATCTAGGGTCAACCATTATCTTCCCCACAAATCCACATAAACTGTTCTTGCTACTCTGTAACCCTTTACCTTGAGTGACTCTAGGGCTTGTACAGGGTAATTGTCATATATATATATATATATATATATATATATATATATATATATATAATAGGAATTAAGATCACATTAGGTTAATGATCATTTTCACCTTGTAAATAGAAATAAACCAATCAATGGATGATAAATTATTGAAATAATTTATTATTTTTATTTTGACAGTTTTATTTCAATAATTCATCATTCTTTGACTGGTTTGAAAATACTTGTATATTTTATTTCAATTTACAAGGTGAACATGATCACTAACCTGATGTGATCTTAATTCCTATTGTGTAAAATATATTGCTCTATTTAATTAAAATTGAGCACTATGTGTGAATCAGTTTTAATATTTTATATTGTATTAATAGGATTCACTTGGATTATATACCAATGGATTATTACCTATATATATATGCATGCTTGTGTGTGTGTGTATATGATTAGAATGAAAGGTGGTCCATGTGTGCTTCTTATAACATGTAAATTTAATAGAGAAGTTAATAAAATTTGAAGAATAAAAAGCCAACAAAATGATCCCAATATTGTCAATAAAATTGATATTTATTATATATTAATCTTTTGACTGAACTGAAGCATGAAGAGATAGATTTTAATATTGGAATTTTCAAACACGCCTATGTTCTTTTTCAATGATACGAGGAATAAAAAAAGTAATTGGACTTATTCTTCCAAGGAATGTTATTGGTTAGAGGTCTCCCTGTGGAAATTATACTTTGAGTAAACCCAAATCCTTGTTCAATACCTCAATGTGTGAATTTATGTTGAAAATAAACTCCAACTCTGATCCGTGTCTTTCTTGTTGGCTGCTGAATGAAGATGCTAAAAGCATGCATCTGACATCATGGATGCTATAAAATGGTTGGTTGAAGTGTGCAAATGTGTAAAAATTAAATTAATTCTCAACAGAAAAAAAAAGAAGGAAACATGATAAAACCTCATAAAAAAGAATTTCTTCATTTTGGTCAACAGTAAAATAAATATATTTTGTTTATGTGTGACCCTGTTGCTGTGTGCTTTGCTGAATGGCACTCTTATTATGGTCTGTCTCTGGCAAGCAACCTCTGCACCAATCCTACACCCCTGACATTGTGTTTCAGTATGCATAGGAATATTGATGAAGAACTGTCAAAGATCAACCTTGTCTCATCTCTGTCCTGTTATGCTTGTTAAAGACTAAAGTCATCAGTAAATTTAATTAACTTCAACAATGTTCATTAGCAAGTGTAAAAATAACAACTTTTATTTATGTCACTATGATTAAGGTTATGAATACATAAACAAAAGGGACTTGAAGAAGTTTCCCTGTATAAAGGAATTCTTAAACTAGGAGGAAGAGGTTGACTGGCAGTTGCAGTTATGGTTAAAGAGTCCAGAGTTCACTATTTACATTATTCTGACTATTGTCCTCATCTTTGTTACCATGTTTATCACAACATTTCCTCAAGGACACATGGCACAGTGGATAAAGGTGTTAGTTAGATCCAGTGACAGAGTGTGAGTTCAATACCTGGTTAAGGCAGTGGAGAACTTTCAGAGGGGAATTAACAGGAGACAACTGACATCCATTAGAAATGTCATGTGGAACTAGACCACCTGAAGAAGGCTGGAATGTACAATGGCTGAAATGTTGTGATAAACATGGTGACAAAGATGAGGACAATAGTCTGAATAATGTAAATAGTGTACATAATACCTTATTCATCTCAGAAATATGGACAGATACTGAAGAAGGCTGGAGCAGACAATGGCTGAAACGTGATAAACATGCCGACAAGCTGAGGACAATAGTCCAAATAATGTAAATAGTGTATATAATACTTCACCTCAGAAATATAGACAGATACTGAAAGGCCAAAACGTTGTAATAAATATGGCGACAAAGATGAGGACAATAGTCTGAATAATGTAAATAGTGTACATAATACCTCATCTCAGAAATATAGACAGATACAGAAGGGCCGAAATGTTGTAATAAATATGGCGACAAAGATGAGGACAATAGTCCAAATAATGTAAATAGTGTACATAATACCTCATCTCAGAAATATAGACAGATACAGTCCAGAGTTGTTTCATTATTTAAATGAAGGAAGTTGATTGAGGGAATTCAAAAAGTTGTGCAGAGAACAGGATTTTAGTCGATTGAGGCACCACAGTCATCTGGCAGGGAGAGTGTTGGCCTACTAGCAGCGAGACCAGTTTGATCTATTTTTCTGCTCTTTTGGCAACTTCTTTTATAGTGGTGCAAACCACAAATGCATTGGTTTGATTGGCTAAGCCAATATTAATGCTTGACCAATGGTATTGGCCAGCAAATAATAACGCTTGACCAATGGACTTGTCTCTTATGTATCGAAGGGGAGAAAAGGAAATCTCCAAGAACCACATGTTTGGTGGTCCAATCAAAATAAAAGCCCTGTGTCATAAGTATTGGAGGCAAAAAAAGCCCATCAAAATAACTTCACTTTGTTTTCCAATTTTATAAAAGCCCTACAAAAGTATTGAGGCAGAGATGAGAAGCTCCATCAAAGCACTTCACTCTTTGGTGGGCCAATCAAAATTGTGGCCCTACACTGCTCATGTCCACCTTCAGTCGGACATTTTCCATGTTCTAGTACCTTACCCTCATTTGACCTGATTAGCACAGGTGTCATAATCATCTTTATCCGAAAGCATATATATTGCTGATCAAAACAAACTTGACCTGTAAAGATTTGTTTTGTGTCACTCATTTCAATGAACAATTCCTTTATCAAATGAAAACAACACATAAGTTAAACAGACCTATGACTGTACCTAATGACCAAACCCACCCAAGCTTACCATTTCCCCTCTTACACTTACAGATGGATAAATTGTCATCTAAATTAAACAAAAATGAAAATAACACTGACATCTCATTTTAACAGATATATTTACCAAAATTACACAAAAAACATTTTGAAATACTGAATGCCAAGCTGTACAGCAAGCCGTTTCCAAATTTCTGGCAGAGTGAATTGTGTCACGGTGGTCTTTTTCTCACAGATGTTGCCCAACTGACCCTATTATACCATGCAGTTGACAAAATCAAAAACAAACAATGCACATGTGCAAAATTAAAAATATAAAATGGTGACAATTTACCCATGGCATCCTGTATACTTCGTGAGCAACATCAACCAGAAAGTTCATGATATCGCATTATTTTAACATGAAAAATATTTTTCTTTCTTTAGAAATATAAATTAGATTGCCCGTGAACCTTTGATACCAATCATATATGAATCCTGTTGTGGAACTTTCTTTTGATGGATACTATCTAAGTTTTCATCCTTAATAAACATTTGCCGTTATTTTTATTACAATCAATATTGAATTCTCAACCATGGTTCATTTGTCATTGTAAAATTAATTAGTTCATTGTATTTTTATGCAACAGATTTAATTATTTGAAAAAGTAATATTCAAGAAAAAATTTTTTTAATAAATGAATATTGTTTTACAAATTCAAAAAAGAAAACAAAAAAAAACTCCGGAAATAAAAACAGAATTTAGAGAGAGTGTAAGTATGAGGAGGAGGGAGATTAAACCTTAACAGAGAGAATTTTAGGAGATGTGGGTGGAAGGGGTTTAAAATAAGAGAAAAGAATGAATGTTGTCGGATGTCTAATGCATAAAGATACATTTCGTGGTGACATACACACACCATAGACAATTTAATGTTAGAATAAATAGGGAGGAAAAGGGAAAAGAGGTGGGGGGGAGAGATGGGACGAAGGAAAACTAAAATTGCGTTTACTTAAAGGGCCGCTTTGTAATTGAGAAAATTTGACAAATTTAATATCGACTACAGGTTACAAATCAAATATAAATATATAAAAAAATAAATATAACGATTATCTAATCCAGCAAGGACCTATATTTTTATGTTCAAAAACACATGCGAATACACACATAACATATACATGTATATATACATACACATAGCGTGTACCCACATACACATATATATATATACATATACACATATATAAAAATATATAAATATATTTCATATCCACATACACATATTCATCTATATCCATATACACACTTTTCACATACATATACATACATACACATACATGTATATATATATATATATATATATATATATATATATATATATATACATACATATATATATATATACACCATACAGACATACATATATATATATATACGTATATATATATATATATATATATATATATATATATATATATATATATATATATATATATATATATATATATATAATAATACCGTTGATTAAAGTGTTGGCTCATAATTTGAGTAATGATCGTAAATACATATAAAAACATGTTTGAACACCAAAACATATTCAATTGGGAAAAACATATTTAGTTAAGATATATAGAACTAAAAAAAATGCGCCTAGATATGTCCCAATAGGAATGGTTCTATAATTAATTAATTTATATAATAACATGCTAATAAAATGCATAAAATCCAATTTTGACATTTAAAAATATAATTAACGTGATTTGATTTGAAAACTAATTTTTTCTAAATACAAACATTCGTGGTTTTCAATTTCTTAAATGTTCATCAAACTAAATTCCATAACAAATCAATTGACAATTTTAAAAAAAATAATTTTTAAACGGCGTAATTTTAAACAAATTCATCAGATGTTTCTATTTATTTAAAAAAAATATATAATACTAAAGATATTCAATCAAAAGTGACAATCTTGTAATTTCATATATTTTCAATTGTTTTAACCAAAGAAAAAAATGCGGAAACGCATAAATTTTTTCTTCTTAATTGATAAATTAAAGCATATTTGAAATGGAATAAAAAAATGTATAAAATTTGTGTGTGTGTCAGAATTCATTTTTGATAAATGATTTTATCTTTACCTAAACTATAATGATAAAATATATATATATATATATTTTAACATTTTTAATAGGATAAACAAAATTTGGTTATATATGTTTTGTTTTTTTCTTGTTTTTTTAAACTTGAATATCTATTTATGAATATTTTTTATTATTTCCATTTATGATGATTTTCTTTTATTGATATGCACAGAATTCGCAAGGTTTTTGCTATCATAAAACTATTACCTTCAAATTCCATTTTTAAGTATTTGAAAAAAACCTCTGGCTATTCAAGATGTGAAACTATATAAAAAAATTTTCTTTTTCACTGTTACTAAAATGTTTTTATTTGTTCTTTCCGTTTTTAAGAACAATATAGAACAGCCATTCCAAATATCAACTCAATTATATCTAAAATGTTTTTTATATAATCCTAGAGGCCCTGATGAAATGTCAAAAAGAGCCTCGAGGGCCTTTTTTTTTTAAAAGATGCTGCGTTTCTAAAATATTAAATCCGACAGAAAAAATCATCATGCTCTACAAAAAAAAAAAAAAACAAAAAATTTCTACAAATATTTTCATGGTTAGCAAAAAAAAAAACATGCGAGCGATTAAAACTAAATGAATTTCTTTTGATGTGCTACAGATTTGATGAAACCTTTTGAAGAGATTGAAAAAGCCAGTAATATTTTTTAACATTCTCAAAATTTAAAAAAAATTTTTTTATCCAGTTTTTCGTGAAAAAATTTGAAATTTCCATCTTGTGATAAATCATCTATAATTTTTTCGTACTAAATCGAAGAACCTTTCGAAATTTTTGGGTTTGAATTTTTCAACTTTTTTGAAAAAATTTCCTCAATCCTAAATGAAAAAAATAATTAACTTTAAAATCATTTGGGGAAATCCTGTTATCCTCAACATGGTTAATGGCATCCCTTTATAAATTTGTCGGCTTCTTATAAATATATATATATATCGATTCCATATATATATATCATATATATATGCTATTTCACTTAAATTTGCGAGACCAATTTAAAATCAAAAAAAAATCAATATTTGTTCCCTAAGTCTTTTTTGTTCATAATTTGAATATTTTGAACAAATATTTCAAGAAAAAAATACATTTAAACCATTTTAAAGAATAATGAAAATCTGAAAAAAATAGATATAAAATTTATCAATAAAAAAAAAAAGATCCTCCCTGAAGAAATTCATTTCCTAGTAAACATTAAATAAAAAAAATATAAAAATAAGAATTTGAGTAATCAACTTGTGTCGATATCACAGTTCATTTAGTAAAATAATAAAAAAACAAACATAATGATTTAATTATTATAAAACAAAACAGCAAAATCAAATAGTGAATTCAGCAATTTTTATTTATAGAAAATTAAATGAAAAAAAAGTTTTTAAATTATTATTTTTTTAAAAATTTGAAATATATGAAAAACCTGAAAATCTGTTCTCAAGCCCAATTTTTTTTTTCTCTTATGGCAGTATTTTTAATTCAAACACCCTTTCGATTTGTAAAAATGGGACGTTTTACTAAATAAATAAATGTAATACTAAGAATACCTATATTGGAACAGAAATCAATACATCCTAAAATTGTTAAATATGAAATATATATGATATATATATATATAAACAATATATATATATATAAATTTATATATTTTATTTCAGAGGGTATTATAAATAAAGCATAAAACGCGATATAGCAGAGAATAAAATGTTTTTGAACCCCTATTGCCAAAAAAACCCATTCCGTCATTTGATCATGGTAGTAGAACCCTGTTGAAAGTTAACCGAAGTTCAATTAAAAATTAGTTTACGATTCCCTGGAGGTTTGTATCATAACAAATGATTGTGAGAGTTTTTATCTATTTAATATCCCTTATCTATCTATCTATCTATCTATCTATCTATCTATCTATCTAAAGTATGTATTAAAATATAGAAAATTGAAGTTGAGTTAATGACAAATTTTTTGTACTGAAGTTATGTCATAGAGTAACTTAGAAACTAATTTGTTTTGGTTATGGGTTTTGAAAAAAGCATTTAGTAATATATTATTTGTTTCATCCTTAAAAGAAATTGACGTCACCTACTAGCGGTCGCCATTCTGTAGTTTACCGGACTGTAATTCAAAAATTTATTGGATCTTTTAAAAACAAGCACAACAACAAAATATAATATATATTCTGAATATATATATATATATATTTTATATATATATTATTTAATTCTTCTAAAAAAAAAACTCTTTCGGGCAAATAAAATCCGGTTCTCTTAAATATTTTTAAAACAAAATAGTGCTCAATGTAAATTTTTATTGAAATAATTGACAAAAATTTTAAAATGTTTTTCTAAAATAATTTTCCATGTTTTTCAATTGCAATTTGCTAATGTTCTTTTATTCATTCTTTTAGTTCCATTTGCATCCGATAATAGTTAATATTTGACTTTTGAAATTAAATTAAAATGTCTGAGGACATTATAAAATTAAATTTTTAGCTAATATTTTTAAATTTCTGTTATCAAACAATAAAAAAAAACAAAATGAATAATTATATCTATATATATATATATATATCTATCTATCATAATGGAACATGCTGAAAGAAAATAATATAAAATCATTGGAATCTTTATCTTTCTTTCTAAAAAAATCATCTGTCAATCACAAATATTACAGACAACAATTTAGAGGACTGATGGAAAATGACGAAAGAATAATTTATAAAATGATTAAGTAAAAACATTGAACAATGATTGAAACAGATGCAATCTTATCTTAAATTGTGACATCAATGAAATTTTTTTCGTTTCTTAATATCTAATTGAAGAGTTGACACAAACAAGAATTGAATCAACACAATACTAACATTATTAGGGCAAACATGAAAAAATGATGAGTTCTGTTTGTCAAATAAAGGATCTATGATAACAGAAAAGAAAACATGAAATGAATGATGATTATGTTTTTTTTCTTTATCTAGGAATTTTAAACGATTTTATTTTTCTTATTCAAAAATGTTGTTTTTATTCATATGCCAATTAATTTGATTTTTTTTTTTTTTTAATAAATTTTTTTTTTAAATAAATTTATTTTTTTTAAAATAAATGTAAAAATCTTTATCTAAGATGCATATATTTATTTATTATTAAATGTATTAATTATTGTTATAGCTAATATAACGATTATAATCAATGATAAAGTTCCGTCTTTGTTTAAATTGATTTATTTCAATATCTCTATTTTGTATATGATCAAATTTCTTCCACGTATTTCCTTATTTTTAAATTTATTTAAAATATTGTTATATAAAATTATTAACACCTTTCTTTATATACAGAAATATATATATATATATATATGTTATATATATATGTTTAAATTTTTTATATCAGGTCATCCCATAAGTTCTGTCCGAATTTTGAATAAAAAAAAAACAAGTGATCAAATGTTACATTTAATTAGAGATTCAATCAACAATGTATTTTCTCTGATTATCTATGACTTCCTTCCATCTATTAACAAGCTTACTAATTCCATTACTGTAAAATTCTTTTCGCTTTGATTCGAAGAACTCACAAATGTCGGTTTTAACCTCTTCCTGTGTTACAAAAGCTGTTTCTTCCAAATGATTCTGTAAGCTACGAAACAAATGGTAGTCTGAAGGAGCAAGATCGGGAGAATAAGGTGGATGAGGAATTTACTCCCAACCAAGTTCTTCGAGCTTTTGTGACGTGATTCTTGCTGTGTGTGGTTGCGCATTGTTCTGATGAAGCATCACCTCTTTTCGATTCACTAGAGCAGGTCTTTTTTCCTCAAAGCTGGGTTCAAACGCTATAATTGCTGACAGTATATTTGAGTATTAATTGTTGCATTAGGTGGTAAGAATTCAAAGTGGATTATTCCTTGGCGATCCCACCAGATTGAAAGAAGAACCTTTTGCCCATGAAGTTCTCTTCTCGGCTGTGGCTGGGGTCC
Organism: Acanthosepion pharaonis; assembly: GCA_903632075.3. NCBI lineage: Eukaryota > Metazoa > Mollusca > Cephalopoda > Sepiida > Sepiidae > Acanthosepion > Acanthosepion pharaonis. The sequence continues at coordinate 422,978 of CAHIKZ030001389.1, read as the reverse complement.
TTCCCTTTACCAAGCCACTGTCTACGACGCTTAACATTTCGATAAAAGATCCATTTTTCGTCGCCAGTCACAAGTCTATCCAAAAAAGGTGAAACAAGTTGGCGAGAATGGAGAGAAGAGCAGATGTCAACTCGGGATTTGAGGTTGTTTTCAGACAATTCATGAGGCACCCATTTTCCAAGTTTAGGAACTTTTCCAAGTTGTTGAAGATGACGATGAACAGTTGTATGGTTTGAACTGAAAACCACTGCCAATTCCTCAATTGATAAAGCAGGATTTTCTTCAAGGGCTGCTTCAAGAAGCTTTTCATCAAACTCAACTGGACGTCTGGTTGGATCTTCATCTTCAAGGGTGAAATCTCCACCTCTGAATTTTGCAAACCATCTTCTGCAAGTTCTTTCATTCACACATTCCTCTCCATAAACTGAGTGAATGTTTCTAGCCGCTTCGGCTGCTGAGTTTCCTTTCTTGAACTCATAAGCATTATGTGCCTCAAATGATTCTTGGGTACTTCCATGTTAGCAGGGTTTTAATCAAACAAAATTTAATTTTATTGTTCTCTGAAATAAAATTTGATCAGTTTAAATGCATCTAAACATAAAAATAATGTTCAGCTCCATTAGACATTATAAAATACTCTTTAAATTTCGTTCATTTTAACAAAAAGTTTTTTTCTAAAAATATATATATATATATATATATATATATATATATATATATGCAGAATATGAGAATGATTGTTTCGGGATTTTAGTTGGCTTTTCCCTTGAAAGTTTTTGGAGAATTGTAAGTTTTGATTTATTTGTAATAAAATTTTTTATTCAATTCTTGTTTATGGTACAAATATATTTTTATTAAATTTTGCCAATTATATTTTAAATTCTCTGTAAATGTTATTTATATATATATATATATATATATATATATATATTATATATATGCTATTTTAATTTTTTTTTTCTTTATTTCTGCAGAAATCTCTAAATCTTGCTTCTTCAAATAATTTTAATGTACAAATATAATTTATTAATTCTGAAAAATTTAATTGTCATTTCTCCCTCATTAAAATTTCATTTTTTTTATTTGTATTGTGTTAAACAGCATTAAATGTATTTTATAAAAATGATTTTAAATTTTTTTTTGATCTCTTCATGAAAGCTGAATAAAACATTTTTTCTATTTAATTAGAAAAAAAAAAACAATTTGTCTTGTACTCTTCTGCGAAAATAAAAGGTTAAATTAGAATGTTATATATATATATATATATATATATATATATATATATATATATATTTTTTATATATAAAAATTATAAAATTTATAACAATATATCATTTATTCATATAATCAAAAGATCATTACCCATTGTTTTCAGGATTGAAAATTTTTATTTTACAGTCACAGTTTTTTAAATTATCAATAGAAAAGTTATTAATTTTGAATAATGTTTTATTAAATAAACTGTATATTATCGAAAATTTATAATTTTATTTTCATGTTTTCAATCAAGGAATTCTATTTAATTTATTGATATATTTTATATATATATATATATTATATAAAAATTTTTTATAACTATATATATATATATATATATATATATATATATATATTTGTATTGAAAAATATAATTTTTGAATTTGAAATATTTATTGATAAAGTTTGTTATCAAAAAATAGCGTTTAAAATAAAAAAGTGAACATTGAAAATTAAGGCTGTTTCATGCTAGAAAACCGGTATAAGCCTGACAATTTATTTCTCATCATAAACAGTCTGTTTTTAATCAAAAAAAATTGATATTAATTCAATACAAATATATATATATATATATATATATATATATAACTGAATAACACACAAACAAAAAATTAAAAAAAAAATTTATAAATATTGTTATTTATTTAAAAAATATAACAAAATATTTTATAAAATCACTAAAAAAAAATATTTTGTTTCAAACTATATAAAGTCTTACTTAAGATAAGAGATGGTGTTGACATGTAGAATAAATGGAATATATTTATTTTGATAAATCCTGTTTTACGTAATTAAACAGAATAAAGAAATATGTTATATAAATATATATTTTAAAAATTAAAGATTTTTTAAAACTGAGAATTAACTTTTGTTCACAAATGTGTCAAAAATGTAACAAGATTGCAATTTGCAATCAATTTTCAAGGCAAAAAATGACCAAAAAAAAATAGATTCCATTCAAATATTTGAAATTTTAAATATTTTTGCTTACATATATAAATTTAATCATTTAGTTTTAATTAAAGATTAAATAAAGATTCACAAATGCTTTTGTATTTTCAAAAATTCCTTTAAACCTTAGGTATAGAAAATTTATATATTCCCTATTTATATTTAGATAATTTATTCATTAAAACATGTTTCAATAAATAATATAGACTTGTTATGTCTATTTTTATAATAAATAAAAATTTCTATATATATTTATTGATTTTATTGAAAATCATCAAGGAAGATATATCATTATTGTTATATAAAACTTTTTTAATCTCAAATTTAGATCATCCTCAGGGGTGAAATTTCAAGAAAACTTAATCTAACTGCATGAAATCAATTGTTTTCAAATTTGATTTTTTTATATCCATTTTTTTTAATAAATTATTTTAAAATTTAAAATTTATCTGATGATGGAAATATATTTAAAAATTTGTTTTTGAAAATTTTTTATTTCAAAAATATATATATATATAAATATATATATATATATATATATATATATATATATATATATATATATATATATATATAAATATCATATGTTTTAATATATATATATATAAAATTCAAAAGACGATAAATGATTAAATCCAGATTTGCAAAACCCTTTTAATGTTTAATTTTAAAATTATTGTAAACATTTCTATATTTTTCCTTTTTAAAAATATCATTGTAACTGCATCAGTCAAATCTATATAAATTTGCTGTTGTTTCATTGTAACAATGTAACATATCAATTCTCACCTTCCTCATTTGAATAAATAATTTATATTTGAAATTTCATCTATGAATCTATATATATCCAAAAATGATGGATGTGTTTAATATTTAAAAAAAATAAAAACTAATGAATAATTTTTACTATCCCTTCCTCTGATTATCTATAAGTAATTTTAGTATAATATAGTTACTGTATATACTTGCATATCATTTGACTTTTGAAGATCTAATTTTGAAGATCATTTGACTACAGTCAATGGACATATAGTTTGGTCAACGACATAATTAAATAGTAGTACATACATTGATTTTATATCTTGTGTGTGATAAACTGTATTTAAAAATTAAATTTTAAAGGAATATATGTTATATACTTTTGTATAAAAAAACCATAGGCTCATGTCTAACAAAATTAAATAATATATTATAACCTTTAAAAATACATTTTGTTTCAAAAATATATTTTAAATATGCATATATGTCTTTGGATTCATGAAACTGTAGCAGACCACTTGGAGGTCCAAACACAATTTCTGAATAAAATTATTTTTGCTTAAATTTATGGTTTATAAAATACTTTAAAACGACAATTATTTAAATTTAATTTTTGAAATTTCTATTTGGTCAATATCGGAATTGGCATTGCAATAATTGTTGAACAATCTCAAATCAAATGTCTGGTGCTTTGTTGCATATCTGCTGGTTAAGTCTGATGTTGATACCTCCCATTTTGCAATTATAACTGTTAAATATGACAATTATAAACAACGTGTAGACTAAATTCTAAATCCTTATTGTAGATTAACATGATCTTCAGGGTCAAGGTTTGAGTGTTTGTGTTTTGATTCCCATTTAGGGAAGCTAAAGGCAATGTATTAAAACCTAACCTACCTTAAATTTCACTTTCTATTAAACTTAAATATATCTTTGGATTCGGTCAAATAAATTATATACCCATAAAAATAATTTTGAAAACTTATTCCTCCTCCAAAATATATATTCAATATAATAAATTTTTAATTTAAAATTAAATCATTTTTTTGTTAAAGAAATTGAATATCCATTTTAAAAATTGGAATAATAATTTTAGTTCTGAAACATTGAAATTTCTGTGTCGCAGTGAAAAAATATTTTTAAATAATATATATATATATATATAATTGACTCTCCCATTGAATTCGACGTATGAGAGTCAAGCAGATCAGTTCCAAGGAAACTGACAGCCCGACAACAGCACATGAGATTTGATTATAGTGGTGAAGGTTTCGTGCAGGACCAGCCACACTTTTTGAAGGGCCGAATACAGAGACCTGGTGCACTACGTGCCACAAGGTCCCCAAACAACCCTCCGCAGGTTTTGAATTCAGAATTGTCCTTCCCCTAGACCAGTTATCATCCAAGGCTATAGAACCCAGTCTGCCCTGCTATTACCCATACCTGGAGGGAGAAGAAGAGGATTCACACCTTTCCTGAGGGTAGTAGCACGTAAGTGAATGTAATGGTTTCGACTGGAATTCAAACTTGGCTCTGCAATTCCTCAATCCAAGTTGCTATCCATTACTCCACCATACTTAACTCATATATATGAGTTTAGGATCAAATATGGATCAGAATTTGACAGTATAATAAGGAACAAATAGGAAATATTTACCCTAGTGAGTGAAATAAAGGGTTCAGTTCGACATTCCAACCACCTGAAGAAGGCCACCAAGCGTACAATGGCTTTTCTCATTGTTTTAAACATGGCAACAAAAAATGAGGACAATCTTCCAAATAGTCCAAATAGTGGAGTTCTTTTTGTTTGATTAATGTAGCCATATCCTCAGCCAAAAATGTTGGCAAAAAACATTCAGATTATGTTGTGGAATGGCTTGCATGTCACCTATGGGTCTTATCAGCCATTTAAGACATCATCAATGACATGGTAATCATCCCTGAAATGATGGCATCAGTAACATGTAAATCATCACTAAAATGTTCATTTTGGTAGTTATGAGTTCTGGGGTGGGGTGGTCTTACTTGGTCATAGTGTGTGAGTGTGTGTGTGTGTGTGTGTGTGTGTGTACATGCGTGCATGTGTATATATTTAGGCAGAACATTCTCTTCTAGGTATATCTGATTAAATAAATTACAAATGTTATGTCTGCTTATTTTTAGCTCAATCCATTCATATTCTCAGATATTTTTCTGTATTGTAATACATGGATAAATATCTGTGAATATGAATGGATTGTGCTAAAAACAATCAGACATAATGTTTGTAATTTGTTTAATCAGACAGGCCTTTATATATATATATATATATATATATATATATATATATTCCCTGTATATATTTTTGTATACAGGAGTACATACTATATAAGACAAAATGTTACTCACCGTTTGGTGGAGGAGCATATTCGTTCTGATAGAACTTCAAATTTAGTTGAGATTTCTGTTATGAAGAAAAATCAAATGATTATAGTAATCTGTTTTCTTTACACAGATCATTAATCTCTGTCTGTCTTCATCTGTTTACATCTATCTATATCAGAATCAAGAAGGGTGGTAATACATAAGAAAAACTAGATACATATCTATGGTCTCAGCAGTTCAATTGAGAAGAAGTAGAAGGTTTAGAATGCTTGTATTTTGTCTTCATTATTGTATGCATGTGAGACCAGGATCACTTACTGGAGACATGAAAAGGATGGAACAATTTCACTAACAGAGTGTCTGCCATACATTGGGTATCTCATCTAACAGGACTCCAACCCTTTTAAAAGTTTAATTGCATGAAACTGCTGGATTGTGATTTGGGGGGTAATTATTATTGGATATTAATTATTAAAATTCTCAGGAGAGTAGGTTGAAAAGTAAATAAAAAAGTGTTCAAAATTATGTTTTAAAATACTAAAATGAATTTAAGAACAGTTCCAAGGAGAAACAAACTCAGAGTTAACTAGCCAAGATTCAGTAAAATTGAGCAAAACTAAGGTTCCTTATCCTATGCACTTCTCACCAATAAGAAGACCTTATTAATATGTTGTCCAAATTGTTTTGGTCCTGAAAGATTAAATTTGGGTGTTTGTTTACATTATACTATCTGTCCAAAACCTATGAAACTGTTACAGAAAAGGAGTTACTGAAGTTCTTCTAGATAAAGAAATGCATCTATATTTTTTTGCTTAATTCTCGGCCTTGGTTTTTTTTTACATTATACTATCAAGCCAACATGTATATATCCCTACATAAAAGAATTATCCAACTTGTTTGGAACAAAGAAAGCATCTGGATTTTGTTTAATCCCCAAATTTGGGATTTGTTTGTTTTGATGCTGTCCACCAAGAACTCCATAATCTTTACAGAAAGATATCTAAAAAAACAAACAGAATACCATGTGTTCATTAACAGATAAAGATTAAGATGATTAGGATGAAGAAATGTCAAATTTGGTGGGTGGGAGACAGTCATCGCTAAAGTGTGCACTGTTTAATGCTGGAAGATGTTTAACACTGATCAGTTTATCTTTTAATTCTTATTTTTATAAGAATTAAAAGATAAACTGATCAGCCATAATATTTAACACTGGAAAATAAGGATTAGAAGATATAACGAAGGATAGACTGATCAACTATAATGAAGAAAATTAAAGATGTCATTTTTAAGAAGAAATTAAGATTCTCAGAGAATGAGAATTGCAGAAAGGATAATGTTTTGATAGAGTAATGTGGCAAGTGTGAGAGTAATTAATTACGAAAGGCACTGGAGATAATCAGGATGAGCTAAATCAGCCAGGAGGGTGGTCGAAGGACCCAGAGCTGAGAACAATAGAATAGTCTTAAGTTTATAAAACCAGAAAGTTAATAAGCCATTTTTTAAAGAATTTTGTTGTTGACACTTGATGAATGATGGTCATTATAAATGCTGGTTATCAAAAACAATAGAAAGCAGACGGGCATCAAAGAAGTGTTGATTGAGGAGATGAAATGCAGATACAATCTGTCATCCAGAAGAGGAAAACAGAAATTCGAAAACAGGCATAGAATTTAAGGAACAGTCGATCATGGAAGTCCATGTATTAAATACCAGAATTTTGGTGAGAAAAAGATATGCGTAGGCAAATTTCTGAATGATAATTTTAATTCCTAATTGTGACAAGCTGGAAAACCCTACGTATGCCAAGCGTCGAGGATATAAGGTCTTCTAATTAATGAGGTAAATAAAATTGCATCATGAAGATCAAGAAGCCATTGGTCGGGTGGTATCCATAGTGGCAGCAGTTCAAAGACAGCAGGAAAGATGGAGAAATTATTAATGCACTTCAAAAGGTGTTAGTGTAAGATGCCAATAGATGAGAGGAGTATGGGTGGATCGATATCCTGTGACAATACCTCCCAAAAGAGGATGTCTTACCAAAAATTGCAAGCATTATTAATTTTAAACAATGGACCTTTCTTGGATTTAGGGGACTCACCGAGACTCCAGACCATGTCTTGCCTAATGCTGACATGGAATGTGGTTGGGTATATAAGCAAATATGCAAAATCTTGAGAACAACAGATAATTCTGTCAAACGCTGTATTGAAGATCAACCAGCTCACTGAGACTGACCACATGACTGCTGCCAAGTACAAGAACTTCGACTTTGAAGAAAAAAAAATGCTAAAACAAGTTTAAATCTTCACCCTTTTGTTTTTACAAAGTTAATCCGAAAAGAATCCTTGAAGTTAACACCGAAAAAACAGAAAAAGTTAACATTGAAAAACAGAACTCAGATAACACCGAAAAGCAGAATTGCACTAATACCAAAACAGAATGAAGTTCATATTGAAAACAGAGTTTCATAATCCAGTTCTGAGAACTTGCCCAAGTGTCATATTCATTTAAGATGGGTTGGGACAATAATTGTTGTAAACTAAAGAATTGATATAAATTAGTGGCATTATCACCTTGCATGGAGTGAATATTTTTTTTTTTTTTTTTATCTAATGTTCATTTAATAGAATCATAAGAAGGAGTACAGAGTTGAAGTAGACTTTAGAAGGAGCTGGAAGATGACTAATGAGTCCGATCTATGCTCTTAAAAGACTGTTGCAGTTGTGACATGGGATGCTGGGGGCTGAACCAGGCCAGGAGGTGGAGCCCACTCAATCTATCCTTTTTTGGCAACTCTGTCCCTGATTCTTTTATCTTCAAAATCAGACGCTCTGGACTTTACTTTGTCACATCAGTCTCTTGATATTTATCTATCTACCTATATCCGTCTATCTATATATCTATGTATGTCAGTCTATTAATAACTTCTTATCCAAGTCTATTCACTGTGAATAAATGTTTTTCAATACAAGGTACCACAAAAATAGAAAGCCAAAATATAAGTTGCATCCACTTGACAGTTTAGATATTTCTGAAGGAGTTTGGGGTGCCTTGCATGATATCCATGTGAAAGTCTCCATCCAACAAGGCTATTTAAGAAGACAATTTGAATTGGTTCTATAGAGATGGCAGTTTAGATATTTCAGAACAGATTTTGTGCCATGCATGAATCCATATGAAAATCTTGATCTAACTAGGCTATTTAAGAACACAATTCAAGTTTTCAGATTAATGTTTTGGTTCCGTAGCCTCTTACAGTATTGTGTGAAACTACCCCTAATACAGCCTATCCTATGTTCAATTTCCTTATCTCCTATATTAAATTTGTTGTAACTGGTCCATCCACCAATGTATTTGAAGTGTTTAGTATTTACTCATATCACAACATTAATTTTTATGATGGATTCAGGGTAGGTGTCATCATTGCTTTCATTCCAATTTCAGGTTATAGTATCTGTTTTGGAAACGTTTGAGTCCTATTTCTTGGAATACTTGGTACAGGATGATGATTTTCTGTTCAAGATAAATTTGTGTCCCAACAAGGAATACCTATTTGGTACAGTTCTTTGTTTGCCAGTCCACGAGGTTCAAAGATGGATGGTCTTCATTAAGTTCCAGGATTCATTTCCTCAAATCCATTTTTAACCATTGATCTGAAAAAGCAGTTGTATACAGCTTAGAGTTTAGATATTTCTGAACGGGTTTGGTGCCATGCATGACATCCATATGAAAGTCTCATTCAAAGAGGGATGATCTTTGCCAAGGCCTTCAGGCTTCATTCGATCAAAGCCTTTTGTTCATCATGGATCTTAGGAAGCGGTTGTATACAGCTGAGAGTTTAGATATTTCTGAACTGGTTTGGTGCCATGCATGACATCCATATGAAAGTCTCATTCAAAGGGGGATGATCTTTGCCAAGGCCCTCAGGTTTCATTTGCTCAAAGCCTTTTGTTCAACACTGATCTTAGGAAGCGGTTGTATACAGCTGAGAGTTTAGATATTTCTGAACTGGTTTGGTGCCATTCATGACATCCATATGAAAGTCTCATTCAAAGAGGGATGATCTTTGCCAAGGCCTTCAGGCTTCATTCGATCAAAGCCTTTTGTTTAACATTGATCTTAGGAAGCGGTTGTATACAGCTCTGTTAGATATTTCTGAACTGGTTTGGTGCCATTCATGACATCCATATGAAAGTCTCATTCAAAGATGAGACTATTTAAGAATGCCTTCAGTCATGATAAAAATTCCTTTTGTTTAATTGATTTAAGGAAGTTTGTCAACCATTTAGATTTTCTGAACATGGACCATGCAATTTTAATGAAAGCCTAATTTGAGACTATTTAAGAATGACTTCAGTGTGTAGATCAATGATTCTCAACCATTTGTTTTACCCATGGACCACTTTTACTCTTAATTTCTTTTAGTGGACCCCCATAACCACTTAAAGGGAAAAAAGAAAAGAAACAGAAGCTTATTTTATTTTTTTTACTAATAGATAAGTTTCGGAATTGTATTATAGAAATAGTAAATGTATATGCTTCCTTTATATATAATCCTTATATAATTTATATATTAAATTAATTTTTTATAATTATAATTTTATTTTTTAATATTCTATTAATATTCAAAATTAATAATATTATTTATTATTAACATATTAAATTAATTTGTATAAATTATAATCTTTATATAATTTTCCTTTATCTTACTTATTATAAAACGCAGATTGTGTGTGTGTGTGTGTGTCTGTACATTTATATATTGGATCGGATTTCCTACATTTTTCAACCAATTTCAACAAAACTTCACAGGACTGTGTAAAATTACCTTGCAGTGGTTCTGCCAGTGCCAAAAATTGGAAAAAACACAATTGTTTTTGCACGAAATCAATTTGAAAACATGATTCTGTCACCAGAATGAAAGGGGGACAACTCATATCGAGTTATACTTATAAAACCCAGGTTGTTTGTGTGTGTGTCTGTGTTCGTTTATATATGGGATCAGATTTCCTACATTTTCAACCGATTTCAACAAAACTTCCCTTTTTTTTGGGCAGGTAGTGTTTCTTATTGTCTTGCACACTTTTTCTTTATTTTTACATTCAGAATGCTTTAAAAATTCCATTTACAAGACAATTGTTTATAATAAAATTCTATTCAATCGGTAGACTCATAACGATTGAAAACAATGTTTTTGTTTGAGTTTGACCAATTTGTAAAAAAAAACAAAAAAAAAACTAATTAAGACATGCATGTCCATCAACCTTAAACAATAACCTTTGTCAATTTTATTCTTCAGTCTTTATGATGGTCGATACTTCATCTATCTCTTACTGTTACATCCCCGGGCTCTACTGCTAGTATATATATATATATATATATATATATATATATATGTTCCTTTATATATCCTTCTCATTTTTTATTCAACTTTTACTATCTAAACATCTGGTAGAGTAAAAAGGATGCTAACTTACATTGTTTGATCTTGTTTTCTGCTAGTTTTAGAGTCGTTTTTCTATTTTTAGTATTTTAATATGGCGTAAAACTGCAAAATTTCAATTCTCAGTTGTAACAATTGTTCTGAAAGGAAATTGCTTGAAGGATGACAAAAATATTACCATCGACCCCCCAATTTGTTATTTTTTTGTGTGGCCCCCAGTTGAGAACTACTGATGTAGATTTATGTTTTGGTTCTGTAGCAATTTGCAGTTTTGTGTGAAACTATCTCTAGTAAGTAACAGGTTTGTCACTTAGCTGATTGATGTGATCTTCAGCAGCCTGATTCTGGAGTTTTGTAGATAGAACCACTAGGAATTACACCGTCCACTCCTCAGGGGATATCAGTAATTGACTGAGGGAGAAGATGGAAAGAGAAAGATGAAGAGAAGGAGAGAGATGGAGAAGAGAGAAGGAGAAAGAGGAGAGGGAAAGAGAGAGAGATAGAGAGAAAAGAAAGTGTCTGGCATTGAGTTTGTCCATTATAGACACTTTCAACCAAACTTAACATGCAAATAAAATATGACCCAGTAAATGTCTTCTATGTGCCGTGTGAGTAATCATGGCTCTCCACAATTTCTTGTCTTTTGTAGATCTTAATAAAGTTTGTCTTTTTGTGGTCTCTTCTAATCCCTGTTCTGCCAGCAATTTACATAATCTCATTAGGTCCTGCTCTTTCCATCTATTCCTCTTGCTTTTAATCTGCCCTTTGAGTGTCAAATTCTCCAAGCCCTCTTTTCTCATTATGTGCCCAAGATATTTCAACTCTTTCTGGTGCAAGAAAAAGTTTCTTTTTTATTTCCATTTTCTCTAAATCTTCACTGTTGCTCACATGTTCAATCCATGGTATCCTCAGCATCTATCTGTAGAACATTTCTATAGCCTCTTTTCACCTGTAATGAGATTGTCTATCATTCACTTCCATATAAAAGGATCGATATTTCATAAGTACTCTTTTCTTTGTTTCTAATGAAATTTTCCTGTTCCATAGCTTTTGGAAAGCATCCCTTGCAATCCCAGTGTATCTTTGCTGTCCTCCATTAAAATATTTTGTAGATATCTAAGTTTTTGTACTTGCTTGATTTTGGCATCTTCAATTTGTAATTTAGATCATGGGCTATGTAAAAGTTGATCTACCTCAAACCTGAAGGTCATGAAAGGTCAAAAATAAGAAGCCATTTCTTACTGATGTTAAATATTTATAACAGCTGGTTACTTGTTTTCCAAGCACAGCTGTCAGGGCAGCTAGCAGATCCCTTTTGCAGACACCTGCTCAGGCACCGTTTTATTGGTTCAACACCCACAGAGTCAATCTGTCGTTTATACTGCATCTATTAAGAGTAGACCGTAGTTACAGTTTCTGGGAGAGAGTGCATCAGCTGATGTTTTCCACGGTAAACGATGCCAGTACACTCAAACCCTCGGTCACAATGACTTGTGATTTCGTGCTAGTAAAATAATCACAATGACTTGTGATTTCGTGCTAGTCCAAATTAATCTGCCTAAGTTCACCCACAAGGCTTGGGTCAAGCCGTGGTATGGTTTTTCAGATGCTTTTCAATGGTGCCACACAGTGGGATCGCCTTTATGACCATATAGAAATATAGCAGTAAGGGAGGTAAATCAGTGGCTACTTCCCTTGATTGATTTAATAGTCTATTAAAATGAATTATGATATTGAACTATCTGTCTGTGTGCCTTGTATTTTAAAATTTTTTTTTAATCCTTTCAACCAAGCAAGGCAATAAAGCCACCAAGACGCAAGGGGGAGGGGTTACTGAGTATTAGAGAATATGAGAAAAATATACTATTAAGGATAGAATACAATAAAAGAACACGGATTAAGGATTCAAACGAACGATTGATATTGCATTCAAATTTTTGGAGACCAAATAAAGTTTACAGGGAAGCAAGCCAGAATAGAGTTATTCAGACAAAATTAGTTTCTGAGCAATACAGGATATCTCTGATGGGTTCCTAAGTTTCTGGGATGAAGAGTTTTCATTATTTACACTATTTACATGGGGACTATTGTCGGCAGGGTTTAGGGTTTGTTTTTGTTAAAAAAAAAACATAACCAGGTCCCATCATACGTAGGCGATCATGGCTCTCCACAATTTCCTGTCCTTTGTAGATCTTAATAAATTTTGTCTTTTTGTTATCGCTCCTAAACCTTGTTCCGCCATCCATTTAGTCAATTTCTTTCTTCTTCTTCTTCTACATACTGTGTCCCTTCAGGACGTCGGTGATCATGGCTCTCTACAATTTCCTGTAGCTCTTAATAAATTTTGTCTTTTTGTTATCACTCCTAAAATTTGCTCTATCATCCATTTACTCAAGCTCGTTCTTCTATGTGCTGTGTTCCTTCAAGATGTCATCGATCATGGCTCTCCACGATTTCCTGCTCTTTGTAGCTCTTAATAAATTTTGTTTTTTGTTATCTCTCTGTTGTAGTAAAGAAAAGACTGTCGATTAATAGTAGCAACTGCAATAGATTTCTTCTGTTTCTCAGCCGCAACATTGTAGCCAAATCGCAGTTCAAATGATAGTCCGACGTAACAATCCAACACAACGTAGAAACGACAAAATGGCGTCACACATCCAACTTTCACTTCTCACCAACAACAATGTTTGTTCGTTCCACCAAGCTCAAAAAAAAATCATCTCCTTTTATAAGCGAAAAACGACTTCTGTTCACTGAGAGAATTTTCTCCTAAACCTTGTTTTAATGCTAACTTGACTTTAGGTGGACTGAGATTACATAACAGTTCAGTCCTCTTTTCTTTCTTTCTAACGAAATTTTTCTGTTTCTTTATACTCTGCTGAGCTTTTATAGCAAAAATCAGAAAATTTTACGGGTACTACTACTACTAATAACTATAATAATAATAATGGTAATAATTATCATTGAAAAAAAACGAAAAGGCCGAATAATAAAAAAATATGTCAAACTATGTCGCAAAATATATGATTGAAAATGAAACTAAATTAAAAAACAATGTTCGTATTTTTTCTTGGAAAATTTTTTTGTTTTTCGGCGAAAATAATTTTTGTAAACATTTTTAAATCCAAGTAAGTAAATCACAAATGGAAATAGTTTTTCGCATTAATAATTGCTTCCAAAATAAAAAAAAAAGTTATCTTTTTCTGCTTTGTAATTGATTTGGCTTTTTTTTTTTTTTTTAAATCAGTTCACAGTACGCAGCCATTAATAAAATATCCACCCACATTTAATATGTATCGAGTAAGAATTTGAGCAATAAAAAAATAATTTTTATTCTTTTACAATTATTTTCACGGTGGGTGGCGACGACGTGAAAATAAGTCTAAAAACAGTTTCTTTACCGGAGATCATGTGTGACAGATTTCATATCATTTTTATTTAGCTGCTCGAATAATTTTCTTTATTGTTACAGTTAGTAAATGTTTCATCATCGTCACCATTATTGGCTCACAATATAAAATTTGTATCATTTTTTTAAATACTACCTCATAAAAATTGAGATGTGGTAGAGGCCCCCACATCATAGATTCGGTGTGGGTGGTGCCCCGTATCATAGATTTGTGGGGGAGGATGCCACGTCACTCTTGCACTGGTCTTGGAATTATAATTGCTTAACACACTAACACACTAATAGGCGAGGTTATTTTAAAAATCAATATATGTTATTCTTATGCTTTTTGCAATTCAATCATCGTAATTATCATTGTATCTGTGTTTAAAAAGTCATCGTCTTCCAATGACCTGATAAAAAGTAGTCAGGCCAATAGTTTTTTTTTTTTACAGTACACACACTACACACCCATTGTTAGTATTACTCATTCATTAAATTAATTAACAATAAGGAAATAAAATAAACTAGTGTTGTGAAAGATAAAATTAAACTGAAATCTGGGACGAGACCTCCGAAAAAAAAAAAAAAACAACTTTTATTTATTCTACCTTAAAATTATATTTTTTCACCCGAATTGTTTTTAGAAATTGATATCCTAGTAATAAAGTGAGTCACCAAACAAAAAAAAAAAAAAAAATGGTTTGACTATGTTTTAGTATTTTTTAACTAAAATAATGACGCAAAAAATGCAATCCCATCACAATATTTTGACAAGTTACTACATGACACTTCAGGCCATTGAACAACATAATTGAATTATTACTCATTAAATTACTCCTTACTCCCACTATTGGTAATAATACTCCTTAAATTACTCCTTAAATACTCCCACAATTAGTATTTCTCATTAAATTGATTATTTAACAATAAAGAAATAGATTAGGGTTGTGAAAAGTATAAACTGAAATCTGTGACGATAAAAAAATAACTTTTAGTTTTATGATTCAAATTCTTAAAATCTTTTCATTCGATTTTTTTTTAAATGTAAATCCTAGAAAGTTTGGAATCACCAAAAATAAAATGACAAAACAAGGCTTGATTCAGTCCTGGGTATGACGATAAACTACATTCGGCAGCAAGGCTTCTGATAAGGAGGGTTTTAGGAGCGTGGAACCACCTCTTCTTTAATTGTTGGTGTTCCCAGGTCTGCCCTGACTCGGGGTGTTAGAGTCTCAGCTATGGGCAAATAGTTAACCCCCAAATTGGGGTCAAAAGACTATGAAAGTGTAAAAACAGGTTTTACCAGCAATATATTTTTGTAAAAAATTATTACCAGCAATACATTTTTGGAAAAAAAAAAAATTACAAGCAATAAAAATGTTGTCGGCATTAAATAATCCATTCAGGCTAAAGCTGTACAAACCAAAAACCTAGGCTTGATTATAAAATAATGATGCAATCCCGTCACAATATTTTAACAAGTAGTACACTGTACACAACATCTCAGGCCACGTACATTGAACACCAGAATTTAATTATTATTACTACTAGTAACTACGTTATTTACCATTAAATGTGAATTTGGGTTGAATTGAATATATTTCCTTATTGCTGGGTCGAGCACAAAAATAGACGATGTTAATAAATTGTTAGTAGTTGTTATTCATAGGTTTTCTTGAAATTTATTCTTCGCCATCGTCTTTACTTTACTTTTTTTTTTTTATTATCAATTCCATTTTTGTAGTCCTAACTTAAGGAAGTTATTGCTTTCTTCCTCCAAGAACGTGAGCCCCGAAATAAGTAGTCAAACCGAAAAAACAATAAAAAAAAGGGGATAATTTAAAAAAAATGTTACTTACAGCAGTACTATTACCCATTTTTGGTAACGAAAGAAGTCAAAAACAGATAATTCAAAGGCGTCAACTGTGAAAGTTCCTTTTTAAAGTAACTTTAAGTTTAAAGGAAATTGAAACTAAACTTACAGAGAAATCGTTGGAAAATTTCCTCATTCGTTTACTTTCGTTTTTAAATCGAGTATCATATCCGCTTATTTTTTATTTTATTTTTTAAACAATCACGAGACTGAAAATTAAATAAAAGAAATTTAAAACACTTAAAACTGAAATTACACTAAAAAAAATGTTGAAAAATGAATTTTGACGACATGATTCGTACGGGACTTTATTTCCCGAACCACTTCTCACATGACCAACAAATCGAGTATTTTTTTTAGTTACTAAGTCTTGTTTTAAAAAAAGTAACTTTGGTTTGGTATTTTGTTTTAATTTAATCACTTAGAGTCTAACCGAGAACTTTTTACAGTAACCTCTCTCTCGCGTGTGTCTAAAAAGACAAAAAAAAAAAAAAAGAAAATTTATTTTTTTCGTTTTAAAACTAAAATCTTTCGTCCGCTGATGGATTTTATTTTATTTTTATCAAAGCAAATGTTTATGTAAGATTAAGCTAAGGATTTTATTTTGCAACAAGTATTTTTATTCGAACTGTTGTCCTCATCTTTATTGTCATACCCCAACGTTCCGGCCGACGTACGCTCAGGCCTTCTTCAGATGATATCCGTTGGAATTTTTTAACTGAACGCTTTAGTCTAAATCAATGATTCCCAACGTGGGGAGCATGCCCCACCGGTAGGGCATGGTAATATTTTGGTGACGCATATATAGGATGTGCACCCTTCCGCTTACTATACCAAAAAAAAAAAAAAGAAAGAATAAGGGAGCAATTCGAGAAGGAGTTAAAAAAAAAACAACAGTTGTTTTCTAGTCAGCTCAAATTTCATTTTGCATTATTATTTCATGATTAAAATGATCAAATTATATTACAGAATAAGCTTTCATACAAATATTTTATATTTCTGCCTTTATGTTTTGAAACTATAACTGTCTTTTTGTTGTTTTTAATTTTTCTCTCTTTCATGGACACCATGGTCTTTGGAGGCTTGTTTAGAGACGAAGTTAATGGCCTTTTATGCTTCCGTGAATTGCAGTAAAATTTTGTATATGTAAGAATTAAATATTACAGGGGGGGGGGGCACCAGAATTTTAGAAATACTAAAGTCGGGCATCTCCCCAAATCGGTTGAGAAACACTGCTTTAATTTAATCCACGGGGGTAGATTTCTCTTGTTTAACGTACCATACTTTTTCTTTTCTGAATGTTTCAGTTAACTCCCTTTAGTAACTTAACTCAATGTAGATAAGGTAAAAATAGTTACAATACCTCATCTCAGAAATATAGACAAGTATTTTTATACACAGCAGTAAAAAAAAATGTTAGCTTTTCAGAATTTTTTAAATTAAGAGTTTTTCTTGAAAGTGCTGCTATAGAATCTAACGAAAATTAAGAAATCCTCATTACATTATTTGTTTTGCATACGTGGCATACTTAATTTTAAAATGAATTTTCAATGTGCCATGCGTGATACACGCTTAGGCAATCATGCATCTTTCGATACATGACTGACAAGGCAGATTTTTTTTCCCGCAGTAGGTTGCCATTTCTTTCTGTGGTAGACCAGTTGCCATCCAAAACTATAGAAGCCAATCTGACTTGCTATTTACCCATAGCTGGAGGGGAAGAAGAGGATTCATACCTTTCTTAAGAGTATTAGCACGTACGTGAATGTAAATGGAATTTGAACTCGGCTCTCCGATTTCTCAATCCAAGCCACTATATTTCTTTTTCATTAAAATGAATTCCGTTATATTGTACTCACTAGTAGCTTATTTTGTTTACTTGAAAACATTGAAAATAAATGCTACATCTGATTTCTTTTATTTAATCTATAACCCCTCTTATCCAGACTTTATAACCAATTCCTCATATCAAGAAAGCCTTCTTAGACCAGTTGTCAGGGATTCTATTGTAGTATATTTTTACACATTTGTCAAAAGATGAAAAATAATTTAAAAACTGGCAGCGGATAACCCATGAGAACCAAAAAAATTTCAACAATAACAACATTTACTCACTTTCCTTATATTAATTTGTATCACTTAGCATCCTCCATAATTTACTTTGATTCATGGTTAGCCTAAATTTATGTGTGTTCATAATTTTTTAAATTCTGAAAAATTGTATTATTTTTTTTTTAAATTCTGAGAAATTGTATCGCTTAACATCCTCCATACTTTGACTCTCGTTTTTTAGCCTATATTTGTGTGTTTTTTCGTCTTTTAAATTCTAAAAATTTTTATCATTTCGCATCCTGCATAATTTACTTTCACTCTTGGTTAGCCTGTGTGTTCTTAATTTTACTGAAAAATTGTATCACTTAACATTCTCCATAATTTACTACTTTGACTATCAGTTTTAGTCTCTATTTTTTTTTTTAAATTCTGAAAAATGTTGTGTATATGTGTATACATGAACCCACATATACAGATACATACAGGTACATCATACACACATTGGTTCAAGTATACATACAAACACAAACAATAAACATTAATTCATATAATAATACAAAGGTGACTACATTCATTATTGCTATACGTGTTTCCACACATATATGTACACCCACGTATACATTCATTTGCATGCACATATCCAGACAGTGTTTTATTATATAGGGCGAGCGAGTTTGTATGTGTGTCTGCGTACCTCAACGGGTGTACGGACTTGCATCTATGTTTGCGTTAGCACGATGACATCACGATGTCGATCCCCCTCCACTTCCATAATAACACCAATACATGCAATCTACATAATTCCAAAATGAAAAAAAAATTAATCAGTTTGTCAGACGATCGCAAAAGCGTGAAACCCAGGGTCACAAACTCACATCAATCCAACCAAATATATACAGTGTAACAAGGATATAAGAGAAACCCGGATATAAGAAAGATTTTCTCTGGTCCCAAATTAGAGCCTGTGTTAATGTAAACAAAATAGACCAAACCCGGATATAAGAGAAACTCGGATATAAGGGATTTTTCTTCTCTGGTTCCGACAACTCTCTTATATCCGGGTTTACAATTTTTCTGTATATATATATATATATATATATATATATATATATATATATTATAAAAAAAGTGTTATTGGTTCTGACTGTCGGTTCCTTTTTATGATTTTGACCCACATACATCGAATACGACAGGAGAATCCAATCTCTCTATATATACATACATACATATGTACATATATATACATATATATGCGTGTGTGCGTGTATATATATATATATATATATATATATATATCTTTATTATAAAACGCAAATTTTTGTGTGTGTGTGTGTGTGTGTGTGTGTGTGTGTGTCTGTAACGTTTATATATTGGATCAATTTCCGACATTTTCAACCGATTTCAACAAAACTTCACAGGACTACATAAAAATTACCTTGTGGTGGTTCTAACAGCGCCAAAATGGGAAAAATATAATTGTTTTTTATAAAATCAATTTGAAAACACGATTAAGAACATCGTGAAAATGGAAAAAAACAACTCACATCAGGTTGTTTGTGTGTGTGTGGGTTACTTTAAAATTTATGGGAACGGATTTCCTATATTTTCAGCCGCTAAAACAAAAATTTCACTTTTTTTTTTTTTGCATTATTTAAACGAGTGGAAAATATATTCGAATCAGAATTCTACTTATGAATCACCACAAGCAAAATATGCAATTTTTTTTACTGTATTCAATAAGTAAAAATCAAATTGTAAAACTAAAAGATTACAGAAAGGCTACCTACATTTTTCAACCGATTTCAACAAAACTTCTTTTTTTTTGGCATGTAGTCTTTCTTATTGTCTTGCACACTTATTTCTTTATTTTTACATTCAGAATGGCTTTAAAAATTCCATTTACAAGACAATTGTTTATAATAAAATTCTATTCAATCAGTAGACTCATAACGATTGAAAACAATGTTTTTGTTTGAGTTTGGGTTTGACCAATTCGTAAAAAAAATAAAAAATAAAAAACTAATTAAGACATGCGTGTCCATCAGCCTTAAACAATAATCTTTGTCAATTTTATTTTTCAGTCTTTATGATGGTGGATACTTGATCTATGTCTTACTGTTATATCTCTACTGCTAGTATATATATTATATATATATATATATATATATATATATATATATATATATATATATATATATATATATATATATATATATATATATATAATACACTACAGTTCAAAAATTTGAAGCCACCCAGAATTAGCATCAGATGAACTTGACAGAAGAGTAAAAAAAATAAAAAGAACTCTTGAAGTCATTGAAAAAAAAAATGGAATCAATTATGAAACTCATACTTTGAGAAAGAAACTTTTGCAACAAATGCCAAAAATTTGTGCTGCAGTAATCAAAGTTAAAGGAGGATAATTTGACGAGAGCAAAACTTAATCATAAAATACTTTTTTTCTTTTTGTCATAATTAAATTTCTAATAAAAAAAAAAATCATGTCTCACTTTTTTTTAACCATGTCAATATAATTTTGGGGGCCAATTTAGAAAAATACAAGGGGTTGCTTCAAACTTTTGGATTTTAGTTTATATATAAGAACCTTTTCTTTTTGTAGTTGCTATCTTGTTTGATGTTAACTATATGTCTTATTGTTTTAGAGGTGATGTTGATGAATTTTATGTCAAGGTTGGACAGGTTGTTTTCAATGGTGGCTATTAGGGAGTTGGTAGGTAGGATTATGTGTTTTATTTTGTTATAATTGTTGTATTATTAAAATTTGTAGGTTTTGTGTTTTTGTATTTTTCTTCTGTGGATTTTGTAGGCTTTGTGTTTGGCATTGTGCAAGAAATAATTTGAATATTGGAGGATTCTGAAAGTGTTTTTGATGTACTCCCTTTCTTAACTCTGGAATTAGGGGGCTATAGATTTGAAGCGTAAGCGTTCTCAAAGCAAATTTGTGGCTTTCACAACACACAGAAAGAAAATCACTTGTAACACGTCAGGAAAATAACTCACGAACGCCGTAGCCAAAACTGCCCGAATTTTCCTCCCGAGTCGACAACACCAACTGCTTTTATCGGCAGAACCTATTTTTTCCATTCGTCGACAGCCGGGATAGGATGCTCCGTAATTTGCATATTAATACACTCTTATAGCGACTCCTGCGACGAACTTGTTTCTTTTTTCGCTTGGGTTGACGAGGTGTAGTCGCTATAAGAGTTTTGCTGACTACTTTTTGGCAATCCCTCCCGGCAGATCGCACACAAAACACGAACTTTTTTTCCGGGTACTTGATTATCTCGTTCACTACACTCCCCCTGTCACATAAGTGACACTCATGGCGGGCCTCTTTATTCTTAAGCTTCTCCGGAGCAGGGGCAACTGTGGAGGAGGAAATGTGTTATATTCTGAGGTTTCTTCTGATCTGACAACCTCATGCGCAGAGTCTTCATCATCTGAAGAATGTTCTGAAGATTCTTCTTCTGAGGATTCTTCTGGTCTGACAACCTCACGCACAGAGTCTTCACCATCTGAAGGGGTGCTATCCCTACCTCCGATGGTAATTATTTGTTCACTTTCTGAGCACTCACTGCTAGTGTCACTTGTTGACGTATCTGTACCTACATAGTGACGCAAGTCCTTTATGTGTCTTGGTATGCCATCAACCAGCACAGAACGCGAGTTACTTAGTCCAGTGACATGCCCCACCCGGTACCGGGTTGTACACCGGCTATGTGGAGATTTCACTCACACGCGATCGCCCAAGTCATACGGCGCTCGTTCGTTTATCCGTTCAGTTGAACGCGTTGCGTCAATGCCGCGTAGCCGGACTTTATACTGATAAATCATGTTGGCTGGCGCAGTGGAGGGCGATACATTATTGTCTCTCAAGTAACATTGTACCAATACACCGCCTCCATTATGGAACACTGCTTCCCTATGGCGATTCTTTTGATGCTCCGATGACATCGCTCGACTATGCCATTCCTTGATGGGACATACGCGCAGCGAAATCTGAGGTGTACTCCCACGAAGCCACAAAATCTTTGAATAGTTCACTGCGGAATGCAGTGTCGTTGTCAGTGAGGAGTTCCGTCGGAGGTCCACGTTCAAAGAACAATGACCCCAAGTGGTCAATGACGCTTGCGGAATCCTGTCGACGCAGACGCCGCCAAATAGTGAACCGGGTTGGGCCACAATCAATCAGGGTTAAATAGTGATGTCCGTTATAATGGGTGATGTCCATTCCAACACGGTGCCACACCTTGACTTATCTACTCACTTGTCCTTTTTGCCATTGCACAGGTGCTGGGTCGATGGACTGACACTCCTTGCATTCTCTGACCACTGCCCTGACAGCAGCTTTGGATACGGAGGGATCAATCTGCCTCACGAAATATAAGGTCCGTTTTACACCGGGATGTCCGCTTTGGCAATCCACAGATTTTAGTAAATCTGAGTTATAGTTGCTCGTTGATGTTACACAGACATGTTCTACCGGCTCTACCTCTTTCTTAATAGCGTCAAGCCATTTTTGGGGTACCCTTGTTAAAGTATCGGCCTTGTTCTGCTGTGATCTGACCAGCTGTATGTCTACGGATAAGTGGTATTCACTTACCAACTTTCCCAGTGTGTCTAGCCTCCTTCGAATGAGCATCCCGCTCGCAGCCTTTGTACGTATCCTTTTGTCTGCTCCACTGTCGGCAAATCGAACCGTTGGTGAGTGACCGAGAGCAGCCCGAATCTATTAAAGCGGTACGCGTTATTCCATTGATGCGTACCTTAATCACAGGGAGCGCCACTTTCATGCTCATATGCAGGAAGAGACCGGCGCTGACGTCGCGTCCCCCATTCCATTTCCCGGGCACTTAGAGGCAATATGACCTACTTTCTGACATTGAAAGCATCGTAGATCGAGACGTGCCTTTCGCGCCGACCCGCTGTGCATTTCTTCGCGTTGATAGCGGCAGTCTCTGGCAAAATTATTCGGCCCAGAGCACCGATAGCAGGTGGCAACGCCATGGTGACGAATGGCTGGGGTCGGACCTTCTTTGACTTCACTTGGTTGAATAACTGCGGCCACTGGTTCATCAGCCTCTTTTTCGTCGATCATGACAGCACGGGCTCTGGTCAACAATTGATTGAGCGTCAGGTCTTCCATTCTGGATGATGCGCGGAGTATCTGCTTAACATGACTGGGCAATCCATTCTTCAGGAAGCGGTGCGATTGGAACGGCGAGCTTCTTTAATTCTGCCAAATATACGTCTACTGTCTCGCCAACAGTCGCAGACGCCGTGCCTGGAATTGGTCGTAGGCCACGAACCGGTCAGTTCAAAACGCGGTTAGTAGAGCGTGCTTTATTTGCTCAATGTCGCTTTTCTGTTCTTTACTCAGCTGCCTATATACAGCAAGGCGGGCACCGCCATTCAATCGCAGAGGAAGAATCCGATCAATCTTCGATATCTCGCATAATTCGCAGACCAGTTCCACCTTTTCGATCCATTCAACCACAGACTGTCCACTAGTATCACCACTGAATTCGGGGATCAGTTTTATATCGAACGGTCTTTCCGCCATCTTGCGAGAGACAAAGTAAATGTCGAAATAGCTTGAAGCGTAAGCGTTCTCAAAACAAATTTGTGGCTTTCACAACACAAAGAAAGAGAATCACTTGTAACACGTCAGGAAAATAACTCACGAACGCCGTAGCCAAAACTGCCCGAATTTTTTTCTCCCGAGTCGACAACACCAACTGCTTTTATCGGCAGAACCTATTTTTCCATTCGTCGACAGCCGGGATAGGATGCTCCGTAATTTGCATATTAATACACTCTTATAGCGACTCCTTTTGACGAACTTGTTTCTTTTTCGCTTGGGTTGACGAGGTAAGTCGCTATAAGAGTTTTGCTGACTTCTTTTTTTTTTAATCCCTCCCGGCAGATCGCACACAAAACACGAACTTTTTTTTTTTTACTTGAGTATCTCGTTCACTACAAGATTATAAGTGCTTTTAAATAAAAACCTGTGTTCACTCCAGATTTTCATAAAGTCATTATTTATTAGTTTTCAGTAAACCTTGTCTTTGTCAGTTGATTTTCAATGAACCTTGTTCTTGTGAGTGCATATTAACATGATGTCAAGATATGGTAAGGTGTAGTTTTGTTCTGTTTTGCCGTTGAAATTGATTGTCTTCTATCCTGTTAATTTTTTTAACAAGTTCTGGTGGAGGTGTATTAGTAGGGCATTGTCAATATATCAGAAGTATGTTGCACTTTGGGGATAGTATGTTGAAAGGAGTGGCCAGTCTCTAAAGATTTTAGGTACTCCACAACCAACTTATCCTCAGAGATTCCAAGACACTCTCCTAAAACATAGTTTTGTCTTTTTTATTTAAACTGATGACACCAAAGAAAGCATAAGCTTTCTCTGGTGAAACATATCTCTGATAAAAATTTTCCATTTTGTCTCATCATCTTTACACACACACACACACACAATTTTGTCTATATTTCTGAGATGAGCTATTATGTACACTATTTACATTGTTCAGACTATCATCCGATATACACTCTGGCCTTCTATATGAGCTCTGGTAAAAAAATGTGCAATGATAACAGCAAAAATTGCAATATGAGCACTCGGGTTCAGGTCAAAAGTTTCCTTGATATTTTGTTCAGATGATGATAAAACAGTCACTTTTCAATATTTTACACCCCTATCAATTTTTTCAGAGAAAATAAGCTGTGACAAAATGACTTTTAGTTTTGCCGTTTTCATAATTATTTTTACTTGAGATAGAAAAATTTTACCATAGCAAACCTGAATTGACTTTAAGTTTAGAGGGGCTATAGGAACCCTCAAACAGCTGTGGAGGGTTGGTATTTGGTTTTTCGTCCAGTATCAGATGGTAATGTTGTTAAACCACAATAAATAACACAAAAACATGATTGGTTTCCAATTGAATTATGGGAAAATTAAATTATTTTATTTTTTTATTATTATGTTTATTATTTATTTTATTTATTATTTAATTTTAATTCTTCCACACCAGCTATATTGGCATATTGCATCGAGTCTGACTTTATAGAGTTTGTGAGTAGAATTATTCAACAAATGGAATATTTTCTCGTGTTAGAATAGATAGAGATTTAGGTGGTAGTGAACTGTGGTCTTATGAAGATTTTTTTTTTTAACAGGAGATAATGTAGTTATAGTAATGAATGTGTTGTATCCAAAATGTGCTTTGCTAGGGACTAAGAAAACCCTGTGGAGGTGAAATGAGATATATCTTGTCCTTACAATGGATGAAGGAAGAAGTGAGAGAGAGGGTTTATATATCCTTTCTTTTTAGACTACTTTTATACAATGCCACCTGGCAGAAGCTAAGTCTCCTGTCAGAAAATTTATTACTTTTGTTAACAATACTTTTCTATAAAATTAATAATTATGACGATTTGTAAGTACTTCTGGTTCAACCAGGGAATGCTGGGAGCAACAGTTTTGAATAATAAAATGGTTGTTGAGTTTAGCTTTAGCACGTCTCGTGTTATCTTTACATTACTTCAGCTTTCAGCAGTCAGTCTCATCTTTCCACCTTAGGCCCACTGGAAAATGGTTTCAGAAAGGAACTTGTTCTAAAAGAAGAAAATAATTTTTTAGTAGAATAACGGGATCCGATTTCAGGAAAAAAATGATTTTATTAAAAAAAAAAGAAAGAAAAATATTGGAACACTGAAAGAACAATTGAGTGAACAGCAGATACTGAAGTGAAAAAGAGGTCGTATATTGTGACAGCTAAAAAAGGTGATTACTGAAGAAATAGAAAATCCCATCTCTTTGAGAAAGAAACCAGTTAGTGATCATTATAAGGATAATGATGACGATCATCATCATGTTGTTGTTGTTGACGACGACAACAACAACAACAACAACAACAACAACAATAATAATAATAATACAAAAAGAAAATACTGAAGAACTCAACGAAATGACAACGCATACTCATATGATTTCATAAAGTGAGTGAGTTATCGCCCTTTGACTGTAAACAAAACAAACTTTGATTTGTAATTATTCATTTTGTAATTTGGAAAAGTTAAACATTAATTAATAAAGAAAATAAGAAATTACTTTAGGAAAGGGGATGTTCTATAACATCAATAATTATGATGATTTGTAAGCACTTCTGGTCCCACTGGGGAATGCTGGTTAGTAAAAACAAATTGAACAGCAGTTAAAGCAGTAGAGTTTTTGTTTTTAGTACGTCTTCTGACATTTTTGCGTTGTTTCAACTTTCCAGCAGCCTGAGTTTTCCTGAAAATTTAAAAAAAATAAATAAATGAAATGATTTGACAAAAATTTTGTGTGTTAAAATAACTATTGAGCATTCCATTATTCTTTTTTTTTTCAATTTGACATGGCGTAATAATGGAAACTTAAGATCAATTACGACTGAATAACGACTTTGACCCTCACTACGTGCTCCATACTTTCGGCATTGTGCCACATCTAAGCTACGCGGAGAAAAATCATTTTTAAAAATGCATTAGGTCACGTGATCATCCTTTTTCTGGGATAGTACTTTCTCCCTAATTCAGTGTTGTTCCAACTTGTTTTTTTTTAATTATTTGTTCCCCTTACATTTGATCTTGAAAAATATTAATGCAATTGAAATTTTAAAATAACGTGAATACCCCTGAAGTCTAACAACTAGTCCCACCACAAAGAAAAAAAACCTTATTTACTACCATTAAAAAAAAGAAATAGAAAGTACTATTCTTTATTATTGATGGTAACTCTTCTGTTAAGTGAAACTCATTTTAGTCTCATCCGGTGTCGACTCTTAACATGTCGGTGTTTGCTGAAGGCCTTTTAATACAGATTTCCTAGGTATTATTTTTTAAAAATATTCTTAGAGTTTTAAATTTTAATACAGTGTGACAATTCAATACCTACTGTACTTGTTGTAACTTTAGGTTATTCGTTTCAATTAACAATTATTGTTTATGTATAAAATGTGTTTTTGAATTAAGGTGGGTGAGGAATGAGAACTCCATGACGACTCGTTCAACAATCAAAACATTTTTGTGTGCTTAAATTTTTTTTTTATTAAAAAATTGTTAAGAAAGATTAAAAGAAGTCACTACATTATTATAGTTTATTGATAACTTATTTGATCTTATAAATCTATATTTTGTTTATTGGCAAATGTGTGCTGTGTACACTATAGTTTTTGTTTTTCTTATTTGTAAAAAGAAACTACAGTAGACATAGGGAAATTAGATTAAAAACTAAAGTAAAAACAGACGTGTGACAATGAATTAATTCATTTTATTTTTTGATTTTGTTAAATCATTACTAAAATTAGTAATATATTTTGTTTTTAGTTATTATAAATATTTTCCTTTTTAACGAATGAACGAGAAAATCGTATAGAGACTGTAATGTCAGAAATAGATGCTTACTACCTGCAATCCCCCGGGTCGGAGGAAAGCTTGTCGGTGTATTTATCTTTGTTTACTTGTTCTAACAATTTTCCTCTTTTTTTTTCTGATTGGAAGGTGTTATAGTGTATAAATAGTTCATGAGGAGTGGGTGTTTATGTTTTATTTCTCAGTCAACAGACAATCGGAGATGTTTCTAATTTTATCAGACCTACGGGGGTTGATGATTACTATTTGTTTTTAGGTGGTAACGAGGCATTGTTGCAAATTACTGCCTGGGAACAAGGTACCTTTTCGGTGGTAAATTTTCCACAGTAAGAAGAAGTAAACATTCGATTTCTAGACGATTTAAAAAAAAGTCAGTTGTGAATAAATTTTAAATTTAGAGATTAAATTTCATTTCAGTAATGAATAGGTTGTTTTATCCTTATCAATGCAAGATTTAGCAACTTAGAATAAAAATAAAATAAATAAACGCCTGTTATTATTCTTTCACTGGTCTACCTTTGTTTTTTTTTTCTGATTTTGGTAAAAAAAAAATTTCATTGTTAATCTGATTCATAAGTCACTTAAACTGTTGTTTCATGCTGATGCTTTTTAAAACTTTTTCCTGCTCTTTTTTCCATGTGCCTGTCGTTGTACTTTATGAATATTAAACAAATTTCTCGTGTCAACTTAAAAAAGGGTTCTTTCAGAATTGGTTCTTTACACAAAAACCCGAGATTTAAATTAATTAAATGTTTCATGTTTTTGGTTATTTTTTTATTGTTCTTAAATTGATTATTTGTGTGGACTCGTACGTGAACGTCTTTCTTCGTTTGTAAATAATACCTTGAAAGGAAAAACTGGGATCGGAGTTTTTGACAGAAAAGTGTAGCGATAATTAAATTTTTCTATGGATTATTGAACTCATTACCTGGTTTTAAAAATCGTCAATTAAATCCAGCGTATTGTAAATTTTGAAAATATACCTTTATTTTTTTATTTTACATTGGTGGCTTAGAAGAAAAAGAAAAAAAAACCATAACGATAAATAAATGCGTGCTAAATTGTGTTTAAATAACTCTTGTCTTCCAATCAACCATTTTTTTCAATGGCGTATTATAAACTTTACAAGTTTTAAAAAAAATTAGTATTGTAATTGGAATATTAATTGTTGTGGTATGTGGTAACGAGCGACACCGATTTGTTCCCTAATGGCGCATTTTACTTTTATGTAAACAAATGCAGACACAGATTAACCCTTCATGATCAGCAATACGAGTTGTCTCCCCCTTATTAATTGTGTCTTTATATTTGATGACGTCTTTTATTTAAAAAAAAAGTAGGGATTTTATTGAAAAGATTATTAGCTTCCATTTTATTTTGAAATTAATTTAAAAATTCAATATCAGTAAACGCAACTAAAAAGTAAACTAAATTTCTTAAAATGTACCACAAAAAAGAAATGCTATGGTTTAAAAATGAATTTTTTAGAAAAAAACTTTCTTGAAATTTTAATTTTTGTTTTAATTTCAAAGTAATAGATTAAATTTAATATTTCCAATAAACAAAATACTTTTGCTGTATCTTAAAAACTAACTTAAATTAACTGGAAGGAAAGTTTGTTTTTTGTTTTTTGCTAAAATAGCTTATTAGTGCTCTTTTTAAAATCATCTTTCATCACAATGTAATTCTCTTTATTAAAAAAATCTTCCCAAAATAAAATATACTTTTCTGAAACTTCATTTGAGGAAGATTATCTGATTTGAATCAAATATTAATTACTTTTAGTTTAAAATATTGCAGAAATGCATTTTTTTAATATGGAAGTAACTTTATTTAAGCTTGATTGACAAGTTTATCAACTTTTTTTATGGGTGACATATCTGTAAAAAATTCCGTGTATAGAATATATCATAAGCTCCTTTTTTATATAATTTTTAACTACCCAGTAACCATAAAAATTTAGGAAAATATTTCCGTAATCTAATGTTTTATTTACCTTTAGGTATTTTGACATACAGTGGCCGTTAATAATTAAGTATAACTCAAGACTTCAATGCTAAAATAAAACAGTGTTTAATTACAACTGTAAATAAATACTTAACAAGAAGAAAGAAAAATCAACCAAAGATAGTTAACTATTTCAGTGAATAACTTGTTAGTAGCATGATTCTGCTTAACGTTCGGTAAGTCCTAAATCAAAATCATCAATGCACAATAATTCACACTAATTCAACTGGATAGTTCCACTCAATAGTCACTCAATAATCACTGCAGTCAGTAGCCTGACACCACTATTTATACACCTGGCAGAAAATATATATTCATTAGTACAGTGTCATGCTCGAACCTCGGTGTCAGTAGTTACTCATTCTCTTCCTATATAATAAGGTACCTTTTGGCTTTAAATTTGCTATAGTTATTGCTCTTATTTTTTTGGTAATGTTGTGTATGGATGTATGTATTTACAAAAATTGTCATGTTTATACACACAAAAAAAAATCAAAATTCTTTTTAAAATATTGGCAGGGATCGCTGAATTTTAGTAAGCTTTTCCATTTATGATTAGTAAATATAGTTTTTACTTGATAACAATATCACCTAACTGGTATTAATTAATACAGAAATGTAAAACTTCTTAAATTATTCTAATAAAAATTTAAAAAAATGAAAACAACTTTTGTAAGAATTCCTCATTCATAGAAAAAAGCATTTTTTTGTTTTAAGATAATTGTGTTCATCTTATTCATAAAAGCAATTAAAAACTTTTCTAATTAATGTCTTAGTTTTATTGTATTTTTTTATTTTATGATTCAGAGCAGATTTTTGGCAACTGGAAGGGGGTCCTGTTTTAGAAAAAAAATTTGATTTAAATTCTCCAAGGAGTTCTGAATATAACCAATATAAACATTAAGTAGTAAAAAAAAATTCATTTTTTGAAATTTCATAAAATTAACTAATCTGCGGACAAACAGATGTAAAAAAAAAAAAGATTTTTACAAAGGTTTTCTAAATAAAGAAACATTTCTAAAATTTCATTAATTTATATATAAGCCATGAAAGTTTCATTAAAAACTGGCAATTATTTGATTTTTGTAAGAATTTTGAAATCAAAAATACTAAAATTTTCTATACTAATTTTGGGTCTCTCTGCTGTCACAAGAAAAACAAAATTTTGTATGCTCTAAAAAGGATTAAAAAATATAATTTAATAATCAAAAAATCCTTTGGTCTTTCCTTTTAATAGCAAGATAAAGATTTTGACAATAAAACATTGTTTTTGTTAGGTTTGGGGCATTTTTTCATCATGGTATGCTCCTTTTTAGTGAATCTGTGAAGGTATGCATAGTAAAATCATTAGCAATGTATTTACATTCTATTTATAATTTGTCCTATTTTTTTTAATCATTGATCCCTACCACTAACAATGCTTTTTAAGATGATTTATGTTGACATAATGAAGATCTTGATTTTTCACACTATTTAAACCTCATGAAACCCTCATCAATACTGGAAAAACTGGGCAACAGGCAACCCTTTTTTTTTTAATTTTTTTAAATAAAGATGTTCATCCTAAATAAAATTAAGGTTCAAGAGCTACTCAAAAAAATATGGTTAAAAAGTAAAAGGTAAAATAAGTAAATTATGCAGATATGGTGGTGAAGATAACGTATTAACCCTATATCACCTAGCAGATTAAGATTGTAGAGATCATTCCAAGCATCCTTTTTATCTTTCAGTTCCATAAAGTAGCAGAGTTTATGAGAAGCTGCTGCTTGAAATTTCTCCATTGAATTTAATGAATTCTCTGTTCAACTAATAGAATATGAAGGAATAAATAATTTTTGTTAAATGTGTGGTATGGCGGGGTTTTTTCATGATGAATGTTAAAACTGGTGGAACTTAGAAATGTAGTTCATCTGAGAATTTTCCATGGAAATCATGATAGAGCAATGAGATGCTTCTGAATAATAGTAGTGATTGGGGAAGCATCCTCTTGGGAGTTTATTTCCTCAATTCAGTAGCTTTTGGGAAGACGCTGCTCTAGTGGAACTTACATCTTGCCAATGAGAAGATTGACAGTGTTTCTCTACAATTTGTGTAGCATGGCCAGTCTTAGCTGTGATGGTTTGAACTGGTGAGACTAAGGAATGTTGTTTATTTGATCACTTTCCATGGAAATAATGAGAGAGCAGCGAGAGACTTGTGTTGTTTTGTCTGTGGGAAAGGGATGGTAGGGTGGGAAATAATTCATCACCCATAAGGATGTGGAGACACTTTTGGGCTCTATCAAGACTGGAAAGTGAAGATTGGGTAGCTCCCACCCATATGTGGCAGCAGTACTCCATTTTTGGTCTGATCTGGCTCTCGTAAAGGTTGAGGATAGTGGGAGGAGTCAGGTTCTTACTAGAGCGGTACAGGGAACTGACCATTTTTCCAGTATCCTTAGTGAGGGATTGTATGTATTAGTTCCACTTGAAGTTTGGATTCAATTTAAGTCCCAATAGACGCTGAAGGTACAGGGCCTCCCTGAGGGAATATCCATTCAATAAGAATTACTGGATCTTAGAAATCTATTTTCCTGAAAGTTTGTTTTAAGAGAAAGATTTTTTTTAATTTTATCTGAAAGTAGCCCTGGCTGTTTGATAAATGAATGCCATAGGTTTTCTTATAAGGAAATGATTAATATTACCATTAAATACAGACTTAGTGTTAAAACTTGTTTGAGCAAATATTTATCAAAAAATTGCAAGATTAGATACCTAGTTATTTTAAATTTTCATGGCAAAAAATTAAACCCCTGAGTAAAAAAAAAAAAAAAAACAAAACAAAAAGACTATAAAACAAATATTGTTGTCATTACCTGCTCACATCTGATTATCATTGGGATTGTCATCTCTCTCTCTCTATTCCATTTCTTTTCCCCTGATGGCGGTGGCAGAGATGGCTGTGAATCAAAGAGAGTTTGACAATGCCATTTGTAGGAATTTGATTTTGGTGAACAGCTCTGAGTTGACGGAGAAGTCCACACACTTGGCCAGAAGTGCTTAACCTGTGGCTCAAGGGGTGTTGAAACAGGCGAGATAAAGAACAAAAAAAATTTAATTTTGTGGTCATTTTTTTTTCTTCTGCTAATCGAAAGCCGAAAGAATAGAAAAATGTCTGATATAAAAATTATTTACAGAATTTAAGTAAAAATGGAAATATTTGAGTTAAAAAGTTTGTTCACTTGAAAAATATTACTTTTTTTTTTTTTTTTTACGACATAGAAACATGTTGATTTTAAAAATCTTTGAAAATTCATCCAAACAGTGGATTTTAATAAAATTTGGCAATTATGTAAAAGAAAAAAAAAATATATATATTTTTAAAAACAATCTCTCTTGAAAATTTTATAAAAAAAATAAAAAATTTTCATGCTATTGCACGTCCTTTTTTAATTTGATGATTATCAATTTTGTATTGTGGCAGACCAGATTGGTTTGCACTTTGAAAAATAAATAGTGAAAAAAAAAAAATTGATAGAGATGATTTCTTTTGAAATTAAAAAATATAAAACAAAATATGGCCTTTTTTTAATAGTTTTTAATTTATACGCTAGGGCTGTTGTATCTGTCTATTTCTGACATGAGGTATTGTAATTATTTATACTATTTACATTGTTTGAACTGTTCTCCTCATCTTCATTGCCATATTCACAATGTTTCGGCTGTTGTACGCTCTGGCCTTCTTCAGGATCTGTCTATATTTCTGAGATGAAATTCAATTGTAATTATTTATACTATTTTGGATTGTTCAGAAGAGTTCTGACATACAACCAGAAGAAAAAGCCATATTCAACAAATTAATTTTGTCAGTTGTACAAAACAATATGTGACACCCAATGGGTCGAAGTCCAGCACCAATATGTGATTTTCACTGCTCACGACGTCAATATATGACCACTGTTCATTATCCATGGTCAACTCCCAACTATGGAAAGCTGTCATTCAGATTCTTGAGACCAGCGTTTGGGGTTGACTCATTGTCATTGCCACCAGCCTGTGTCCCCATTCGATCTGGTCGTTTCTGGTTCGATACCAACTTTGTCGTTCTCAGCTCGCCTCCAATGCCTGGTCACCGGAGTAACTGCTTTGATCTCAAGTCGAACCTACCCTCTGTTGTTACTTTGATTTTAGGTAGACAAAATCAATCAATCAATGGAGCCGTGGTGCAAGCTGAATCTCCAGGGTAAAAAGTGATACCGCACAAGTGTAAGTAAAAGAAAAATAATAAAACAACTCACGAGGTTCAAATATGTTGAGAAATAACAATTAACTTTATCTATCTGTTGAATACAGGAGTGTGTTTCCTTCCTGACCCATTCTATGGATTCGTGACACTTTTTGCATTTCTTAAGCGAGTTATGGCATCTTAAGTCATTCATCAATAAAAACTTGCTTTTGGTAGGAAGACTAAGTCGAAAAAGCACATGGAAATCTTGGTCAGCTCTTGCGAGGCACTATTCTCCGCGCTCAACAGCTCTCTTGAATAAACACTATGTCTTCGATATCCAACCAAACTCTACTCTACCCTGAACGCCTGGGAACGTTCGTTTATATGGACATCAACCAAAACCGGGTTGAGGCCTGTCATGGTTTGGGTTCTTTGACAATTCTTAATTCCCAACCAAAAATTTTCTTTGTCTCCAGAACAGGAAAATTTATTACTTCTCATTTTTGGAAGCTAATCACTTTCCCTTTCGGGGTTTTTCTCCCTCGTCCGTGAGGAGTGGTCAGAGGAGAATTATCCTCCTAGACTCTTCCTTTCTCATATTGGTATCTCATACCAATCCTCTTAGTGGGTGTCAACAACTTCCCTGTCTTTCTCATATGTTCACCTTCGCCCATCACTCTCGCCACCTACTCAGCCAATGATCGCTTGGCAGCGTGGATGTGGCTAGACTTGGCCTTCTTAAAATTATCGTCCAGAAAAAAAAAAAAAAATTTCTTTTTTTTTTCTATCAGCCAGAATTCTTATGAATTCCACATGGCTGTAATTAAATTTTATCTTATCCTGAGCCACCCAAAATCCACTTAGTAGAATTTTCACCGACTCATTAATCACTGCTAGTCAACCTTCAAACTGGGTGGTAGTTTTTACTTGATAAACAAATTCTTTATTTTTTTTTTTTGGTGTATTAAAATTTTCGTGCCACCAGATGCTCATTTCCGAGTCACCATGTCTGACGATAACAATGATTCTCTCTTCTCGACCCTCTCTTCTCATGTCAAGATCTGGACATACAACAGATGGCTCTCCTTGCTGGACACAAGAACCAAAACTAAATGGTATCTCTAAAAGATAATTAGTGGCTATTCTTTTAGGGTGATCTCACTGAAATTCCTTCTCGGTCGCATGCTTGGCCCAGTTTTGTTTATCTTTTAGAATTCTGTTTTCCTTGCCATGGTCACTATCTGATCATGACATTAATTAATTCTGACAGAATCCGAAATCTGGTTTTCTTTTACAGATTTTCTGTTTTCTGCGAAAAAAAGAATCCTTCCTCGTAAATGAAATAAAATCTTTTCCCATTCATTTTCCCGAGTGACCTTTTTTTTTTTTTTAACAAAAAAAAAAAAGGTCACTCGGTCTCTTTTGTTATAGCTCTTTCTCGCCTTAAGTATTTCTTGTTTTAATTTCTATGCTTAATTAGTTAGCCAATTACCATAGCTAAATAGTGTCACAGCTCTGGCCTTCTTCAGGATCTGCCTATATTTCTGAGATGAGGTATTGTAATTATTTATACTATTTACATTGTTCAGACTGTTCTCCTCACCTTTATTGCCATATTCACAATGTTTGGTCTGTTGTACGCTCTGGCCTTCTTCAGGATCTGTCTATACTTCTGAGATGAGGTATTGTAATTATTTATACTATTTACATTGTTTGGACTGTTCTCCGCACCTTCATTGCCATATTCACAACGTTTCGGCTGTTGTATGCTCTGGCCGCCTTCAGGATCTGTCTATATTTCTGAGATGAGGTATTGTAATTATTTATACTATTTACATTGTTTGAACTGTTGTCTTTGTTGCCATATTCACAATGTTTTGGTTGTTGTGCACTCAAGCCTTCTTCAGGTGATTGGAATTTTGAACTGAACCCTTTATTTCATTTACTGGGGTAGATTGTTCTAGTTCAATCACTCAAATGAAATGAATACAATATGGGAACTAGTAATACAGAGTGTTAGAGAAAAGCAATAATAACAACAAAAGTTGCAATTTGAGCTCTTGTAAGAAATAGTTACAGAGAAATTAACTTTATAAGTCCCTAGAATTCAGACACTAGTTCATGGAACAAGTGGATAAAAGCATTGGTTGGATCCAGTAACTTGGACCAAAGAGTTGTGTGTTCAATACCTGGCTACTGCAGTTGTAAACAGAAACTTGGAGAGTTCAGTTAAAGGGAGATAACTGAGACATCTTGAAGAGGCATAGCATGTGGAACTAGAACAAAATAAAGGGTTCAGTTCGAAATTCCAATCACCTGAAGAAGGCTGAAGTGTACAACTGCTGAAATGTTGTGAATATGGCAACAAAGATGAGGACAACAATCTGTGGAGTGTAAATAGGGCCATTAACAAAAGCTGAAAAATTTTCCTTGATATTCTTTTCAGCGATTTTTGTAATTTTCTATAATATCAATTTAATAATAGGATATTTTACTCATTCTTTCGAAAGGTGTAGAACTCTAGAGTTTTGTTTTTAAAAACCTGATGTCCTTTACAAAGAAAATATTCTCAGCAACTATTAAAAAAAGATATTACTTGATTGTTTCTTGTTATTAGCTATGGATGCACAGACATAATCATTTCTGCTTTTGGTTGTCATAAGTTTTACACAAGCTACATTGTAGCTAAATGTTTTTTTTACTAAAGATATTTTCAGTTGATAAAAGATTATAAAAATGTAAAAAACAGCCTTAGTTGGCAATAAGTGACAGGTGCCTATAAAAAGGCATTATTGATTATTTATAATGCCTATAAAAAGGCATTATTGATTATTTATAATGCCTATAAAAAGGCATTATTGATTATTTATGGTTAATGCATTGAGTATTGCTTGCATCACTTGGCAAAATTTAAAACTTTTTTTAATCATTCACCCCAAACAAGGCAACCACTAGGACGCAGAGGGTTTACTGAGTTTTAGAAAATATGAGAAAAAAACGCTATTAAGGAGAGAGGACAATAAAAGAATGAGAAGAGAGAAGATCACGATTGACATTGCATTTAAAGTTTTAAAGATCGAAGTTGACTGGAAAGTAAGAAGAGTGAAAGAGAATTAGAAGACTTTAGTGAGGGGAAAGATCAAAGATGACTGAGAAGCAGGAAGAGGTTTCCACAAGCAAGAAGTGCGATAGAAGAAACTGTTAGCATAGAACTTACAGTTACATCTAGCCATTTCAACTGTAAAATGATGAGATCTTGCCACCAATCTAATACTGTGCTTATATTCAGAAAGTCTTGGTACCATAGTGAAAATTAATAATTAATAAGTAATGTAAAATACAAACGTATGGCAGAAGGCGAAATGTCGGGATAGGGGGAAATCTGATCTTCAGCCTGTCATCTTACCTCAGTATTCCTTACATAAAAAAAAAAGAATGAGTATGTCTATATTTCAAAGATTAGGTATTATGTACATTATTTGGACCATTGTTCTCATCTTTGTCGCCATATTTATCACAACGTTTTGGCCGTTGTACGCTCCAGCCTTCTTCAGGTGGTTAGAATGTCGTTCACTGGGGTAGACTGTTCTAGTTCCACGTGCCATATTTGACGAATGTCAGTTATCAGTTATCTCTCGTTAATTCCCCTCTGAAAGTTCTCCACTGCCTTAACCGGGTCCTGTCACTGGATCTAACCAATGGCTTTATCCACTGTGCCATGTGTCCTTGAGGACATCTGGGTATGAATTTCTGGGCAATCTAAACCTAATGTCTTCAGCAACCATTTTTACCAGTGCTCATATTGCAATTTTGCTGTTATCATTCCATGTTTTTTAAATAGCTCATATTTGCAACTTTTGTTATTATTGCTTTTCTCTGGCACTCCTTATTACTGGTTCCCATATTCTATTCATTTCTATGCTTGGTCGGCTCAGGAGATTTTTGTGGCCTAGCATATGTGCTGATTCCTTAAGTTTACGAATTTTCCAATGGTGTTCCTTGTCTGTGATCTCAACATGATCCCACAGGGGACAGTGATCTCCCTTCCCTCTTCATATGTGGTCAGCCATGCCTGATTTTTCCACTTCCCCTAATGTTACAGCTTTCTGGTGTTCTTGAAGCCTTACCTTGATGGCGCGGCCTGTCTCTCCTTTATATTCCTTTTCCAGGGTAGTTGTTATGTTGTAGGGTACTACTTATACTGACCAATTCTTTATCTAATGTCTCTTGGTTGCCATTTATAACTTTTGCTCAGTGTTGTAAGCAATGGATGATCCCTTTCTTTATGCTGTATGGATGGTGGGATTTGAAATTGAGGTACTGTCCAGTGAATGTCGGTTTATGGTATAATGATGTCTTAAAAACCATGCTCTTTTCGAGATATTAGAACATCTAGGAATGGGAGTGTGTTGTTACTCTTTTCATTCCATTGTGAACTGTATTGAAGGTCTTATTGAGTTCACATGGACAAGTAGAACCTTGAACATCTTCCTGGTGTGGCCAGAGTATGAAGGTGTGTCATCTAAATTCCTTAACCATATAGTTGGCTTTAGAGATATAGATTCTAATGCCATTTCCTCAAAGTATTCCATGTATATATTCGCCATTGCTGGTGATAATGGCGAGCAGCCCCAAAAAACTGTGATAGGCGGGTTCAAGAGGAGGAGGACAACAACACTCAGAAAAACAGCCTGCCTGCCTTATGAAAGGGGTTACCAGAGAAAATACAAAGGATCTGCAGTTTCATATAACATCGACAACCTTCAAAAGCTTGATGACACTTTCTCCCTTGTTATCTCCATTTTAAGACCCCCCCATAGACTAGAACATGACTAAAGACTGTGTATGTAAATCATATTTGGCAGCTCTTGAAAGGAATATAAAGGAGAGATAGGCCGCAAGGTAAGGCTTGAAGAACACCAGAAAGCTGTAACATGAGGGGGAGTGGAAAAATCAGGCGTGGCTGACCACATATGTAGAGAGAAAGGAGATCATCGCCCTCTGTAGGATCATTCATTTTTGAGATCATAGACAAGGAACACCATTTGAAAATTCATTTATTAAGGAAGGAATCAGCACATATTCTAGGCCACAAAAATCTCCTGAGCTGACCAAACATAGAAATAAATACAATATGGGAACCAGTAATAAGGAGTAAAGTTAATGATAACAACAAAGTTGCAATATGAGCACTGGTAAAAATGGTTGCTGAAGACATTAGGGTTTATAATACCCAGAAATTCATACCCAGATGTCCTTGGCACAGTGGATAAAGGCATTGGTTAGATCCAGTGACAGGACCCAGAGAGTGTGAGTTCAATACCTGGTTAAGGCAGTGGAGAAATAAAAGAGAGGGAAATTAACAGGAGATAACTGATAACTGACATCCATCAAACATGGCACATGGAACTAGAAACAGTCTACCCCAGTGAGCTAAATAAAAATGTCAGTTTGATATTCCAACCACTTTTAAGAAGGCTGGTTTTGGTCAAATTTCATGAAATGTTGTGATAAATATGGTGAAAAAGATGAAACAATAGTCCTCATAATGTAAATAATGTAAAGAATGAGTAAATAAAAATATTGAAGTAAAGAAAGAAAGAATAAATGAATGAATGAAAATACTAAAGCAAACAAAGAATGAATAATTCTTTTATAATTTCGTCCCAAACAAGACAATAAAGCTACTAAGACACAGTGGGGTTACTTAGTGTGAAAGATAAAGATATACATTATTAATGAAAGAGGACAAAGAATTAAGACGACAAGATAACTATTGACATTGCATTTAAAGTTTTGAAGATGAAAGTTTACTGGAAAGCAAGAAGCCAGAAGAGAGTTCCACAAACAACAAGTGCGATAGAAGAAACTGTTAGCATAGAATTTACGGTTAGCCATTTCAAGTGTAAAACGATGAGACCTTGCTGCCAATCCAGTACTGCACTTAATTTCATAAAGTCTAAATACCATAGAGGAAAGTTTGGCAGAAGAATTACCATGAAAGTATTTATAGAAAAGGCACAGGGAAGCTACATTACAATTTTTCTCTCCAGAATCTATCTTACATATCTATAAGTCTACCATTCGTTCATGCTTAGAATATTGCTGTCACATGTGGTCCGGTGCTCCTGATATTTATCTGGAGTTGCTTGATAAAATCCAAAGAAAAATCACCAATATTCTTTGTCCTGATCTGGCATCTCAGCTTCAGTCACTTTCCCGCCATCATAAGGTTGCCTCTCTGTACCTTTTCTATAAATACTTTCATGGTAATTGTTTGGATGAGCTCTTTGCTATGCTACTTAGACATTTTGAATTTAAGTGAGTACTAGATTGGCATCAAGATCTTATCAATTTTGAGTTGAATGTAGCCATAAATTTTCTGCTAGCAGTTTCTTTTTTCACACTTATTGTTTATGGAACTCATTTGTGGCTCCATGATTTCCAACCAACTTTAATCTTTAAAAATGCAATGTCAATCACTATCTACTGTCCTCCTGATTACTCTTCTTTTGTTCTTGCTCTTTAGTAATATTTATGTTTTTAATTCTTCCACACCTATTAAGCCCTTGTGTCTTAGTGGCTTTAGTGTCTTGCTTGGGGTCAGCTTGGTTAAAAAATAATTTCAAGTAAAATAAGAATAAGTAACCAAGTAATCATTTTACGTTTTCTATCCTCCTAATTTTCTGTGGATTATAAATAAATTGTTAATTTTTTTTTTTTTCATTTTCATTTCAGAAATTTGAAAAAAAGAATCCAAAATATTTGAAAATAACCAAATATATATTTTGGAATGTCACAATTCAAGCTAATGTCTTCAAGCATTATTCTTCAATGTTGGTGGTTCTGATGAAGTTTGAAGAATTATTTTCAACCAATAAATGTTAGCCATCAACTTTTGTATACCGAACAATTGGCATGGCAAGTTTCTGGATTCTTATAACATCCTTCCTCTTTGTCTAATACATGTAAGAAATAAATAAGTGCGTTGTCCAAAGTACCTCATAGGTGAGGTTCCTTATCACCAACTGATATTGAATAATAAGAGAGCTTAGTTGAAATTTATTTAAATAAAAAAAATTAAAGCAGTGAAAGAAAGTCTAGTGCATTACTATAGAATTTGGCAGCATTTTGGAACACACCCTGAAGAAGGCAGGAGGACATACAGCCGAAATGGTAGAGGCAAAAAAAGGCAACAAAGATGAAGAAATTAATTCAAAGAAAATCACAAAAACTTTTTCTTCTCGATTTTTTTTTTTTTTTTGTAAAATCTTGAATGGTTGATTTTATAACTTGTCAGTATATGGTGGTTTATGTAACAATTATACATCTTTACCAAACTTTACATTGCCTGTTGTCAGATATATATATATATATATATATATATATATGTGTGTGTGTGTGTTTTCAAGATACTGTGAAATGTTAATCCCTGGCATTTGTACTATAAATTAGCTTTTAATTCTATTTTCAAATTATAATAGACTGATAGTTGTGTAAAGTACAATCAGTTTTGTGATATATTTTTATTATGTGTTGATGGGTGTTGTTTAACTTGGTTTATACTGTATAGTACCTGATCAAAGCTAAAATGGTGGTTCCCCATGAGAACTCATTGTCAATGTCTTTATAGTTTTACATTTAATTAAATTGATAAAAAAGGGACATGTTGAAACAAGAGGAAAAATCAGATAACAAAAAATAGCATTACCGTAAAGTAGTAATATCACAATCTAACATGATTGACAAAAAACTAAAAAACTAAACTAGTTCATTGGTCCTCTCTCATCAGAGCTCAATCCAGGACAAAAATATGCACAGCAAGTAAAATGAAGACCAAAGAGTAAATGTTATGTAATTATATAACACTTACAAGCTAATTACATTTAAGTCCACCAATCACTCCAACTTACAGAGAAATGGCTGGTAGGACTTAATATAAACAAATTCCAACACCTTCAAACGAAATTCAGAATTAGCCTTTTTCAGTACTGAGTATATTTTGGGGATAAGATCAGGCACTTTTCTGGGTGTTTTTAGCAATTATTCAGCTATTGCTGAATCAGTTATATTCACACACACACACACACCTATATAAGTTGTCAACCTTGTCCTTGCAGATATGCCTACAGTGAAATCATGCTGAAATCACCAGTTCTTGTTTTGATCACTGAAGTTAAGCAACATTGAGCCTGGTCAGGACATAAATTGGGGACATCTCAAGAATACCAGGTTTTGGCTTTAACTTTTTCCACAAAAGGTTGATAAGCCATAAAATATTGGAATCAATTCCTTGCAAATATTGTCTGTCACATGTTGGTTTGATCCGGTTCTAACCTTTGGTGACATCCCAAAATAGTCCAGCACAGCCAGGCAACAATGCTAGCAGTGAAAATTTTAATAACACTGTCAAATGTGACATCATAAATTTAGAGGAACATTTATAATCATGAAAGTGATTCTCCATTTTCTGAACAATTTAGATTCTAGATGTTTCTAGCAAGCAAATAAGTTCTGAAACACAATCCGGTTGCCTATCAATATTTAAATAAACAATGAAGTCATGCATATAAAGCGGTGGATTAATTTCTTAAGTATTAAAATGAATTTGATTTATTTTCTGTATATTTCTTTAGACAGGAAAACAACCACTTCAAAATGAAATTTCCCTCCATGCGATTCAAATTAGATATTCAAACTCTAGCTTAAGAAAAATATCCAAGATCTCAAGAATAATCAATCTTGTGTATATTGGCTGGTACATGCTGGGTGTTCCTTGCTTGGCAACCTTTCCTGTTAATAGAATACCGTTTTTTGTAAAATGGGCCAGCACAGCCAACATTGATGATATAAGTATGCAAATGGCTGACATCTTAATAAGCCTGCTTCTATAATAAATACCCTGGAGAGGGTTTGGCTCTGTCAAAAATTTCTTTCCCAAGACACACCACAGCTGCAGTAATACAGCCCTTGTAACCCACAATTAGGTCATACATTTGTGATATAAGACATAAGCCTATTTAGTCTTAGTTGACTGAAAAGAGCTCTCATTTTGATGCTTTGTCATTCGGTG
Source organism: Acanthosepion pharaonis (assembly GCA_903632075.3). Classification (NCBI taxonomy): domain Eukaryota; kingdom Metazoa; phylum Mollusca; class Cephalopoda; order Sepiida; family Sepiidae; genus Acanthosepion; species Acanthosepion pharaonis. The sequence continues at coordinate 380,158 of CAHIKZ030001389.1, read as the reverse complement.
TGTGGGGGGGAATCTGATTTCAAGCCAAGATGGTCATTTTCTCTTCTGAGATTTCATAAAATCTGTGATAACCACATTCATAAATAAAATTTGACATCTCAATATTTAAAATGGTTGGCTATTGGACTTTTGTTGATCAATAGAACAGAAAGAGTTCTTGTGAAAAATGTCTTCACTGACTGCCAATAGCAAAGTAAACATGAATCTTTTCCAATGTACACTTTGTCCTGAAATTTTCAACAATTCTTATCTCTACATAGAACACCTTAAACAACACTCAAATCCGACCAAAGATAACCCACCCAACAATGGCTTCACCCTGAAGCCAGCAACTGTTGATAACCCCTTTGAGTGCCCATACTGCAAAAAACCCTTTTCTTATTTCAGTAAGCTCAATGAGCACATCCGTTCGCATACAGGCGAGAAGCCATTTAAATGCATCATCTGTGGCAAGACATTTTCACAGTCAGGCTCTCTCAATAAACACAGACGGACTCATTGTCGGCAGAAACGATTTCAGTGTCAGTTTTGTCCAGAAAGGTTCATACGCTATGATAGCCTTACTAGGCATTTAAAGACTCACATGGAAAAGAAGCTCTTTGAGTGTCAGAAGTGTTTGACACTGTTTCCAAACTCTGAGAAACTCCAGGCACACCTAAAGAGCCACAAAAAAACAGAACTGTTTCGGTGCCACTATTGCAAAGTGACATTTTTACATTCTGATTCCTTGACCAAACATCTCAAAGTTCATACTGATAAAGGAAATCTTGTTTGTCAGTTTTGTGGTAAAGATTTCTTTTACCCAAGTAAATTTAATGAACACTTACGAATTCACACTGGAGAAAAACCTTACCAATGCATTCATTGTGGAAAGAAATTCTCCCAGTCAGGTTCCCTGACCAAACATATTCGAACTCATTTTGCCAGTGCTAAAACATTTCTGACTGGATATCTTCGACCTCAAAATTATTTGCATATCGAGCCACTTGTATCTCCTCCAGAACAACAACAACAACAAACTTTGTCCTCTCAGGCAAGAGGCTGTGAACCACTTTTGCATACAGGCTTATATCAAGAACTTAAATTACCATTGAACTTTGAAAATAAAACACCACCTGCATTTAATGCTGCTCAGGCTTTCAACACATTTAATGTTGGTCAACAATTGCAGGCGTTGGGCCTGACACAATTGTTTCATTGCAAATACTGTCCCGCGTCTTTCCCCCATGTAGTTACACTTGCTCGGCATTTGAAACTTCATACACAAGCCAAGGTTTACCGGTGCCCCTACTGCCAGAAGATCTTTCTCTATCTCAGCAAACTGAATGAGCATGTACGTTCGCACACAGGTGAGAAACCTTTTACGTGCGTGCACTGTTACAAGTCCTTTTCGCAGTCAGGGTCTTTGACTAAGCATCTTCGAATACACAAAAATAGAAAACTGTTGCTTAACTTTCCCTCGGCTAATTCTGGAATGACCATGAACACAGAAAACAGTTTTAATGTTGGTGCAAGAAGAAAGGTTTCCATTTTTAATGACAGTTCTGCAATAGAAAGTACAAGTAATGAAATCAAAACTAATATATCTAATGATAATGTCGATGTTTCGGAGTTTGGTCTTACTGCTGACAATGACATGATTAATATTAACAATATGACTAATATACTAAACAATGATGTTATTAATAAAAATATTAATAATAATGATTCTAGTATAGATGATATTAAAGTTTTACAAATGAATATTGAAAATGATAAAGCCATTGACACGAAACATGATGTAATGGCAAGTGAAATGGGGTTGGTTAAGAAAATAAAAACGGAGAACTGTGTTGATGGAGATGTCTTCCAAAAAGAGATGAAAGAAGCTGTCAAAAGTGAAGAAAATGCTAAAGAAAAGCTAACATTTTCAGAACTGGATGCCAACCATGTCTCGCAGACCATAAGCTCAAATGGCGAGATAGCAAACATGTTAAACATCAAGAAGGAATTAAGATCACAGGTTACAAACTTGAATCAACTGTACAGTATCTATTGCATGGCTGACATCTCAAGAATATGTCTGATGTAAGATTGCACCTTTTGTTGATCAAACCAGAGAGAATCCCATTGGAATATGAATTCTTGTAAAATCACAGTTTCTCAACATTAGAAACTGAATGAACACCTAAATCACACACATCTCAAAAATAGCATTTCATTGCACCTATTGTAATAAGTCGTGTTGATCAAAAAGGGTTACGGCTATATCCCATCCGAATACACAACGTAGTAAAACCACACAAGAATTAGCAGGAATGAAGATGAACATTACTAAATATATGTAAATTATATAAAGATAGATTCAAATTTAGTTAAAAGTGACAGATTAAAAGGAAGGTGTTACTTCAAAAAATATTGTCAAAACAAATTCTTGATAGAATCTGTTATCACAGGTAGGATGTATTAAAGTTTTTACGTCAAAATTTTAATGATTACATGCTATATGAAAATTTTCATACACTTGCAGGCTTGTGGCCATTTTACATTGAAAAACTGGTTCTTCTATGATCACCAAAGTTAAGCAACATTAAGCCTGATCACTCCTTATATGGGTCACTGCTTGGGAATATCAGGCGCTGTAAGCTTGGGTGTGCGTGTAGTATGGTTTACAGCCATATCAAATTGAAACACCAGTTCTTGTATGATCACTGAAGTTAAGCAACATTGAGCCTGGTCAGTACCTAGATGGGTGACCGCTTGGGAATACCAGCTTGCATATTCGAGTAGTATGGCTTATGGCCACAACACCAGTTCTTGTACGATCACTGAAGTTAAGCAACATCAAGCTTGGCCTGTACCTAGAGGGGTGACTGCTTGGGAATAACAGGTGCTGCCAGCTTGGATGTGCTGGTGGTGTCATGGGCTTATGGTCATATCAAGTTGAAACATTAGTTTTTGTATGATCACCAAAGTTAAGCAACATCATTCCTGGTCAGTAACAAGATGGGTGACTGCATGGGAATACCAGATACTGTAAGTTTGAATGTGCAGGTGGTGTGATGGATAACGTCTTGGAGATGAGAGTCATGTTCTAATTGTGTTTCTTATATTCACTTATGAGCAAATACTGTTCTGGAAAAGTATGAATTTACCTCTTCTCCCTCCAGCTATGGGTTAATTAGTAGAACTTGTATCAGTAAGTCATTATTATCTCCAAAAAAACTTTACAATTTAAAAACATTTTCTGTCTTAAAATAACCTGTGAAAGGTTGATAGACTAAAAAATTGAATGATTGCATATTATGTGAAATCTTTATTTTTATTTATTTTAATTTTTTTATTTTATTTTTTAACTGCATATATCATGACACGGCATATATTAAAACCTTTTAATGGAATTGATTGGAAATTATTTTACTGTAGAAATGCTTGACAAATTATATTAATACAGAAAATGCATTGTTAATGGTTTTTATTATAGAAGTGCACTGCATGTTATTTTGATATTAACTGTTTATGTAACTTGTGATATCACAAGTAGGATTTAATGATATTTTCCAGACTGAATTTAGTTCTTAATTTTAACAGTTTTAAGATAAATCAAATTTAAATTCAATTTGTGAACTATTTAGATAAGTTAACTCCTTGATACCATCTACATTCTTAATGGATTAAGCTCAGCCTATGAGATAAAGACTGTTTTACTTGCTAATATCTTTCTTTGATCATTTCATTGAAACATGCAATAAAATGTCGATAACCATATTGTGTTTGGCCAGCCAGATCTGTTTGAAAATGGTGAAACAAGTCCATCAAAATGTTCATTCACTCTAATGACTATATATATATTGTGACACAGCAAATGCCAAAAAAACATTTGGAGGAATTTGTTGAAATTATTTTACTGTGAAAATGCTTTGCAAATTATATTAATATGTAAATGCATTGCTGATGGTTTTATTATAGAAATGTGTTGCACGTTATTTTAATATAAATTGTTTCTGTAAACTGTGATACCATGGGCAGGATGTACTAAAAAAAAAAGATATCAAAACTTTAATTCACTTTAATGATTATATTATATGTATACTATAAGCCAAAAGTTTTGGTTTACCCTCTAGATTTCAAAGAATTGCCTAAAAATCTAAGGTTTCATGCTTTTGTTAAAACTGATTTACTAGTTCACCTCAGGCCAGAGGTGGCTTTCTCTTTTTGAAAGTTTTTTTTTTATATTTAATAATAACTAAAAAGACCCGTAAAAATTTAACGGTTTTCCTATTTGAATTTTCTGATGAATCTTAATTCTTAAGTAAATGATTGAATAAGCTCATGGCAAGTTCTATGACAATAAAATATTCACATCATTAAATATTTGAGTTTAAAATATTTAACAAAATATTGCAGTAACAATCATTAATGTGAATGCTGGTTGTTTTAAGAAGTAAGGGGGTACAAATGAAAAGATTTGGAATTGGGAATTTTTTTCATTTCATTGGAACAGCTATTAAACACTTGTCTTTCTTTCATTTTCTCACTGAAACAAAGTAATGTCTTTTCTACTCTCTCCATACAATCAAAATGGAATAGTCCATTAATTATGAGGTATTGACAGGGTGTCACAGTTGGGCAAACTAAAGAAGGGAGGGAAAAACACGATTAAAATAGGATGATGATGATAATGGCAACAACAATAATAACAATAACAACAACAATAATAATAACTCATTACAGCGTAAAGGTTCATTCAAATTCCCCCCAGTCTTTAAAAAATTGGGCACCATTGTTAAATAGTTTCAGCACCCTACCTGAGCAGGAATCAATTAAATCAAAAAAAGTATGGAACTTAATAATTATTAAGTTCAGAGAGTGGTTCCAAACTTTTAGTCAGTAGTTTGTGTGTTTGTTTTATATATATATATATATATATATATATATATATATATATATATATATATATTTGTATATATATATATATATAATATATAGCATGGGCCGGCATTGCCCGTGCTTGATTAAAAAATCATACGACTCATACAGCAATCACTATCACTTAAAATATTTTTGCCCTCCCTTGTCTTTAAAGGAGTACCCTATGCCATACTGATGTTGCTACATGCCTTACTTCTTGCCTATCTCACACTGCGAATTTTTTCTAAGCTCTATACTAAACATTAAATCTGTTATGAAAAAAGAACTAAACAAAATGAACACAAAACGATCAGCTTTAAAAAAGGACTCGTAATTGGAAAAACCGGATGAAAAAAGAATGTCAACAACAAATACTTTTTCACACCCAACCCAGTTCTGCGGAATCAGAATCAACATTGGGTTTAAGCAAGTGAATGAGCCAATTGGAGTAAAGTGCCATGCAGATTTAAATTTTTCCCACTTGTGATGAATGCAGCTATCGATTTTTTTTTTTTCCATGCTAGCATGCTAGTTAGCATTCATGTCAGTCAGCTGTTGGCTCTCACGATGGCCAATAGAATCTTCCTGCCTATTCGTCGCAGCCAGCTATTGGCTCTTACACTGGCCAGTAGAAAATGGCCGCAAACTACATGAAAACTGCCGTAGAAGCATGAAAAAATCAATTATTTGCACTATCGATGGGAGTTGGGAAATGCAAAGTTGGTCTTGGCCTTTCCACTAACTTGGAGCATGTGCATGTAAATTTTGGTGCAAATCCGTCAAAAATTGCGGCCGTTCATATGTTACACACACACACACACACACACACACACACACACACACACACACACACATCCTGCCTTTTATAGATAAAGATATTCATAGTTTGTTTATATATGTTCATAATTTATATTTATTTATATATATATATATATATATATATATATATATATATATATATAGTTTGTTTATATATTTATAGTTTATATCTAATATATATATATATCTTGTGTGTGTTTGTATTTTGTATGTTGTTAGTGTATATATATATATATATATATATATATATATATATATATATATATATATATATTATATTTCATTGCTGAGTGGTTAGAACATGTCTTTTTTCTGACCATGAGACCTGGGTTTGAATCTCACCATGGTCGATTTGTCAGAAAGGAGATTTCCTGATTTAATGAACTGAATCAAGGTTGATCTCAGCATGTGCCACCTTTGAAAAGTGCCTGAAAACTATACCAATTTGATTTTTTCTGAAGCCTTGTGGGAAGAAATTTTTATTTTGAACTTTCCAAGGATATTTGGATTTCTCAGCTGTTTTTTGAAATTTTTTCATTGAAAGTTGTTGTTACTGATGGTTTGAGCACGCTAGCCTTGATCAAATTGTTGATCACACTACATAACACACTCTCTCCCAGAAACTGTAAGTAAAATTTGCACAATATAAACCACAGGTGGGCTCTGGGGGTGTTAAGCAAAAACAAATATGCCTGAATGAGCGTCTGTAATACGAATTGGCTAGCCACCCTAGTAGATGGATATCCTTGAATATGAGTGTCCAGCTATTATTATTATATAGATAGATAAAATATGGATCGGAATCCAACAGAATGATAAAATAAAGAACAATTAGGAAGCATTTATCGAACTAAAATGTTTTACTTTTATTCAAGCTTCATCAGAGAATGAGTTATGGAGAAAAAGGAAGAATGATCCAAGTTTCTGATGAGCCATTAATAAAAATTATAATTCTGTTGGAATCCATATTGATCTATATTTAACCTTTAACTCACATATATATATATATAAAGAGAAAAAAAACAGCACAGTACAATAAAATTGGAAAAGAAAAGCACAGCACAACATACGCATGTATACAACGCAGCAGTCGACTAAGAAATTTTTCTGTTCGGGTTAACTCAGCTTGGCTCGGTTCGGCAATGTTGTTTGAGAACCAAGGCATTTTCATCTCAAATATTCTGTTCGAAAACCGGTTTATTTCACATGTGAGATGTTCAAGAACCGAGGTTGCACTGTTTATATATTTTAAAATGAAAATTCATTGATCTTATTGTTAATATTGTTATCATTTTGTTGTTTTTTTATTCCTCAAAACTTAGTAACTGGCCTATTAAATCAATATATATATATATATATATATATATATATATATATATATATATATATATATATATGTGTGTGTGTATTTAGGCAGAGAATTCTTTTAAAAATAAAATTGAAATTATAAATTAAAAAATTATGTCTGCAATATTTTTAAATCTTTCATATTTTAAAAATATTTTCCATATATAAATTATTGAATATATATATTTCTTGCCTTATTCAATTGTAATATAAATTAAAAAATATTCATGAATATGAAAGAATTGAAACGAAAATAAGTAGACATAATGTTTGTAATTTATTCAGACATCATGAATATATATATATATATATATATATATATATATATATATATATATATATATATATTGTTTAAATGTTATTTTGATGGATACTACAATTTGAGTAGAAGCTCTGTTTTTTAATTAAACATTTTTTTAAATTGAAAATAACGATATGTCAGATTTAATCCATTTCCTGAAAATAAATTTGTTTATGCATGGATACGAAACAGCATATATCATATAATGATAAAATGATGAATAGGAGATATCCGAACAAAGTATGTAAGATGGAACATGTTAAGACAAATTGGATGTTTAAAGTTTTTAAAAATTATGTTGCCAATGTTTTGTTCAATAAGGTCATCATAACCTTTCTGATGAGACAGTCCTATTCAGTATCTGTCTATATTTCTGAGATGAGGTATTATGTGCACTATTTACATTATTCGGACTATTGTCCTCATCTTTGTTGCCATATTTATTACAACATTTCAGCCTTTCAGTATCTGTCTATATTTCTGAGATGAGGTATTATGTACACTATTTACATTATTTGGACTATTGTCCTCATCTTTGTTGCCGTATTTATTAAAACATTTCGGCCCTTCAGTATCTGTCTATATTTCTGAGATGAGGTATTATGTATTTACATTATTTACATTATTGTTCTCATCTTTGTCCTCATTTATTGTTGTTTCATATTCATTATTATCTATATTTCAATGATGAGGTATATATGTACAGGATACATGGCACAGTGGATTGCCATGTTTATTAGAATGTTTCGATCCAATAAATGAATGAGGGATAAATGAAAAGAGATCCAGTGAAAAGTTCCAGTGTGAGTTCAAACCCAGTTAAGGCAGTGGAGAACTTGGAGAGGGAATTAACAGGAGATAACTGATGACTGACATCCATTAAATATGTAGGAACTAGAACAGTCTACCCCATTGAGCAAAATAAAGGGTTCAGTTCGACATTCCAACCACCTAAAAAGGCCAGAGTGTACAATGGACGAAGCATTGTAATAAATATGATGACAAAGATGAGGACAATAAAATTAAACTAATTATTAATATTTAAATTAATTATTAATAATTTATATTAGTGAAAGTTTTAAGGTTGAAAGACTGGATTAAAAAAAAAATTTATTTGAAAAAATTTTGAATTTACGTAAACATGCTATGCATTAAGGGAGATTACTCAAAAAGGGACTTATTTAATTTTTAAATTAATAATTAATATAAATATTTCTATGTATGCCAAAGTGGTATCTTGAATTGCTTCATCCTGTGACAGTGCCATCTTGAGAATTGCCTTCATTATAAGAGGTACCACATTGAGACCGAAGCCTAATTGTGTAAGGAAGTAACTCCGCCCTTTCAGTATGGTCTTGAAACGCCAAAATGCCCAGTGTACATGGACCTGTAGGCATGCTCTCGAAGGTTCAACAGCGATACATTGCACCTGCATTGTCTCAATTTGGCACCTCTTATAATGAAGGCAATTATCAGGATAGTACTGTCGCAGGATGAAGCAATCCAAGATGCCACTTCAGCATAAATAGATGACATCTTCATTGATAAAAGTGCAGTTTCTGTGGCAGAAGTCAGAAAGCATATGTCTGATTTTGGACAGATCTGCAAGGACCCTATGAGTAGTGGCGATTCTACGTGGGGTGCAGAGAAGGGGCCAATTCCTCCCCAGAATTTTGATTGGTGCCCTCACTTTTTAATGTTTTGTAGAGGAAAAAAATCAGAGCAGACAAATTACACTGTTCTAGCATTGACGCTAGTATTAACCCTTTGAATTTTTGAATTTAACCCCTCTCTTGTGGTCCAACAGCTTGAGAGTGGAAAAGAGGGCAAGAATAGATTAGAACCCTAATACTATGAATGAAAAGTTATTCTGTTTAATTTACTGAAGTAACATACTTATACTAAAACTCATTCCTAACTTGTGTATACGATAGTGGTGTAATATGAAAATAAAGACACTGCTTGAATTTGCCCCCCCTCCCTCCAACAGAAAAATCTCAGATAAGCTCCCCCACCCCCAAGCCTACCCCACACTGTCAGATTTTCAGAATCACCATTGTCCATCAGAAACCAGACAAGATGAACACAAGCTATTTCGGCAATTGACGATTGCGTCCAGCATGAAACAGACTGTTGCCTCTAAGTGTTGATTTCTATGTTCACTTTTATATTTATATTTACACATGCTCTATCTCTGATATTGAGAACTTTATCCCATAAATATAGCACACCTTAAGATTATATTTCTTATATATATATATATGTGTGTGTGTGTGTGTGTGGTGAACTCTCCTGTTGTATTCAATGTATGAGGGTCAAGCAGCTCTGTTTCTAGGAACTGACAGCCCAGACACCACCCCATATTTGATTATAGTGGTGATGGCCTTGTGCAGAACCATCCACACTTTTTGAAGGGCCGATTACAGAGACCTGGTGCACTACATGCCACAAGGTTCCCAAACAACCCTCCGCAGGTTTTGAATTCAGAGTTGTCCTTCTCCTAGACCAGTTGCCATCCAAGGCTATAGAACCCAGTCTGTCCTGCTATTTACCCATAGCTGAAGGGAGAAGAGGATTAATACTATTATTTTTTTCAAGGTCAAACAAATTTCATCATTCACCCAAAAAGAGACTCGTATTACTGCACACCATTGCAAATGACCTAATGTGAGGAAAAAATAGAAATCGATTACACCCTGTCACTGGCCGTATGGTGAAAGAAAGGAAATTAAAGTGGCTGTTTCAATTATCACAATATTATATATAAGATATATATAAGTGAATATCAAATTATTGAGGCGACAGGTCTTTTTCATGCTGGATGCAATCGTTAAGCGTGACGATTGAGTCTAGCATGAAACAGACTGTCGCCTCTAAGTGTTGACTTCTATGTTCACTTTTATATTACACATGCTCTCTCTGATAATGACCACTTTATCCCATAAATATATCACAACTTAAGACTATATTTCTTTATATATATATATATATGCATTTTTTAGGGGAATCACAAAGTAAAGGAGACACAGAATTTAAAATTAAATATTTTTAAAAAAGTTATATTTATGGTGGATCGAGTACACATGTGCACAAAGTAAAGGGGACACAGACTTTTAAATTTAATATTTTAGAATAAATCCTTTATTATATTTTGGGCATATAATCTAATCAAATTCATTTAGATTCCTTTTCTTTTTTTTGCAGTGAGAGAAACTTAAATTAAAAGAGTCTAAATGAAATTGCTTAGATTATTTGACCAAAACAAAAAAAATTTTTTAAATAAATTTAAATTAAAAAAAAAAAAAAAATTTTAATTTCAAATTTCCAGCATCCCCTTCTCTTCATGCACATGTATAGATATGTCAACATAAACATAAATTTAGTATGATGAAGTGCTAAAGGACAAAATGCATGACACAAAAAGTTTTTCTACTTTGTCATACCATCTACTTCCCAGCAAAAAATATATATCTAAGATATACCATAAAATTGTAAGCAAACTATGTCTGCTCTACTTATATTTCGACTAGTGTCCTCATCTTTGTTGTTATTATTATTTCACTAGTTCTTGCCTTCTATATTTCCTACAAGGGACATCCAAATGCTATCATTGGAAAGTGAAAAAATAGTCAGTCATCAGTGAACCCAGGAAACTAACATACTCCAGCAAACTGTTTTCCATGTATTGCTGTAGTGATACTTGCAAATTAATATGACTAATTTGCATAAGTGCAATAGAAAGACTATATAACTGGTCACTAAGAATAACGTTGTGGAAGAAGACAAGCTTAGCGACTGACTAGTGCTAAACTTCGACTTCACAACAATTGCTATATCTTGGAACAAGAGGGAAGAAGGGGCTGAGGTTTGGTTTGGTTTGTTTTGATTTTATGGCATCTCAACCTCTATGGGTCATTTAATGCTGACAAAATTTATTGTTGGTAATATTTTTTTTTTAAAGTCTATTTCTGGTAATATTTTTCCTTCAAAAATTCTATTTCTGGTAATAATTTTTCAATTATGTATCACTGGTAATATTTTCCTTTTTTTTCAAAAAAATATAGCTGGTAATTTCAATTTTGTTTTTCAAACATGCAGTGTTTTTTTTGTTTTTTTTTTAGATTTTTCTGTAGATCCCAATTTCTTTAGTAAAATTTATGATGTTTCTTGGATTAGTATTTTTGAATAGATCCTTTAGGTTATCTGATTTATAGTGTTTACTACGGATTCATTGGAGATTATGGCAATTTAGTAGTATGTGTTTGACTGTATAAGATTCTGAGCATGGGACGCATGTTGGGGGTACCTCGTTTTTTAGGAGATGTTGGTGGGTTATGTATGTGTGACCAATACAGAGTCTGGCTAGAATCACCTCCTCTCTCCTTATCTTTCTGGAACTTGCTGGTCTTTTGCCGATGATAGGTTGAATATTGAAAAGATTGTTGTTATCGCAGTTGTTCCATAATTGCTGCCATTTGTCTTTAATGGTCCTGTTTATGCAGGGTCTGAAGTCAGTGTGAGGCATGATTACTTTAGGAGAAGGGGCTGAGGCAGTAAATGTTTATCTTTTTATAGACTGTCAACAGTGCCACTGAATAGTGTTTGACAAAGCCCATTGAGATAATCATATTTCTGTTTCCTTTCATGGGAGAATGTATTTCTTTTCCTTTTTTTTATTCATAGTTATTCTTTTATTTATGGATTTTAATTTAGATGGTTTCTTTTACTCTTTCATTTTTTTAGAGAAGGACAGACATGGCAGCATTGATTTTATAAGGCAACAGGAGGAAAAACTTCATGTTGTGGCCTTATTAGGGCCATAAATAAAGACACTAAGAGAGGAATTGAGTTAAACAAATATATTAACAAAAACAGTAATACAAACATATACAAACGAGAGTGTTACAGCAAGAATGTTTGGTCTGACTGTCAGAGCTGACTGCTTGAAACTTACCTCTAAAAGGCAGTACCTGCTCCTATTTATAGTTTGTAGAGTCCATGCGTGCATGGATAAATTACCATAATAATTTAATAGAACGCATGTTGTTCTTTGGTTTAGCATAATTCTGCACATACTTTTATCCTGTCTCTCAAACTTAGGTGTGGGAAGCATATCAATGCTTCAAATTTTCAACAGCCCTCTGTTGACTTTGCCCTGTTTTGGGCTTATATCCAAATCTTTGACAAAAGGCAAGCCATCACTGTCAGAATACCCTGTCCATCTGACAGGGTATTCTGATCAATCTCTAACCATTTGCATTCTGTGACATTTCACTCTCAGCAACTCATTGTGCTTTAGTGCAAATTTGTTATGTTCTGCTTGAAACTAAATCACATGTCATCCTCTGCACAGGGGCTTTGAGTATCACATCTGGCTCAAAACAAAACCTCTCAAAAAGACAAAAAACAACACAATATAAAAGGAATCAATCATGAACATTATCTCTAAAGCAAAAGACATGACAAAAAATACTGAATCATGATCCACCTCATCTACTGTTCATGACAATATTATCGTGAGAAGGCAAGCTATCAACATCCCCACGAGTGACATTGGTCAACCAACCTGATACATGTAACTCTAGATTCTTATTGACTCTCGTCATCCTTCAAGTTGCTTACCTCACCCACAAAGAGATATTGCACTTTGAGTCTCTATATTGGCAATACAAATAATTTTATCATAATGATTCTTGTTTTCTCTTTTCATCTCACCAGTTGTTGTTTTGTTTGTTCTCTTTTGCTAACATATGCGTATTTATAATAAGCCATTTCTGGACATCGATCTGAGAATATCTTTGCATATAGATGATAATTTAGTGGTTTTATTGCTTTGTTTGTTGTGAAATGATTAAAAAGAAAGACATAGATAAGCAGTCAATTTTATACATTTAATTTGTTAGAATTTTGAATGGACACACATACACTCAAATTTTGAGCCTTATATATAAGGTATCACTTTTGATGAAGAAACAAAAGCACAATGCATTTCTATGATTCAATGTGCAAGTCTGTTTATTTTTATTTCCATGATAATTTTTTTGAGTTTTGAAAAATGGAGATGTTGATGTCAGTGTAGTTATATTTGAAATCAAAAATAGACATGATAGAATTGTAGACAAAAACTGCATAACATATTTTTGATGGGACATTACATGTTTCCTGAAACTTATAAACAAACATTTTCAGAATAACAACCCTCTAGGTAAAATCTTTAATATAAAATCTATTAAAATAAGTTATTCATGTACTATCAACATGTTTAGAGTAATTGACTCCCACAACAAATATATCCTTAACAAATTCAATGGGGTCAACAAGAATTTTAATAAAAACTCCCCTTGTAATTGTAGAAATAGCAACCTTTGCCCTGTCGAGGGAAAATGTAGAGCATTTAATGTTATTTATCAAGCCACCATTTACCCTAAAGAAAATAAATCAAACCACCAAGTTTATATTGGGATTTCTGCGGGGAAATGGAAAAAAGGCTTTATAACCAGAGACACTCTTTTTCCAACTCAAGACTAAAACACCAAACAACTCTCTCCCAAATTTTGGGAATTAAGGGAAAGAGACCTAAACCATCAAATTGACTGGGAATTTATAGGTTTTGCTCAGACTCCAAAATAGCTTTATGGGTAGATGTAATTTATGTTTGGAGGAGAAAATTAAAATCATTAAATTTAAGAATCAAGATATTCTGCTAAACAAAAGGAATGAATTGGTATCCAAGTGTCGCCATAGGAAAAATTCTGACTGACATAACATTATTTCAACCCCACACTGCAAGTGTTGCCACAGGAACAAATTTCAACTAATATAGTATCAGCTGAATCGAGCAGTCTTCTCTTTCATTTATATTTTTATATGAGAATTTCTTTTTCTATTCTGACATCTTCCCTATATGTAAGTTTTTTTCTCTATGTGAAATTGTTTTTGAGATGTGGAATTTTCTTCTATATTTAAATATTTCTCTCCCTGTTAAATGTTTTCTACATGTGGAATTTTGTTCTGTATTTAAATATTTCTCTCCCTGTTAAATGTTTTCTATATGTGGAATTTTGTTCTATATTTAAATATTTCTTTCCCTGTTAAATGTTTTCTACATGTGGAATTTTGTTCTATATTTAAATATTTCTCTCCCTGTTAAATGTTTTCTACATGTGGAATTTTGTTCTATATTTAAATATTTCTCTCCCTGTTAAATGTTTTCTACATGTGGAATTTTGTTCTATATTTAAATATTTCTTTCCCTGTTAAATGCTTTCTATATGTGGAATTTTGTTCTATATTTAAATATTTCTTTCCCTGTTAAATGCTTTCTATATGTGGAATTTTCTTTTATATTTAATTGTTTTTCCTCTGTTAACTCCACTATTTTTGACATACATCACTAGTCCTACGAGGTTTTTAATTCCTTTTAAATTCCTCTATCTTTCCTTCGGTTTCTTGTTGATTACCATATAATATTAAATTTTTTTATACACTGAATTTAAATTTAATCCTTTACAGAATTTTTAAATTATTTGTATAAGTTTGATATAATTTAATTTATATATTTAATATTTGAAATATCATTATTATATTGATATAATGAGATTGGTTATATTTAAATTAAATTAATATATTAATAATTTACTTAAACTTTTTTTTACTGTGTCTTTTACTATATAGTTAAAGATGTGGTATTGAATGGACTAATATTAAAATCTTTTTATAAAAGTATTAATTTTAAATTCTTACTCCCATTCTATAATCTTTTAAACTCCTCTCTGGAATTTTTTATGCTCTTTTTTTTCTTCCTCTTTGGGTGTTGAGAGGTTACTTTTGTGTCCTTTTTCAACTGTTGTGTTCATCTGTACCGATTCTACCATAACCACCTTAGGTTCCTTACCCCCTCTATACCTATATAACTCCCTCCTCTATTATAGACCAATTCTTACTCCCTCTCCTTTTATTCTTTCCTTTTCTTTTTTCCTTCTTTCCTTACTTTGCTTTTCAAATTTCCTGTGAAGAAACGTCGGAATTCATTCATTTTAGTAAATGTATTTGCATTGATAAGTCCAGAGAAAAACTTCTTTCTGATGGACAAAATGGTAATCTGTATGAGGTAAATTGTTTGGATCTCATTAATTGTAATTATATATATATATATATATATATATATATTATTATTATTATTAATAGAGATCTTATAAGTATAAGAAACTATACTTGCTTGGAAAACCTTCGGTGTGTTGATTTGCAAATAAACAAGCCAATATCAAAGGGAAAAAAAAGGTATAAAAAAGAAATAACCAAGAACATGTATGTTAACCAAAAATAATCATCTCACATACGAGTCCAAGGCCCAAAGAAAAACCCCATGCAATTACCCAAAATAACTAAATAAAGTGCTCAATACAATGAGTAGAGCAGACCTAAATTAAACCTAGAGGATATATACAAACCTACAGAGGTTTCATTTGTCGCGATCATCAGGAAAAGCCAGCTTTCCCTGACGATCTGCTTATGTGAAACCTTTACATTGTAGGTTTGTCTGGCTCTCTAGGTTTAACTATATATATATATATATATATATATATATATATAAAATAAATTACCAATTTTACTGTGGAAATATTGACTTGCATAAGAAAATCTGAATTTTAATTCAGCATTGTGATTGGTCCACAACCAAGTATTACCATTTCCATGCAAATCAGTCCCACAATCCCTATGCACATGTTGGTAACAGCACCACTGGCATCATTTCCACACAGTCAATTATGAAAGAGGACAAATCTTGATGGAAAAGAAATCAAACTCTCTAATGTAAAAACTGATTGTTCCTGCTGCACCAGATGCATCCAAGTTGGTTTTTTTTCTCTCATTTGCTTTATTCATTTCTGCAGAATTATATTGATTTAATTTTAAAGTTCAAATGCCATATTTCAAGAGAGACTTGTAACAGCCAATAATTTAAAATTCTTAGAAATTCTTAGATAATCTAGTAAGAAAGAGAAGAAGAAGAGAATAGAAAAGGAGGAGGTTAGTGTGACAGGGAGTTCTAATAATTCTACAAAATTATTTTTACATATTGTTATAACGATAAAATCCATGGTCTTGTTGCTTACTGAAGTTGTCTCCCTTGAATTAGAAATTTCTTTCTAGAGGAGTTGTAAAAATGATTACAAATGTTAGAATACTTTCATGGTAATTGCTCCGAGGAGCTGCATTCGCTGGTTCCCAGACTTCATGAATTCAAGCGCTCTACGAGGCTGGCATCCTGCTCTCACCCTTTCACTGTCAAAACTACTAAATGTAGCCATTTCTTCTACTCCAATAGCTTCATGTCTCGCACCTCTCGCCTGTGGAACTCCCTTCCCTATTCCAGTTTCCCTGAGAGCTATAATCTCCAACTATTCAAATGTAATGTCGATCAACATCTCCAGTTGCCTTGATCTATCCACTATCCTTCTCCTCATCCTTTCCTCTATCATTCTTATCTGATCTTGCTCCAAATCTTCTGTAACCCCTTGCATCCTAGTGGCTTCCCGCCTTGCTTAGGGTGAAACGCTTAAAAAAAAAAAGTCTTAACCATGGAAAACAAACAACATAGCATAGATAAAATTTTTCATTCAAATTTGGAAGAAGCTTAGCAAATATATATCTCAAAAAATCCATTGAAAGTGTACTAATCTCACAAATCCCGATAATAAACTTAAGACCAGGACCATACATAGTATCAGCAACCATTGCAAAAAATAAATAATAGCACAATGCAGTATATGAGCAACTAGAGAAAAAAAACAAAACTACTCAGGGTGGGCAGATTTAAAATCTAACAGAGACCAACAGTTTGAAGAAGTAGCTATGAAGAGATCAGAATATTGTTCCTGCTACCATGCAGGAATAAACCACTGTGAAATAGTAAGCATCATTTGACTGCATGAAACATGGGAGTGAAATAAAACAGCCAACAGTGTTCCTGCTGCACTTACATGCAATACTTTCTCCTAAACTGTTTGTGGTCTTTTGTGCAATTCTTGAGCTGGCCTCAAAAGTCATGCCCATCATAGGCATGCAGATAATTAGTAGGTTGTGGTTGGAACATCTCATGTGTCTGGAGTCCATCACACACACACACACACACACACACACACACACACATACAGTGGTGGGATTCAGAGGGTTTGCACGAACCTGTTCTTGGAATTTTATGAGCTCAGCAGAACCACTGTTAGCTGCAAACCAAACAAACTGCTAATTTTAGATTGTCTACAAATTGTAGTCACATAATTGGTTGGTGATTGAATAAAGGTTAATACAAATTTCATGAACTGCTGAACTTGCTAGAGCCAAATACTTGGAATATTTAAGAAATATTTATTCCCTGGAAATCTGCGGAAGAAAAGCTGAATAGCTTCAGTAAAATTATTCATCACAGAATTCCCATTAATAATTTTTAGGATTATGTGGAAAATGTCTTGAAAAACTTTCATAATCCTGTAATTCTTTAAAGTGTACAAAAAGCAAAAACTATTATCAATTTGGTTGCTATCAGTTCTTCCAAGGTATAAAGAGGTTTTTCAAGAATTAATATTAAATACTCAAATGAAAGAAGCTGACTTACAGTGGAAAATACAGCAAACTTATTGCAATTAATCTGATTAGTTTCTCTTTAGATTTATGGGATGTCACTACATTTATAAAAACATGGTTTAGAAAAATCACAGTGCCGATGACAACAGAATGAAGCAAAACCGTTGAAGAAAAATATGGCCATTTGGAAATTTTTTAAAATGAATAATGAATTAAAGATTTTAAATCATTTCTTTTAATTATTTTTCCTTTCAAAATGATAACATGCAATGTAATGCAGATCAAGTTTGTTATTTTTGAATAAGTGCAAGAAAAATTAGCCTTATTCCTAAATTATATCTATATAGAAAAGCATAGTCTATATATATATATATATATATATATATATATAGCTTATGCAAAATTAGGTAATCCGTATGGATAGACCCCAGGAGGATGATATTCAGAGAATCAATGTAAATTCAGAGAAAATATGTTTGAATAAAAAGACCACTTTATGGTTCCATGTAATAAATTATTTTACCACAGCTCTTTTTACAGGGCTCTGATTTCATCAGACTTTTTTTTTTTCATTGGTTGAAATGAAAAAAAAAATTTTTTTTTTTTTTTATTTCAACCTTTTAGAAAGTAAAAAAAATAATTTATTACATGGAACCTTAAAGTGGTCTGTTTTTATTCAAACAAATATATATATATATATATATATATATATATATATATATATATATGTATAAAGGGAAAAGATTATAGTAGTTCCAACGAGAGAACAGTGTGTATATTAAAAAGAAGAGAGAGAAGCCGTAAACGCTTTTGGTTGTAATGTGGTTTTTTAAAAAAATATTATGCTTTATTTTCCATAATTTTGCTACATGCATTTCTTATCTCGCGACCTTCATAAGGCAATTCATGGAGATTTCCACATTATTAAAAATAATTGAAGGGTGTATCAAATATACTTTTACAAACTTTGGAGGTGGGTTCCTGACACCAAAACAAGGTAACATGTCCATATAAGCATGTGTCCAAAAGGTCATCGTTGTACCTCCATGATATGTTGATGAAGCATCTCTGCATTAATAATGTCTGCTGCATAAATCAATTGTTTTAGGTGGCCTCACAGATAAAAATCCAATGGATTGAGGTTGGGGGAATGTGCAGGCCATTGAATCAGTCCTCCCCTACCTATCCATCTTTCATGGTAGATGTCAGCATTGCGAATGATGTGATTATTCTTGGAAGAACTTCTATTATTAGTGTGGTATACCTACTAATAAAAGTGATGGAAAAAAAAAATGAAAAACGACCCTAATGAAATTGGATAGGTTGTATATAGAAAAAAATTAAAATCCCAGCATCCTTTATTCAGGCACCAATGTAACAAATTTAGTCCAGTGAAATCCTAAAGGATGAAATTGTTCATATATATATATATATATATATATATATATATATATATTTATTTATTTTAAAATATGATTCCAACACGCTACATAAGAGGTCTCATGTTTCAAAACAAGAGTCCTAAAACTTCAATATAATTATTTGTATTAAAAATAAATTTTGTTCCATCTTTCAAGCAAAATTTTTTTTGGAATAACTTATTTCTGAAATTTACGTGTTTTAATAGCATATTTATAATCGAAATCAAAAATTTCCATGGTAACAGCCATATATATATATATATATATATATATATATATATATATATATATATATAAATAAAAAAACAACACTAATATTCCATGGTTATAATTTATTACATTGGAGGCATGGTGGAATAATGGATAGTGGCTCGGATTGAATAATCAAAGAGCCGAGTTTGAATTCCAGTTGAATCCATTACATCCACTCACATGCTAATACCCTTGGGAAGGTATGAATCCTCTTCTACCCCACCCCCAGCTATGGGTAAATAGCAGGACAGACTGGGTTTCAGAGCCTTGGATGGCAACCAGTCTACCATAGAAAGAAATGGCAACCTGCTGCAGAAAAAATCTGCCTTGTCAGTCATGTATTGAAAGATACATGATCGCCTAAGCATGTATCACGCATGGCACATAATTGATTGACTGAGATGGGAATCACAATCCAATTCAATTCTTGCTCTGTCTTGTAAATAGAGCTCTACCTGGATTTTATCCTCTTGGAGATATATATATATATATATATATATATATATGTGTATATTTAGGCAGCAATTTTTCATTGATGCATGTTTCATTAAATAATATAGTTTTGTCTATTTAGTTTAAGTAAGTTCCTTTCATATTGTCTGATAAGCTTAATAACATTATCATTGAAAGACAAAAGGAAATCACCATATTGATACATGTTTAAATCCAATCTAAGCTTTCGGCTTACATAAGCCATTATCAAAGATGACATTTACTTTTCAATATATCAACCAATGCACAGATGAAACAATAATGATAGTCTGTTTTTGTTGCATGAAAAATTTCAAAGCAATGACTAACTTGTGTATACAAGACGCGGAAGTGAAAATCGCGTCGCAGCTCGTAACGCCACACATGACCAGGCGAGAGTGACAATGAGAAGTATTAAGTATGGGAAGCTGTTGGTATAAACCAATGGCTTCTGTTATTAATTATAGGCATTTACAATTATTTGTGGAGATTTCATAGTTTATATATATATATTAACCACTAATATTATCTATCTATCTATCTATCTATCTATCTATCTATCTATCTATGTAAGTCGCACAGCCACTTAAATCTGAGGATGCCAGTCTACTATGGTGGTTAGCTAATCCCCATTGCAGACGCCTGCTCAGGCCCATTTGTGTTTGTTCAACACCTATAGAGCCCACCTGTGGTTTATACTGCAATTGTGCTAAGTATACCTTAGTAACAGTTTCTGTGAGAGAACACATTATCTCCCAAGGGATCCGTCTACCCAGTTACATTCAGAAGGCTTGGGTCAAGCCGTGGCATGGTTTTCAGCCATTTTACAAAGGTGCCACATGCTGGAATTGCCTCCTCCAGATCAATAACATCAAGAAGTCACCTTCCTGTAAAAATATATATATTAATAAACAATAAAATCCAAAATCACTTCATATAGCTTATTTCGGCAGACGAAGATATCGGTCGTCTGTCTTATTAACCTCGGTGTGGACTGAGTTTGTGTTTTTGTGTGCTTGCGTGTGTTGTGGTGTCAAACTTATTTTTTCTTTTACTTTCAAATCATTTAATTTAGATTATTCCTACATCTACCGATAGGTAGTCTGCTGTAGCACATTGTTTAGAAATTCGTCTTTTAGACTAATTTGATGAAACAGTGAGTTCTCGTACCAAACTATGTTAATAAATGAATTCAACTAACAACATTTTCATTTAGTTTTTCAAGGGAAATAATTCTTAATGACTTCTAATGACAGAAGTTATTTCCCCTGTTCCATTGTGCCTATATGAGATTCTTCGTTTAGTTTTCTTTTCACAATACTACTGCCGGTCTGTTCTCCGTCTTTCTTCTAGGGAAAAAAGTAATCTAAGACAATGTTAAAAAATTATAAATAATACAAAAAAATAAAAAACGTTTAAGGTGACAAAATAAAAAAAATGATTTTAAAGAGAATTCCCAGTAAATTTTCAGATTAACTGGCCGCGTACCAATTTCCATTTTGGTGTAAATTTGTATGCTTATTTCGAAAATAATAGTAACAGTTTGCGGAAATCTATCGTTTAAGAGTTATCGACAATATCAATTCGGCCTCATTCGCGTTGCGGCTATAGTTCAGCAGCCATTTACTGGCGTTGTTTACATATGTTTGCCCCGAGAATCATGCACGGAAGCTTCACTTGTCTTCAGTCTTCACTTATGTCTTTAATTAAAATGAATGCGAGTAAGTTAAAAAGTAACCCAAGTTTTGGGTTATTAAATTTGGGATTTTAAAAAGCATGATTATTTATAAAATAAATTAAAAAATACAAGTACTAAAAAAGTACTTAATAATATGAACAATTTTTAAGCGTTCAATTTTTTTTATAAAATTTGTGGTTTAAAAAAAAGCATGATTAATTACAAAAAAGTGCTAGAAAAGAACTTAAACAATTTTAAGCAATATTATTTAAGCATGAAAAAAAAATTCAATAAAAGTTTCACTTTCAAAAAAGACTTCGTTTGGTTTTGCTTACGCAATAATTGAGATGAGTATGAAGAGGAAGATCAGTAAAATGGCCGTTAACTAACTAAGCTTCCGCGCATGATTCTCGAGGCAAACATATGTAAATAACAGCAGTAATGGTGGACAGACCCGACCCAAATGAGTCCGAACTTTTATTGCGGATAACTCCAAAATGGCAGATTTCTGCAAAGTTTTACTGTTATTTTCGAAATAAGCATGCAAATTTACACCAAAATGGAAATTTTAATTACAATTGGTGTGCGGCCGCTTAATCTGCAAATTTACCGAATTCCAAGCGATGTTTTCTTTTTGCAAATTTAAAAAAATAAAAGTAAGGAGAGGTTACTCTGACATGAGACAAGACAGCGAATTGTTTGCAGTTGTTGTTAGTCTATCGATATATTAATTACAAATAAAAAATAAAATAAAAAAACAGAAAATGATAACTGTATTTGATTTCTTTTTACACTAAAGTTCACTCAATGCACTCATGGTTAAGGAGTTATGAATGATGCATGTGATATTTAAAACAATTTCTTTTATACGTTCACAGAAAGCCTGAGAACCACGCACAGCATGAGATTGATGTATGGATGTATATTGCAAGATGAAGAAGTAAGTACAGAAGGATATGAAGTGAGTGTGGCGTAATGGATAGCGGCTCGAATTGAGGAACTGGAGAGCCGAGTTCGAATTCCAGTTGAATCTATTACATTCACTTACATGCTAGTACCCTTGGGAAAGGTATGAATCATTCTTATGAAAGGTATGAATCCTTCTTCTTCTCTAATAGCAAAATAGCAGGAGATTCTATAGCATGGCAACTGGTCTAACGCTGAAAGAAATGGCAACCTATTGCAGGAAAAAACTGCCTCGTCAGTTATGTATCGAAAGATCACGCATGACTGAGACTTGAAGTATTTAAGATTGTAGTGGTTGGTGAAGCATCCTCTTGGGAGTTTGTTACATAAAATAACAACAAAATAACAAGAAGCAATATTATTTAAGCGTGAAAAAAAATTGAATAAACGCTTTACTTTCTAAAGACTTTTTGCGCAGTAATTGAGAGAAGTAAGAAGATAGAAAGATCAGTAAAAAAGCCGTTAACTAAGTAAACTTCCGCGCATGACTTTCGAGGCAAATGTATGTAAACAACACCTTACCAATGGAATATGAACAGGATCAAGATGATTAGATTCTGTGTACGTGGCATGGCAAGTTTTAGCTGTAAAGATTTGAACTAGTGGAAGTAAAGAATATAACTTGTTTAAACATTTGACATAAGAATAGCTATAGGTTTCTGGCATTTTGTCAAGGACATATAAACGTTTTTGAAACTGAAAAGTGAGACTCAAATATGGCATCAACACTCCATTTTTGGTCCGGTCCTCTTGATAGATGAAAAAATAGTTAGGGAATAGATAGAAATAGATGATGTGAAGGATAGATTTAGTTGATTTATGACTCAGAGTCAATGGTTTAAACTTGAAGATTAGAAAACTAAAAGTTGTAAAAATTTTTGGACAGAAGAAATTTTTCAAAAAATCGTAGTCTTTAGAAAAATCTATTTATTTTATCGTTGGGTAAAATGCCATATTTGTTCAGATGGCTTTTAAAACATGTTGGTTTTCACCCCAAATCGGTATAGGGTTATGTGGACACTATCATTTTTTTAATTTTAAAAAATAAATCTTGTGAAAAAATATGTTCAACATTGGTAAACAATGGTATCACTGGCCATGGTGTCAAATAATATCAAAAACATTATAAAATATGAAAAAAAATAAAGAAACAAACACAGACAACTATTTTAATAAAACCAAAAAGATATAAAAAAAAGAAAGAAAAAGAAACTAGGATATAAATAAGCAGTACATGAAAAAGGACGAAGCAGGGGAGGATATGGAATGGCGGAAATTCCATATTTTCATTGAGAATATATCAATTTAAAGATAAAGTTACAATTTGTGATTTGAGATGGTTGGCAATTTCAAAGGATATCAAACAGTAATCTTGGTTTCGTCCAGTACATCGGTATGAGGCCCAGAAAGCCGAGAAGGGGCCCATGAATCTCTGAAGGGATCTTCAAAATTATAATTAATTAGATAAATAAATCTCTAACTGCTTTTTTTTTTTAAATCTCCTATAATTGTTTTTGTAAAAAGAGCAACTCCAAATAAAAAGATAATAATAAAAAATCCATCATTGTCTGAAGGAACGAAGCAGTCTTAAACGGATATGAAAAAGAGTGGGGTCTGGTTCACCCCGGGTCAGACAGAGTTTGAAATCCACATTATTAGCAAGAGTGCGTAAATTTAAAGCTTATGTTGTGTTGTTCTACAGCACGTCATATGTAATCAAATTCTTCCTCATTTCTTATTTTTTATGCACTTTATATCTCTTCTACTTAACATATGCAAATAGGTACAATCTTATTTATCAATCCACAACACCAGGCCGAAATGAAGAGGTTTAATGTCATTTGATTGTACTCGAACTTCTACAGCTTCTTACCTCTTTGAGGTTTATGTCCTGTTCTTTTTAATGGAGATCTTGGTCTCATTTCATCTTCTTCTGTGTCTGAGTCACTCCTGCTATCATCCATAGGATCGTCTTCTATTGCTAAAAAAATCAACCTCTCATTTTGGCTAGTGTAAACCAACTGAAATTGACTTCCACTTTTGTCACTGTATGGAGTTATGTAATTAAGCAGCTGTCACGTGATCCATGTGACGTATCTTCACCAAAGGGAGATAATCGCCTACAAGGTTAAAGATATTGAAGTAATATGTCATAATCGGTAATCACAAAGGGTTTTGATATGTAACACTACACTGGCATCAAACTGGACAAGTTATCTTTGGCCGTAGAACGATTCTTAATGTCTTAAGACCATAACACATTGAAACATCGGCTCTTGTACAAGTTAATCAATGTCCAGCCTGCTCATTATCTAGATGAGTGACTGCCTCAGAATACTAGGGGCTGTAAGCTTGGACGTGTGGGTGGTGTAATGTGCTTATGGCAATACAATGTTGAAACACCAATTCTCATACAATCACTGAAGCTAATCAATGTCGGGTCAGTACCTAGATGGATAACCATTTGGGAATGCCAGGAGATGTAAACTTGGATGTGCAGGTGGTGTAATGGATAATGTTTCATAATTGTTAATTGAAGAACCATGTTCAAATTCCCGCTGGGTTCGTTATATTCCCTTATACTCTTGGGAAAGGTATGAATTCACTTCTTTCCCCAGCTATGGATTAATTAGTATGATTTCTGGCTTTAAATAACCTGCAAAGGGTTGATAAACCGTAAAAAAACAATTCAATATTAATGACTTACTATAGTCAGACCAAACTTCTAAGTTTCAACAGTTGTCTCAATTGCTTGCTAGATTGCATAGTTAATATGATAAGGTTTTAATAGTAGCTAAACTATTTAAAAATATATAATCAATGGACTAGTAATGAATTAGTAATTATATATAAAAAAATTGTTTACACTATTTACATTGTTCGGACTGTTGTCCTCATCTTTATTGTCATAACCACGATGTTTCGACTGTTGTATGCTCAGGTCTTCTTCAGATGATATTTGCTTGAATTTTGAACCGAATCCAAAATAATCAATCTGTATGTTGGCATTTCTGAAGATTAGTTCAATGATGTTTGCGTAAAAAATTGGATTTCTTTTGAATGAGGCTGTCTTCTGTGGCTTTTATTCCCACTTGAGTGAAGCTAATTCTTTTGTTGGTTGTAGACATAATATGGGATACATTGGATAAGTCATTATAGCTATTTGTAGCAGGAGGTAATGAAGAGAGCTTCATCCTTAAATTGCGTGAAGGTGCTGATTACAAGAAAGAAGGTGTGCATTACAGACCTTCTCACAAGTACACCAGGAATCTTACATTATAAATTCAAACTGATCTTGAAAGTAACGACTGGCTTGATGATGAAACAGTTGCAGGTATGTGATTGTTACATCAGAATGTTAACATCTTTATAGCCATCTGACTGTTTCACAGCATAAATTCAAACTGATTTTGAAAAATTGTTTGTGTTTAATTTTTCCCAATATGGACTATTTTTTTTAATAAAGTTTGTTTATCCCTACCAGCATGGAAAAGTTAAAGGATGACTGGATGAATAAAATGCAAAGAGCAAATAGAAGTAGAAAGGAAAGTGTTGTGCGGGAATATGTAACATTAAACTAGTTTAAGGTGTATGAAACATACGACAGCATAAATATATGAAAAGTTCAAACAAAACACAAAAGGCTTCATAAAAAAACAATTGTATAATATATATATTATATTTGAAATTCTTAATACAAGATTTGTATATATCTACTTGCAAAAGACTGGGTAACCAAAACAACATGACTTTTGTACTTATCTGTCTGGTTGTCATTAGCCTGAAATTATGCATCTTGTTACTTTAACTTCAAAGAGCAAAAAGAGGAAGATTGACTTTCCTGCTTAGCAATTCTCGTGTGGGTTTCAACATATGTGACTGTTTCTGTTCTCGTGAATATTCATAATTAATTTTATTACTATTTTTTGTTTTGGTCAAAAGGTGATGGATTTTTGTCTCTTGCTACAAAAAATCTGCCATGTGATGCGAGCCTATTACAGGATTTGTAATAATAGAAACACAATCCACATCCGTGTCCAGCTCTGTAACAAATAGTCAAGAAGCAAGAAACAATGGTAATGATGTAATGACATGCGAGTTGCAAGAATATACAAGAGCTACTATATGAATTAAATCCTAAATATGTTTTTCAATTAATAAAATCCCATCAGAAGTTTTGTTTGATAAACAATCATTACGAGGGAAAATACCACTAATTTGGCGGGCATAGTTGTAGACGTACCATGTGTTATTTTTGGACTATTTAGAAAATAACAATAATAGCTCCTTTCACCACTCCCGCAAATTTCGAGAAAAAGATTTTCGCGAGCATATGTGAAATTATTTTCTAAACAATGAAAACCTTATATTTAAAAAAATTCACACCTCTATGTGAAATTAGATTTTGAATCCCCTTACAGATATAAAAATAGAAGCATACTCCATTTCAATGCTCAAAACAATTATGGAAGGCAGTTTGATCTACACATGTGTACACACACACACGCACTCACACACTCGCGCACAATAGAAGAGAGTCAGCAACCGTCGACTAAGGACTTGTCCACGCACACAATAGAAGGGATTAAACAGCAATCCCCTACTAAGCCTTTGGTCTGTGAACTCACAAACACGTTTGGCTAATAAAGTAAGTCTGTCTTCACATCTCACATGGCAATAAGAACACTTAATGACTTTATAAAACAAACTTCGCTGCAAGGGAAATTGAATATTTTATCGCTATTGTATATTTCTGAAATGTATACCATATTTTCCCTAATACTGGAAAGAAAATTTCTAAGAAAAAAAAGTGTCATTTCCATACAACAACACGTTCGCCTTGCGTCCCTCACATACTGGCGCCACGTATTGTTTACATTAATCACTCGTCCGATTTTGTTTGTATGGCAATGACATACTAGTCAAGAGCAGAGAGGGTCCTGCCGCGGCTAGTAAACAGAGCATGTTTAAACTTGTGGCTTGGCTCCAGGAAGGTTTATAGTCTTAGAAATATTTGTAACAGCTAAGTACTGAGTTTATATCATATAAAAAGCTGAATTAGATAGTTAACATTATAGTGTAATGACTCAACATACAAATCCACGTCCCTATCAGTCAAGCCAATTAGGTGACTGTTCAATCTTACTTGACCCTTGACATTGTCTTACATTCGTCTTGGAATACGCACACATATTTTTCAGGGTATTTTTTAGGAAAAAAGTTCGTCTTGTAAGCCGGAAATAAAGTAATTAGTTTTATTTTTTTTTACTGGGATCAGTGGTGGGGATATATTAGTACTTATGGGGTTTTGTTAAGGATTTTTTCAACTTGTTTGTAGTTGGAATGTATTTGATTGCAGTATAAAAGGTTGAAATGTTTTTTTTTGTTATTTGAAGAAGTATTATTATGTTCTTTTTTATTTATATTAATATTTTTAATAGATCGTCTAATTTGTTCATCAACAATATAACTAAGCAATTAATAATTAGGTGACCATCCAAACTTACTTGAGCCTGGGCGTTGCCTTACATTTGTCTTGGAAGACGCACACATATTTTTCAGGGTATTTTTTACGAGAAAGGTGCGTCTTGTAAGCCGGAAAATACGGTAAATTTTATTTCAACTGATGTTCTGCTTCTATTTTTCTATCAGAAAATAGAATTTTTATGTTTTATTTAAAAGATGTGTTGTTAAATAACAAAAACCTTGGTAGACGGATACCAACACTGCTTTGTCGAGACAAATACAAGTGCATTCATTATTAATCAATCTAGGCCTATTCTGGCAACCATGTTCCTTCATGACAATCTATTTAATAACCTTTATAAAGTGATCTACACATTATCAGCTAGTCAAATTCAATGTGAGAGGATATTTTCAGAGCGAGAGATAATAAAGACAAAGTTAAGAAATTCATTATCTGAGGAGAGTTTGGAATCATACATGTTGCTATCCATTAATTAGGAATTGTTAGATGAATTGGATGCAGAAGCAATTATTGGCTGATTTGAACAATCATCTAATGAACACAAACAATTGCTCTTAATATAGTGGACTGTGTGCAATTGGGCTTTTGAACTGTCTGTTAATATATCAATTGTGCATTAAAGTATTTAAAAATATCAACCAATTAGTTAAACAAAATAAATAAAAAATTAAATTATGACATTCTGAATTTAAAATTTGTATCTACTGCTAGTAATATGTACAATACATGAAGATTGTAATTACTACGAAATACACATTTATTAGTATTATTACTACCAGTAGTATGTAGAGTAGATGTAGATTGTAATTACTAAGAAATATACATTTTTCGATAGAAATTTTAATTGTACCTGTTTTTCCACATGCATTTTTTAAAATTTTTTATTTATTCATTATGAAAATTAAATGATAGTATTGTAATTAAGGGTGGTCTCCCTTTGCTTTCTGGCAACCAGTCCGTTACTATCAATGAAAATTTTTTTGTGCTAATATATTTTGAGAAAATGATTTTCAAGTTTCTTTTCCTAACCTCAGAAGCCATGTCATCAAAGGGGGTGGGGTGGGGGGGTGACGGCTACTTTCTTGTGTATATAATATTCTTTTTTAGATTTTCCAAATGGTATTTATATATACAGTATATAATATATTATTTTCTAACAATGAGATGCTTCATGTCTTAGAAAAATGATGAACACAATTTTTCTTAGAAAAATGATCAACATAATAATTTTTATATTAGAAAAAACATCACACTGATGATGATATTGTGCTAATGTCGAAAGTACTCTGAATAAATTAATATGTATCAACATGGTAATTTTCTCTCTTCACTTAATAAGGATACTAAGAAGCTTGTTTGTGAATATGATATGATCCTATTGAAAATAAGTAGACAAAACTCGTCTAAATTATTAAATGAGACATGTCATATATATATATATATATATATATATATATAGGAAGTACAGAGAATGCAATGCCAGAAATATTGTGATCAGAACTATAGATTCAGAACGTCAGCCATCATGATGAAGACTGTAGAGCGTCAAAAACATTATACAATATTAAAACATTGACTGCCAACCCAAAATCAGTATAGAGTTGTGTGGGGAGCACTATTTTTTTTTCAAGGAAAGTTTTTGTGTTTTTGAGTTTTTTTTTGAGAAAATGGCCGCCAAATTTCTTTTCCTAACCTCAGAAGCCATGTTACCAACTGTTGCTGACGGTTACTTTCTTGCGAGTATAATATTCTTTATCGTATTTTCCAAATGATATATACATAATATACGCTAATTTCTAACTATTAGATGCTTCATGGAGAATAAAGCAACATTATTACGTGCTATAAACGTGATTTACATTTGTTCCATAATTACGGCCCTGTCACCACATTTTGATGACAAAATGAATTCAGCAAATATTACTCATACTAGCCTAGAAGCCACCCTTTGGGTGGACTTTAGGCTAGCTTCTGTCGAGGGCTATTGGGCCTTCGGCCTTTTACTTTCAGCATCCTATGTGCATAAAACTTGTAAGAATTAGAAGTAATAAAATTATTTTACCTTTAGTCAACACCTTAATTCGGCATAATCTTTCTTCGTATACGCAACAGATCTCTGTAGTTTGTTTACATTTATTTTGGGCACAATCTTTCTTTTCTTTTAAAATCTCCATTCTGTTATTTCAGGTTGTTTATGATTCGCCTAGATCGAAAAACTGACGGACGTACACACGTACACTACGCTTTATTATTATAGATTGTATTTGAATCAATAAATTTTTCCCCTTGAGCTTTGTTTTTTTAATACCTGTACATTTACAAAGTCTTCAAGTAAAGGTTAAGAAAAGCTGAAGACCAGATGCATTTTGCCAAAATTTCACATGAAGACACAAATATTTCTTTACATAGAAATATGCTTAGAGTGTTTCCAACATTTGGAAACGCAACTTAAAATGAAAATAAAAATGTCACCAGTATTTTGAGATACGGCTTAAGCCATGTCACCAATTTATACTGAATTATATAGAATTCAGGGCAGGCGGTAGCTCAAAACTCTGTACCAACAAAATTGATAATAGTGAAGAGGTAATTTGGAGAAGCAACTTAAAATGAAAATATAGCCGTCATCAATATCTGGAGATAAGGCTTAAACTGAAATGCCATGTCAACAGGCAGGTTAGGTTTAAGGCTCCAAGTTCTTCACAGAGAATTGTTCCATGGAACAATAGCTTAGTGATTCTATGCAAAAATGTTCCCGATAGAACAAAAAATTCTTAACGAATTCAACACTTGTAGATAACGCAGAAAACATATTCATAGGAGTAACAAAAGGATTCTGGAAACAGAAACTATGCACACAAAACATCAATAAAGAAATACATAAATAAAAAAATATGCTGTCACTGTATCATTTACATAAAAATAAATAAATAAAAATTAATTATAGTGTCAAAAATAATTATAATAGAATAATTATAACAATTATAATTATCACTAATTCACTTTTTTTAAACCAATGAGAATCGACCCCACTTTTCTCCTCTACACACATACAAACACGTGAGATCCTCACTATCGGACAAGCAATCAGCACAGACAGGCCGGCAACATATGCGTCAACCAAAATTTTGACTCCGTTTGCTTTTTCAAGCCATAATACTAACATTTTTGCACTCAATAAAAAAATGAAGTAAGAAAACCCTAGACACTTTTTGTATTTTCAATTAAATTATCTGGACACTCATTACATACATCTAAAAAAACAAACATGCAAGAAAGACTGTATACACATTGCTTATTCTTTATCTTATTCTGTTGGATTCTGATCCATATTCGATCCACATTTGAGCCCAAAATCACAAGTCTATTCAGTATTACTGTCTATCCTGTTTCCAATATAACATAATGATGAGATAATAAATAATAACTTGTTTCCAAGTCTTGCTGTTTCTCAATTTTATGACCTTTGTTGTCCTTCCAACCACTTTAAAGTTTTTACAGTTGTCGTGTCCATAAAAAAAAATTAATTATAGTATCAAAAATAATTATAATAAAATAATTATAACAATTATAATTATCATTAATTCACTCATTCTAAACTAAAGAGAATCGACCCCACTTTTCTCCTCTACACACACAAACATATAACATTCTCACTATTGGATAAGCAGTACTCATGGACAGATCATTAACACGTGCATCAATGAAAATTTCATCTCCTTTTCCTTTTTCAGGCCATAATAGTAACATTTATCTTTTAGCACTTAAAAATTTGAGGTCGAATACCATAGATACTTCTTGCATTTTCCAACTAAATTGTCTGGACACTCATTACACATATCTATAAAAAAAAAAACATACAAGAAAGACTGTATACACTTTGCTTATTCTTTATCTTATCATTCTGTCAGATTCTGATCCATATTTGATCCACATTTGATCCCGAATTCACAATTCTACTCAGCATTAATTTCTCTTGTTTTTCCAACACCACATAACAACCGGATAATAAATAATACTTGTTTTGTTGTTTTCACGTCTTTTTTCTCACTTTTACAAATATTTTTGTATATATAAATGTTAGGGGGTTTATACTTATTTACTCAGAGTTATAACTCTCTACACATTCTTTGAAAAGTAAATATGCGAACAGAACAATGCTTTCTAAACATATATGGGAAATTAAAAAACAAAATTCACCAAAAATATCATGGAAAATAAGGAAAACAGCATCAGCCTACAGCAATAAATCCCAAAACTGTAAATTCTGTCTGGAGGAGAAAATAACTATGATTAACTTCTCAGAACAACACAAATTACAAAATAAACGATCAGAACTCATCTCAAACTGCAGACATGTAAACAAATTTTTACTACGTTACTTAAAAATCGCAAACTAAAAATGAATATGAAAAAAAAAATTAATAAGTAAAAGAAAATAAACCAAAAAAATCTAAATCAATCAGTAAACAAATTACGAAAATAAAAAATGAACAGGCTACGAATGCACAGATAAGCAAAAATAAACTTAATTATAATAATCAGCAACAAATAGTAAAGTACTCAATAAACAAATAATGAGTAAAAAACATTAAAAAAGAGCGCTATAAAATAGTTACAAATAACTACATTCGTATCTACAATTATTTCTACAAAATGCCCTCTAGAATAATTTGAAATATAAACGTTACCGCCTTGGCCTACCAAATAACCATTAGGATAATACAATAGACCTTCTACCTATAATATGCTTTTGACCAGTACAAATAGTCAAGTCAAAACACGACCCACATGGTCTGAAGATTGCGTTTAAGCATGAAGCAGACTGTCGCTGCTGGGTGTTGACCTCCATGTCTGCTTTTATATTTACATGCACTTTATCTCTGAGCACTTTAACTCATAAATAGAGCATACCTTAAAACTCTCTCTCTCTCCCCCCTCTCTCTCTCTATATATATATATATATATATCAAACAATAGGAATTAAGATTACATTAAATTAATGATCATTTTCATCTTGTAAATTGAAAAAAATTAGAAGGATTTTTCAAACCAGTCAATGGATGATAAATTATTGAAGAAAAACGTTTTTTTCAATAATTTATCATCTGTTGACTGGTTTGAACAATTTTTGTAAACTTTTTCAATTTACAAGATGAAAATGATCATTAACTTAATGTAATCTTAATTCCTATTGTATAAAATATGTTGTTCTGTTTAATTAAAACATTGAGCTCTGTGTGTGAATCAGTTTTAATATTCAATATTTTATATTGTATTAATAGGATTCACTTGGATTATATACCAACGGATTATTACCTTTATATATATATAAAATGTGTGTGTGTGTTTGTGTGTGTGTGTGTATGTTTTTGTGTGTGGGGGGAATAGCATAACATGCAGAGATGAATATCTCCTAAAATAACATTTCAAGTAATATATATATATATATATATATATATATATATATATATATATATATTTGTTTAATTAATAATTTTCAACATTTAAACAAATAGCATAATTTTAAACACATATCCTTGCTTTATTTTGTATATATGATATATATATATATATATATATATATATATATATATATATAGCCATTATCAATGATCATTTTTTTAATTGCACACTGTGGCCGTGTTCAAAGTTGATGTTATTGATTATTGCCTCTTTTTTCTATTACATACATACACATTTGTGATATGTAGGATTTTTATCAGAAAACAAAATCTAGAAATATTTTACGTTGCATCAGTTTCTTCTTGTTATCCCTCCCAGAAGCTCTGCTTTTCCAGCTGACTGTCACTCAATCGTTAAAACCCAAATATAAAAAAGAGAGAAAAAAAAAACAAAAAAAAACTGTCAACCTGAAATTTCTTGTTACATAACTTTGTGCTCTTTTTTCTTTTAAACTTGATTTTTTTCCCTTATTTTTAGAGACGACCCTTTCCCTTCCCCTGACGTCAACATCAGAAACCGGACAACTGACTAGTATATACTAAGTAAGTACTAAGATCAAATACCAGGTCAAATACTACTGTCAACTTGACTTCCCAGTTGAAAACATTATTTCTCACCTTTTAAAACGTTGCCAATAAACTTGTAATAGATAGCTACAGTAAATTCCTTCGTAAACTTAAAGATGAAAGCAGGTATTTAATTATCTACCTTGAATAATTGTTTGTACCTACATGTGGCTGCGATAAAGGGGGATGGCTGTTATGAAGGTGTAAAGTAGTAAGAAGTCAATTACTTATTGCTTATTTTTGGTAGGCTTGTGAGACTAGGGTGAATAAGTTAAGGACAAAATTGAGACGAAAAAACGTTTTCTGTACATGAAAAACACCACTGGGTTGGTAATGAAGAAACAAAAAGTAATTCTGTAATATATATATATATATATATATATATATATATATATATATATATATAAAATTTATTTAAAAATATGATTCCAACTCGCGACATAAGAGGTCTCATGTTTCAAAACAAGAGCCGAAAACGTCAATATAATTATTTGAATTAAATTGAGTTAAAGTAAGCTCTGTTCCATCTTCAAGCGAAATTTTTTGAAAACATGAGACTTCTTATGTCGCGAGTTGGAATCATATTTTTAAATGAATAATTATATTTATGCTTTACTTTTGTATCGAGCACTATTTTTTAAAATAATAACTAAAATACTAAGGAACTTTGGATTATTTACCTAACCAGTTCCTTCCTATTTTCTATATATTTTCACACACACACACACACATTTTAGACGCGCACACACACACACACACACACACACATATATATATATATATATATATATATTATAATTGTTTAAAAAAATATGATTCCATCTCTACATAGGAATTATTAACCTAACGGTTCTTTCCTATTTTCAATATATTTACACACACACACACACACACACACACACACACACACACACACACACACACACACATTTTTACACATACACACACACACACATTCACACATACACACATATACACACACACATCCACACATTGACACACACACACATACACACACACACACACACACACACATATATATATATAGGTAGTCACACACATATATTCAATTAACCATCAGTTTGTAATGGATCCTACAAACTGATCCATGAAACAGTTTCAGTTCAATCCTATTTAATTTTAAAATAAAAAATTGTAGGTTAAAATGTTTATTAACTAAAGGTTTCTTAATTCCAATTGTTAAAAAAAGTATATGTATATATGAAAAAATATACTCTTAATTGTAAATATTTAATAAAGTCTCTTCAATCTGTGATAGAGCGTTAAATATAAAAGTCTGCATTGAAGACAACACTCAGAGGGTTTAAGGCTGTTTTATTGATTTTGTCAGGTGACCTGACGATTGCGTCTAGCATAAAACAGCCTGTTTATTCAAATTTAGATGTCATAAATCAATTACTTATATCGGACATACTATCAGCAGACGCCTCACGTGTCACTTATCAGATCAAAGTGCTATAAAAAAGATCTAACCACCCACAATTTACAAGAACCCTTAAGAAAAATTCTGGTCAAAAACACTAAAATTCTATATAAATCACATTACCGGAAACATCTCGTTATAAGATAGTCCCTATATATTAAACATCTTCTCCCACTATCAACCTCTCCTTATTTAACACTGGTAATGGAGTGTTAAAAGTTTTTAAAAAATAAAAAAAGATGCTCACTCGAAATCCAGCCACGCTGAACACGTGAAGGCTCGGAATAAACGCTCCTACTAGTATTAAAAACAACACAAAAAGACATTTTAAACAGTTCAAACATGAAGAGAAATTAACAATATCTAAAAACAAACTACCATGAAAATGGCTGAAGATAGGACTCTCCCGTCGTTGATCGACGCGGGCCGTTATCCCTCGCCTACTTGACAGCAGAAGGAAGCGTGAACTCCTGCTGAAGTTTCAGCCTATGACATATGAGGGTCTGGCCACTCAGTTCCTATGAACCAACAGAGAGACAACCATGCGCATATGATTTGATTATAGTGGTGAAGGTTTTTTGAAGAGACCTGGTGCACCGTGTTTGAATTCAGGTTTTCAATTCAGAGTTGTCCTTCTCCTAGACCAGTTGCCATTCAAGGCTATAGATCCATAACTGGGAGGCCGAGGGGGGGGACTGAGGAAGAAAAAGATTCATACCTTTTCCAAGGGTATTAGCACGTAATTGAATATAACAGATTCGACTGGAATTCGAAATCGGCAAATATCCATTACTATATATATATATATATATATATATATATATATATATATATATATATATATATATCCATGTGTGTGTGTGTGTGTGTGTGTTTTTTTAGTGGATA
Source organism: Acanthosepion pharaonis (assembly GCA_903632075.3). Lineage (NCBI taxonomy): Eukaryota > Metazoa > Mollusca > Cephalopoda > Sepiida > Sepiidae > Acanthosepion > Acanthosepion pharaonis. The sequence goes on along the minus strand of CAHIKZ030001389.1, from coordinate 343,577 downwards.
TTCGTATTTGAATTGACACTTTATTTTTTTTTATTATTTCAAACAGTATTTATTTCGTCTGCTGGCCCGCAACCGCATGAAAATTTATTAAAAAAAAAATGTATACTCCAGTAACATTCGAACCCACGTCCTCCTTTGCAGGAGAAACCACCTTCTAATCCGATATACTTTAATTACTCATTTATAAAAAGCTTAACAATCAAGAAACACCCTCATTTATTTAGATTTTCTCAAGAGCACATATCTAAAAATATGTCAGATTGAAAATGAAATCCATTACTTTTTTTAATCATTTCACCCCAAGGAAAGCAATAAAGCCACTAAGATGCAAGAGGTTACTCGTTGTTAGAGAATATGAGAAAAACTTCTATTAATGAAGAGGACAATAAAAGAGCAAGAGTTAAGAAGGCAGAAGATAACGGATGACATTACTTTTAAATTTGTTTAAATCAAAGTTGACTGGGAAGCAAGAAGGCGGAAGAGAGTTCCACAAGCAAGAAGTAATGAAATCTTGAAATTTTTTAAAATTATTCTGCATGAAGAATTTTAAATATTTTACACATCCCTCTATACACTGTTACATTCTTCTCAAAACCAGATCTTCTGATTCATGCTACATTAATTCCCACCACTGGCCGGATGTGAACGCTCCGAAACCCAAGACTGAAATAAAATTCCGTCAACTGCGCATAGGCTCTGCACATACTTTCCGTTTTTACGCACACACACACACAAACACACACACACGCGCACGCGCGCACAAGTAAAAAATAGATAAGCAATACAATCACCCAAGAGCACCCACTCCCGCCTAAAGAAACGAAACAAAAAACTGGAGTCGATTTGAGCCTAAGAAAAGACATAAAAGCCCATCAATAGAACATTTTCGGCAAATGGATGGTATCTTGGCCCAGGTTCACAGACTTCGTCGGAAAGCGACCTCCCATCTCCGAGAGGCAGTTCACTAAATGCTGTCGACCCAGTAATGCACAACTTACCCAACCCTCCTTTTGTATGTCTCTGTGGATGCTTTTTACAATTCCACTTATCTCCTTTTCTCAACGAGAAACATTTACAACGATTGATCATTTCTTGTATTTTACGTTAATAGCAACTGTTTACTTCTTTAAACCTTCGTTGATTCTTCTTTGTTCTGCCACCATTACGTTTTTATCATAACAACTGGTGTCAGAAGTGTGTGGTCAGAACAAGAAGATGGACGACAGCGCATTCACTCGACACGAAATGCGAGAATTAATCAAACAGCAACGAGTAACCATTCTCAAACTGAAAACAGACCTGAAATTCCCAAGCGAACATCAAGCCAGAATCGCTGACGAACTTCAGATAGAACTCCAGGAAAAAGTGTCGGGGTCACGCACACATCCCGAACCTCAACAGACTATGAACTGCTCATCCGACTACAGTCTTTACGCGTCGCTATGCGCTACGTAAAACGTTTCCATCCGGGTAACTACGTCAATCAGTTCATAACCAATTGGAACAAGGCATACAGAATCCACGTAAAACCTGGTCTCGAACATTATTCGAGGATGGAAACCGAGTTTATTAAAATCGCTAAGCAGCTTCTCGACGAGGTCATATTCCAGCAGATGGAGGATTCGCAACAGACCACGTCATCATTTACATTATTCGGACTATTGTCCTCATCTTTGTCGCCATATTTATTACAACGTTTCGGCCGTTGTACGCTCCGGCCTTCTCCAAGTGGTTGGAATGTCGAACTGAACCCTTTATTTCGCTCACTGGGGTAGACTGTTCTAGTTCCACGTGCCATGATTAATGGATGTCAGTTATCAGTTATCGCCTGTTAATTTCCCTCTGGAAGTTCTCCACTGCCTTAACCGGGTATTGAACTCACATTCTTTGGGTACTGTCACTGGATCTAATCAACGCCTTTATCCACTGTTCCATGTGTCCTCAGTGACAGGACCCAAAGAGTGTGAGTTCAATACCCGGTTAAACATGGCACGTGGAACTAGAAACAGTTAACCCCAGTGCAGAGCGAAATAAGGGGTTCAGTTTCCAACCACCTGAAAAAGGCCGGAGCGTACAACGGCCGAAACGTTGTAATAAATATGGCGACAAAGATGAGGGTGACAATGGTTCGGATAATGTAAATACCGGCTCATACTACCATCGCAGAAATATAGACAGAGACCACGTCATTTACGAGTAGCTGAGGGCTTGCCTGTTAAGAACCCACAGGAGTGAAATGACGAACTTTCTACGCCTCATTCAAGCGTGGCACCTGCAACGATGTGACGGCGAAAGATTACCGATTTTGCAGGCTGGCCCGAGATCACGGTCAGAGAAGCAGATTCCATATAAAGGCGAAGTTTTAGACGGACAACAGCAACTCTGAAATGAGCGCCTAAACCATTTTTTCTCACATGGACGCAATGCTCATGAGTGAAAAAAATTAAGACCTGGACTCCGAACATATACCCCCATCTTGTAAAGACGATGGGCAGCCTCTACTCGGCAGTTTGCATAAGAAGCGATGCTCAACGCTATTTCGACGGCGGCATAAAACCAGCCTCTATCCCCAACCTGACCACAGACGTAATGTACGCGCAAAAAACAGCGACCAAACACACAAGCGATTCAAGGTGTTCATCAGGATCTCATCGACCGTAAGCATCAAATATAAAAGATACACCGACGGATAAATCAGCCAGCAATGCATGGCCAGAACATTTCTACGAGACTGGAGCACAACGATGTATCCGAAGACGGAATCAGAAACACACGCCCACAAACAACTCCAATAACAGAGCCAATCCTGTTGTCTGCAAAAATTACACGAGGGGCCTCGAATATTTCAACGGCCAAAATTGCCCTTACTTCCACCCACCTCGTGATCAAGCACACGCTGCGGCCGTATCCGCAAGCACACCTACAGCGGCCACAGAACAACCTGAAGTAATAGACATAAACCAACTTCATGAAATGAATTTTCGGTCTGGCCCGGACGAGATATGATCTCTCAGTCCCCGGCCCAGGACATTAACAAACACCATCACCTCTTCAATTTCCAGCATCCACACTCATGCCAATCTCCTTTCACAAAAATAGACACCACTATTTCTCCGATATAGGCATGCTAGATGCACCATTTGTATCATACCTATCTCCCGCCTACCTGAGAAAGCAAGGAAACACAAGCAAACATCAAACACACACATAGATGGAATCAGCGGCGATGTTTTTGTCAATGGTGAAATAATCGGCGATATCAACGTGGGAAACGCCAGTTCACCTCTATTTCAGAACATGAATATATTGGTCACTAATGCCACTATATCTATCCTTATCAGGCAAAACGTTTTATGATACGAAACGCTGGCGTTATGCACCATAAACAATCGAGACACCACAGCCGAATTCCACTGAGCCTTTCCATCGTGTGGCATAACCATACAGCACCTCTGATCTCAGTCACTAACTTGGAAACGGTTCCTTCACATCTGTGTATGGAGTCTAGCCAGTCACAAGTCAGCCTATGACGAAACCCCAGGTTAATATCCAGTCCTTAGTGTGAAAACTGGACTGACTTAGGAAAAACATAGGCATCGTCCTCCTTCCTTACCTCAACCGCAATGAACTAGAAATCACAGCAGCTCTTTTCATCAACTACGCTAATATCATTGGTAATGAGCACAATCAGAGCACATTCATTAAGTCAGTGAGCATACCCACTGATGACACGCAGTCAAAAGCAACATCCGATCGCTCAGGCGCGAGAAGCCGACGTTGACGTCGAAATTCAACGCATGGCCACTGTGGTGAACAGCCCCGTAGAAGCAAGCGAGCCAGAGTGGCTTGCATCTGGTGTATAGGAAAATAAGGGTCTTACCTTAACGTGCGGTACGTGACATCAGCAAGTTTGCTTCGTGAAAATGGCATTACTCTCCCGTCCAGCCATTCTAGCAGTATGTGCAAGGATGAGGGTTTTTTGTACAGTTTGGCATGCTTCCACCAATAGCAAGTCGTGTGCTGATTGGTCGAACTGGAGGAGGCAATTTGCCTGTGTAACCGAGAATAACAGCAAAGAACGCTGATTGGCTGGGGAACCGCGGTGTTGGCTTGATAAAAGAGTGCTGGTGCCGTGAAAAAGGGGACAGAAACGTCGGCTATACGTATTGACGTGTGAAGAAAGCGGGGACGGTGAATTGAACCAGCGATATTGTGATTGGTACAAGTGACGTTGCAGCAATATAGACTTATTTAAACTACAGCCACTGAAGGGATCATCAAACTCTGCGCCGACCCGAAAGACTTCAACAGCCCTGTCTTTGCTGTCCGAAAGAAAAACAAACGAATCTGCGTAGTTGCCAATTTCAAGCGGACTCTCAAAAAGGTACTCACAGATTTAGATCCGTATCCGATGCCAACGATCGATTCTATTTTCAACAAGATCGGCGATGGAAACAAATACTTTTTATTCCTCGATTTCCCCAACGGATACTGGCAAATCTCCATCGGCGAACGGGACGGCTACAAAACTGCAAACACCTGAAAGGGTCGATGTTACCAATATACTCGTTTAGCCTTCAGTCTGCTGATCAAATCTTTTCTCGATGCAGAGCCGAGGCATTGACCACCATCACTTCACGGAAGAATATCTCGTCATACATTAACGACAACCTTGTCCAAACACAAAACTTTCATGACTACATCACGGCACTGGAGCAGCTATTCCTCGCTCTTGATTCGGAAAAGTGCAGCGAAGGGTTCAGACATTCATTGTCGAGATAAAGCCATTCACTACAAGAAAGGAGCTGCAAAGTCTCATAGAACTTCTCGTCTGGATACGCCAATTTCTTGAAACTTGCCATTACAAACGAATCAAGACGGTTACATTTTCCTACTTGATGGCCGTTTTACATGAACTCAGCAGGACCAACAAGCCGTTCTTTTGGACAGAAAAAGCAGACAAGTCTTTAGAAAAAATTAAGAGACACTTATCACCATCACAAGTCATCTCATTTCCAGATTTCACTCAACCCTTCACACTCATCGCAGACGCTAGTGACGTCGCGTGTCGTGACATCCTCATGCAGGAAGCTGACAACGACCGGAAAAAGATCATAGCCGTTGCTTCCCACACCTCCAGCCAACTGAACAGAACAGGTCCACTACCGAACGCGAATCATTCGCAATAAAATAGGCCAAATTTTACTACTTTCTGCGCAGCTGCCAATTCATTATTTTCACTGACCACCGTTCACTGACATACTTTGACCAGCATGAATTCAGTAACACGAAAATTCGACGATGACAGGAAGAAATATCCAGCTATAAATTCGTCCTAGAATATATGGAGGGCGACTCGAACTTTTGGGCTGACGTACTCAGCAGAGGGCCAAGGCGTAAAGAAGACCAACCTACCGGCCAAAAAGACTGCAGCGAGCAAAACATTCAGACTTCAGAACTCCGATCTTCATATATACGTCCCGTCGTGGTGACTGGGAGAAATCAATGGTGCACAATTGTTGGCCACAGAACTTCGAATTTCACAGTCTTCTGATTCTCGCTACACTAATTTCCACCACTGGTGGGTTGTGAACGCTCCGAAACCCAAGAATGAAATAAAATTCCGGCAACTGCGCATAGGCTCTGCACATACTTTCCGTTTTTACTCACACACTCAAAAAAAAAAAAAAAAAAAAAAAAAAAAGAAAAAAGAAGAAATACAATCTGGAATTTCTACCCAATAGCACCCACTCATGTCTAAAGAAACAAAAAAAAAAAAAAAAAAGGAACCGATTTAGTCTAAGAAAGGACATAAAAACCTATCAAAGGGACATTTTCGGCAGTTGGGTTCCTTCTTGGCTCAGTTCACAGACTTCGTCGGAAAGCGACCTCTCATCTCCAAAAGACAGCTCGCCAAAGGCCGTCGCCCCAGTAAGTCATAACTCATCCCCCATCTCCTTCCGTACATCTCTGTGGATGCCTTTTACAAAGAGACATTTACACTGATTTATCATTTGTTTATATTTATGTTTATTAAACCTTCGTTGTCCTTCTTTGTTCTGCCACCATAGTCTTAATATAACACCACCCACAGAAAACAAAAAAAATGAAATCTGAAATATATTTAAACTTGTTTTAATGTCTTATTAAAATTTTGATGTTATCTTTAGAAAAATAAGAAAATCTCTTATTTCTATTTTATTCTGAGAAAGAGGCAGCCAATATGTAGAATGATGGTTTTAGTTAAATGAAACTGTTTCTTGTAAAACTTATTTTGAACTTGTAATTTTTTAATCATTTCACCTCAAGCAAATCGGAAATGTCATTAGTATGCAGGGGGTTAAAAGTAATGAAAGTGATAGAAAAGACTGAGTATAAAGAGGATTGAGAAAAAGACAAAGATGAATGGGATTCAAGAAGATAGTAGATGACGATTGACGTCACATTTAAATTTTTGAAGATTATAGTTATCAGGGAAGCAAGTAAACGGAAGGGAGTACCACAGGTGTAAAGTGCGAGAAAGAAAAACTATTAGAGTAGAAGTAGCGGTTGCATTTAATTGGGTTTGACCTTGATGCCAATCTAGTAGCACGCTTAAATTCATGTAGTCAGGGCACCAGGGGAAAAAATTCGTCAGAGCCGTTGCCATGAAAATATTTGTAAAAAAGACAGAGTGAAGCCATGTCATGCTGGTGAGAAAGTGACTGAAGTTGAGTTGCCATGTCAGGATCGTTTACATTGCAGATCCCTCTTTGGGTTTTGTCAAGAACCTTGAAATTATAAACAGGAGCACCAGGCCTGATATGGCAGCAGTATTCAATGCATGAATTATGAAGATTCTATCTTTTAATCATTTCACCTCAAACAAGGCAACAAAGCCACTAAGACACAGGGAGTTACTGCGTGTGAAAGAATATAAGAAAAAGAAAAACATTATCAAGGAGAGGAATCAATAAAAGAAGAGCAATTAAGAAGACAGAAGATAATAGTTAACATTGCATTTAAATTTTAATCATTTCTCTCTAAGCAAGCCAATAAAGTCACTAAGACGCAAGTGGGGGTTACCGAGTGTGAAAGCATATGAGAAAAAGCAAAACATTATTAAGGAGAAAGAACAATAAAAGAATAGGAATTAAGAAGACAGGAGATAATGATGGACATTGCATTTAAATTTTAATCACTTCTCTCCAAGCAAGGCAATAAAGCCACTAAGATGCAGTGTCTGTGTGTGTGTGTGTGGGGGGGGTTACTGAGTGTGAAAGAATATGAGCAAAAGAAAAACATTATTAAGGAGACAGAACAATAAAAGAAGAGGAATTAAGAAGACAGAAGATAACAATTGGCATTGCATTTAAATTTTTGAAGATCAAACTTGACTGGAAAACATGGACACAAAAGAGATTTCCACAAGTGAGAAGTGCAAGAAAAGATACTGTTAATATAGAACTTGTGGTTACATCTTGCCATTTCAATTGTAAAATGATGGGACCTGACTGCCAATGTAGTACTGCACTTAAATTCATAAATTCTAGATACCATAAAAGAAAGTTCATCAGAAAAATTACCATGAAAGTATTTATAAAAAATAAAGCAGAGGCAAGCTACATAATGGTGTTGGAAAAGTGGCTGAAGGTGAGATGCCAGGTCAGGACTAATAGCATTGCAGAGTCTTCTTTATATTTTATCAAGTATCTCTGAATATATAATAGAAACACCAGACTAGATATTTTGAGTATGAATGAATGGTTGACTTTATATATATATAAGATAGATTCTGGTGAGAAAAATTATCTAGCACAACACAAAACTTTCTTAGCAGCAGATCTAGCAATTGATTTGATATAATATTTCCATTTCAATTTAGTGGAAAACGTTAGCGCGTGAAGATGCCATGAGTTTCTTTCCTGGAGGTTAGCATTAGCCATGCTGATAGAGAACAAAAAGGGATTCTCTATCTAATGAAGATTGTTTGTTAATTGCCATTTTTATGCAATGAAAAGAATTTTGTATTGTAAAACTGTAATAGCGTTATTGCTTGGTTGGGGTGTTAGGCAGGAAGAGGGTGAGAGAAAGAATTTTTGAGAAAAAGAAGAGGACGTAGTAAAGAGGAGGAAAGGGAGATAAAAAGATAAAGGAAAGCAAATACTAATAAAGAGAAAAACAAAGAAAGGATATAAAAAATATTAGTTTTGACTAATAGGAAGAGATGAGTCTGTAGTGGACGCCTACGTACACCACACCCACAAATCACTTAACAGTAATTGGACGGAAAATAAACAATAGCTTTTGTACAGACAATTTACGCATTGCACGAGCCACATAAAAATTTCTCATGTTTTTGTTTCACCAAACTAGCTATAGGAAAAAATCAACGATTGGTTGATTTTTGACCAATCACATTAAATGACACTTTCTTCAATATCCTTCCTGCACTTGTTCTGGGAGCCACCTTATATCTATAAAAAGTAGAAATTAAAGAAAAAACTTCAGTAGATTATAAATTGTCACAACTTAAACCAGGTACGTGTATATTCAATTTTCTACTCACAAACACACACAGATATAAACTACACTGACACAACACAGTGTACTGTCTGTTTACAAACCAAGTCAATTATTCAAACTATATCATTCTTCTGCACAAATATTTCAACTTTCAAATTCAAACATGAAACATTCTTAAACTACCAACAAATTTAAACAAAAGACATTATTACAACATACATTTGTTCTTCACACAATACAAGGGAAACCACTTTGTGTAACTTAATCTTTATTGTTATTAACAGAATTATATGTATATGCTTGTTTTAAATACATGTTTACTTGTTGATTTTCATTGATCTCTCGTCATTCATTTTTGTGTTTCCTTTACAAATTTAAAGTGGAGTGTTAATGTAAAAACGCAACCTTGACCAAAAACCTTTCTGATTCTTTCCTAACCAACACCATTAACTACCCCACAAGTTCATGTAGTTGCTAATAATCGGTATGACCCAAATTAAGGGACCAAATGGATTTGAGGTGCCAAAAGAGAGGCCTGAAGACCACTGAGATGAAAAGACACATTTTAACCTGCTCCAAAGGACAGGCGATGCTGGCTACAAGCAAAAGTGAATAGACATGTTAATGCCTCGACAAGCAGACATTGGAAGAAGAGATATGAACAACTTCAGATAAGAGTTTTTATCCATTTCAAACAGATACATGTATTGGACTTTGTCCCTGATGAATTGACATTAACTGCCAAAGAAATATGTTTAGCAATTCCATCTTCTCTTTCTATTTGTATAAATGTTCTATTTATATAAAAGTATGTCATCAAACTTTCCATTTGCCTTGTCTTTTGTTCCTCATTTTATGACTCATATGAAGAGTTGCTAATTTTTCCCTAATTACTTTACATAGTTTGGAAACTGAACTCATGTTTTAACAGTGGACAGATGTAACTCTGAAATCTGAATGCACATTGGAACAGCAAAAGATGCCTTATATAAATCAAGCAAAGTATTAAAAAAACATTGTTATAGCATTTATAGATAATATGAAAAATATAGGTTATCTCCCCTTGGTTGATAAGATCCCTGATAGGAAGAGATGAGTCTATTTATCTGGTAATAATGGGTAAGACCCAAATTTAGGGACCAAATGAATTTGAGGTGCCAAAAGAGAGGCCTGAAGACCACTGAGATGAAAAGACATGTTTTAGCCTGCTCCAAAGAACAGGTGATGCTGGCTACAAGCAAAAGTGAATAGACATGTTAATGCCTCGACAAGCAGACATTGGAAGAAGAGATATGATCAACTTTAGGTAAGTGTTTCTATCTATTTCAAACAGATTCATGTATTGGACTTTGTTCCTCTGAACTGACATTAAACTGCTAAAGAAGTAAGCTTAGCAATTCCATTTTCTCTTTCTATTTGTATAAAAGTATGTCTTTAATCTTTCGTTTGCATTGTCTTTTGTTCTTCTGTTTACAACTCATATGGGGAGTCGCTAATTTTAACATAAGGACAAGGAAGCTGAATAAGAAGAAGAGAGAAGGAAATAAAGTGGGTAAAAAGATAAAACTGTAAAGAAGAAAGGAAGGACAAATGAAAAGGAGACAAAAAAAAGGAAGGACAAATGAAAAGGAGAAAAAAGAAAGAAAGAATGAATAATAGGAGAAAGAAGAAAGTAAGAAAGAATAAAAAGGGAAAAGAAAGGTAGAATGAAAATAAAGAAAGAAGAAGAAGAAAGAAGGAAATAAGGATGAATAGAAAGATAAAAACATAACAAAGAAAGGAAGAAATCAAATATGAAAAAAAAGAAAAAAAAGGAAGTGTTAGGTGAGACAACTCTCCCCTAATGTATCATTGACTCTTCACGAAAAAAGGGTAGAATCAGACAACAATATGGCTGCTGGACAATACGCCACCAATAGACAGTGAATTGTTTATCCAACCCAATCCTGCTGTATCCTGGTTGGTGAGAATAAAAACAAATAGTGTTGTGTTTTTTAAATATATTTAAGTGTGTTTTGTTATATTTTGTTGTTCCTTATATGTTGGGTTATAACAGGAAGAAAGGAAAGATGAAACAAAGAGAAAAAGAAGTTAAGGAAAGAAAGATGTATAAAAAGGCAAAAAGAAAAAAGAAAACAAATAATGGAAAGAAGAAGACAGAAAGATAAAAAGCAATGATAAATAAAAAGAAGAAAAAGAAAAGATGAATAAAAAGAAGAAAAAAGAAGAAAAAGAAAAGATGAATAAAAAGAAGAAAAAAGAAGAAAAAGAAAAGATGAAGAAAAAGAAGAAAGAAAAAAGAAGAAAAAGAAAAGATGAATAAAAAAGAAAACAAACAAAAAGAAAGGAAAAATGAATAAAAAGAAGTAAAAAACAAAAGAAAGAAATGAAAGAAAGTAAAAATAAATAAAACAAAGAGAGAAGGAGAAAGCAAAACTGAAAAAAAAACCCTGAAAAGTGGGATGAAAATAATGAAGGAAGGAAAGAAAAAAGGAAAATTAAAAGGAATTAAAACAGGAGACATGTCGGGGTAGGATTTGTGATACACTGAGAACAGTAGTAACAAATTGCATTCAATCATGTAAACATTGTTGATAGTGAAAATAAAAGGGACGGGATCATTAGACACTCTGAGATCTAGACTGACTGTCCCAGCCAGGCAAGCTGACCAGATTTGAGAACTGCAAGTAAGAAAAAGTATGACTAAAATATTTGGTGTTAACAATGGAACAGAGAGTAAAGACAAGAAATTGAAAAGATGGGAAAATCCAAATATATATCAAATAAAAAATGAAAGTCATGCCTATAATGATTAGAGCACTTGGAAAAGTACAAAAAACCTCTAGAAATGAGATTAGATGAATTGGAAATATTTTTTTTAAACTTTTCACCCCAAGTAAGGCAATAAAGCCACTAAGATACCAAGGGTTACTGAGTCTGAGAGAATATCAGAAAAATATACTATTAAGGAGAAAGGACAATAAAAGAATAAGAATTAAGATGATAGAAGATAACAAATGGTATTGCATTAAAATTTTTGATTATCAAAGTTAACTGGGAAGCAAAAAGTCAGAACAGAGTTCTACAGGCGAGAAGTGCTTTAACTACTCACTGCAAACTACCTATCTTTCATGGCCCTTAGTAGTGTTCCTCCTTTTGCCAAAACCAGCATTCAAAACTTGGTTTATATCCTGGTTTGATCTCTGACCTCTTTGGATAAAACTGAAATATAATAAATGCTACAAGTCAGATTTTCTTGAAAACCAAAAAATGTGAAATTCTTTGATATTCAAAGCTGAAAAGTCCATCCACATGCAGTGAGTAAATCGAAAAGAAATTCCATCAAATTCTAAATATAGCAGTTACTGATGGCCCCAAGTTTAAAAGTTCATATTAGGTGCTCCATTATAGCAACCTTGTGCCAAACTAAGTTCAGTTGATCAAATTTGATACATTTCATTTAATGATATTAATATACTTATTTTTTATGTAATTTTTATGTTGAATTCGGTTCTCTTTATGTGCTCCATTATCTTGGTCTTGTACCAAACTACATACTTCAAAAGAACATAGCTTAATAATAATAATGTGATTGCTATAGCCCATAAGAAAGAACATTCTTTCTTTCTTGCTTTCTTTCTTTATTTCCTGCTTTTTATTACTTTTGTTCTTTCTTTCTTTCTTTCGCTCATTCATTGTTTCTTTCTTTCTTTGTGACACTGAGGCCATGAAGTGGTTAAATATTAATTGTGAGCAGCAAAGGGTTAAGCCTAAAATAGAATATAAGCTGAAGATAGAGATAGAGAAAGAGAGAGAGAGAGAGAGACAGACAGACAGACAGACATTTTCCTTGGTGAAAATGGGGCCATCTGGATTTCTTCTCTCCTAAATTTTTTCTATTGAGAGTCTGGCATGCGGACGAAAACAGATGTGAAGAAATAGTTTTATCTCTTCTTTGAGAAATTAAGAAGACACATATCATTAACGAGAAGAGAGACAGACAGGGCTTATATTTTATAGTTGCCAAAAAGAAATTGGGACATTTAAATAAAGAACAATCCTTGTTTGCGGGTCAAAGTTATGAAAACGGATCCTGTTGTTGACGAGCAGATGATCTGGTTTATGTTTTCGCTAGACTGAGATAAGCCCAGGAATGGAGAAATAATTTTATCTCTTCCTCAAGAAATCAAGAGAATTAAAATTAATGACTAGAATAAGACTATACTCTTTTACCCACACGCTTTGAAAATTAGAATTGTCACAAAGACAGTTATGTCTGCCCTGGGAGGTAGGCTGAGGTTGAATACTAAGAAAGAAAGAGGAAAAGGAAAAGTTTATTGCCACCTGTGAGGAGTGGAAGTGTGAGATGTAAAGTGAAGCAGGTGGGAATTTAGTGGAAGAGTAATCCCTGTAACAACTCCCAAAAAGGTGGATAATTCTCCAAATTTGGAAAGTTGATTAAGAAAGCAGAAATAGGGAACAAAGAACCCTTATTGAGATTAATGTGAAAATTGAAGAATCATCGACTCCCCAGTTTTGGGCCGAAATGCAGATAGCTCTGAGAGCTTGAGGACCTGGGCTGCGAATCCTGCATCAAGTGCCTCTGGAATCCCCATCAGCTACCACCAGATTTCCTGATTCTGAAGAACTTTGAACCCCAAATATTAGGCAAGATACAGTGTCACTAAAGAGATAGATGCAGGAATGGTTAATTTTTGTTGTACCAAGAACTATATAAACAAATTGAAGATTAACCTTATAAATCTGATATTTCTTCCCTTAATGTAGCACCCACCACAGCTCGAACTAGTGCTGTGGTTACTACAACATTCGATCTTCCACTGCTCTGAGATCAAGAACACAACGTGGGCAGAATTGCTGTGGATCAAAGCAACCAACAACCAGCTTGGACAAGCGTCAACATTGACGAGCTCAGAGTTAACCCTGTGGTTAAAACTTCGTCCTAAGACCCTGAGGACCAGACCACTAAATGTGGTTACACCATCAGTTGTAGGCAGAAGTTCTGCCTATTTCTTTTTATATATGTTCTTTCTTTCTTTCTCATTCCTGCTTATTTCTTTTTGTACATATATATATATATATATGTTTCTTTCTTTCTTTCTTTCTTTCTTTCTATTTCTTTTTATATATGTTTCTTTCTCATTCCTGCCTATTTCTTTTTGTATATATATATATATATATATATATATTTTTCTTTCTTTCTTTCTTTCTGCCTATTTCTTTTTATATATGTTTCTTTCTTTCTTTCTTTCTTTCTTTCTTTCTTTCTTTCTTTCTGCCTATTTCTTTTTTATATATTTTCTTTCTTTCTTTCTTTCTCATTCCTGCCTATTTCTTTTTGTATATATATATATATATATATATATATATATATATATATATATATTTCTTTCTTTCTTTCTTTCTTTCTTTCTATTTCTTTTTATATATGTTTCTTTCTTTCTTATTCCTGCCTATTTCTTTTTGTATATATATATATATATATATATATATATATATAATAAAAAGGCTTAAACACTAATATTCCATGGTCATAATTTATTCCATTGGAATCGTAAATACGATCCAAAATTTTCCACTAATATTATCTATCTATATATATATATATATATATATGTTTCTTTTTTTCTTTCTTTCTTTCTTTCTTTCTTTCTGCCTATTTCTTTTTGTATATGTTTCTTTCTTTCTTTTTCATTCCTGCCCATTTTTTTTGTATATATATATATATATATATATATATATATATATATGTTTCTTTCTTTCTTTCTTTCTTTCTTTCTTTCTTTCTTTCTTTCTTTCTTATTCCTGCCCATTTCTTTTTTTGTATATATATATATATATATGTTTCTTTCTTTCTTTCTTTCTTTTCCATCACTGTCATAAACGTTCTATCACAAAGTCAATTTCCTCAAGCACTACTTACTCATTATACTTGTTTCTCTGATTCCTGTCTGACCAGGATATGAGACCAAATGACCAAAAATAAGTAACAAATCAAATTTACCAATTAATCCTCCATGTTTTATCTGAGGCCAACACTCATTAAGAAAGATGAATTCTGATTGGCCAATAATTAAATCGCTACATTCTGCCAATGAAAAAACAGATTAATATACATATATTCTCCTTTTGGAGATATTCAATCTTTCTAAGAATAGCAAATCAAAAACCATCAACAATTAATGGTGAAATCTTTTATAGATATTTTATCAGGATCACCCAGAATTGCCTGGAATCAATGACATTCTACATATAATAGTCTCTTTTCTGCTAGTAGTGTTTTCATTAATTCCTGACCATGGACAATCCCTTTCTTCCTTATTTTCAATGGATTTCTATAGTAAAATCATTAGCAATACATTTCCATTATAAATATAATAGACCAATTCTGTCAGTAATGCTTGCATTCATTCCTGACCACTGACAATCCCTTTCTTCCTCATTTTCAATGCATTCCTATAGTAAAATCATTAGCAATGTGTTTACATTATACATATAATAGTCCTATTCTATCTGACCAGGGACAATCTATTTCTTTTTTATTTTTAATGCATTCTATAGTAAAATCATTAGTAATGCATTTATATATTAACATAATTTGCCAATTATTTCTGTAGTAAAATAATTTCCAGTAAATTCTTGTAAGTGCTTTTAGTAATTGCTATATATGCAGTTACTTAATTGATTTATAGTGTTGTTAGATTTAATAAATCCTACCTGTGATATCACAGATATTACAGATTAAAAATTGTAAAATTTCACAGATTAAATATTGTAAAATTTCTTAGATGAAAAGTTAAAAAATTCACTGCTTTTTGCTTTTTCAATATTCACTGATCTGACATATTTGTCCCAGCATCCATGTCATTTTTTAAAAAATAATCTACAAAGGCATTTCTTAGAATTACTGTGGCAATAGAATAAGCCCATCCCATCTCCCCTCTGGCTTGTAACCATCCATCACTCTAGTTCTAAAGCTGAATTAATCAAATAAAGCTTTATAAACTTCTACTTAGAGTTGTTGCTAAATCAACTACTTTATCTCATTCTCCTTAATCTCATCCACAGTCTTTTAAAAATAAGCCAGCAGTCACAGCAAGCCAAATCTGGAGTGGGAGTGTGTGAAGATTTATAACAAAATGACAAGAGCAGAAGATGAGAGATGGAAAATATGGTAGCCTATTTAGTAAAGGCATTGTCCATGAAAGATGTGCTACTACTAATTTAGTCCATCTTTCTAGTGTTAAATTCATATTTTTAAATGAAGACCAGCGACATTGATTACAAACCTCCAAGTCCTGTTCTGTATTGTCACTGCAGACGACCCAATCATTCATTTTGCAATAAAATAACTTTTCATTGATCAATCATGAATGACAGGAGAAATGCAAAAAGAAAATATATATTTTGCAGCAAATTACACAGCACTTATTTTAATTAACTGTGTTACTTAGAACGATTACTTCTCTACTTAAAACGATTACTTTGCTACTTTGTAAAACTGTAAAACTGATTGATTTTTTTTTAAGCATTTCACCCCAAGCAAGGTGGGAGTGCCACTAGTATGCAGGAGGTTACAGAAAGTGAAAGTGAAAGTGACAGAAAAGACTGGAGGGATTGAGGAAAGGATAAAAGATGAACGGGGTTCAAGATAACAGAAGATGGTGATTGACATTGCATTTAAATTTCTGAAGATTGTAGTTATCAGGGAAGCAAATAAGCAGAAAGGAGTTCCACTGTCAGGAAGTGTGAGAAAATAATCTGTTGGAGTAGAAGAAGTGGTTATATTTAACTATTTTAACAGTAAAAGTGTTAGGGTTAGTGCATTACTTGAATTAGTGATTTTTGCAACTTATAAAATGGGTTGGAAACATTAAATTGATTAACAAAAAACTTGAAATGATGCAAATTTATTATTATTTATTATGGATTTAAATTAAATTTAATTTAACAATTCACCAACATTTTGGCATGACATGCATACCAAACATTTTGTCGTTCACCAATGATTTGTCTAACTCTAATCCACCAATGTCTGTCTATATTTCTGAGATGAGGTATTATGTACATTATTTACATTATTCAGACTATTGTCCTCATCTGTGTCGCCATATTTATTACAATGTTTCGGCCCTTCAGTATCTGTTTATATTTCTGAGATGAGGTATTATATACATTATTTACATGATTCGGAATTATTGTTTTTTCATCTTTGTCACCATAAATTTAAGATTTCGTCCCTTCAGTATCTGTTTATATTTCTGAGATGAGGTATTATGTGCATTATTTACATTATTTGGACTATTGTCCTCATCTTTGTCACCATATTTATTACAACATTTTGGCCATTGTATGCTCCAGCCTTCTTCAGGTGGTTGGAATGTTGAACTGAACCCTTTATTTCGTTCATTGGGGTAGACTGTTCTAGTTCCACGTGCCATGTTTAACTCATCTATGTCATTCCTTTATTATACTGTTTGTGTCTAACACATGGCACAGTGGATAAAGGTGTTGGTTAGATTCAGTGACAGGACCCAAAGAGTGTGAGTTCAATACCTGGTTAAGGCAGTGGAGAACTTTCAGAGGGTAATTAACAGGAGATAACTGATAACTGATATCCATTAAACATGGCACATGGAACTAGAATAGTCTACCCCAGTGAGTGAAATAAAGGGTTCAGTTGAAGAAGGTCAGAGTGCACAACGTCTGAAATGTTGTAATAAATATGGCAACAAAGATGAGGACAATAGTCCGAATAATGTAAATAGTGTACATAATACCTCATCTCAGAAATATAGACAGATACTGAAAGGCCAAAACTTTGTGATAAATATGGCAAAAAAGATGAGGACAATAGTCCGAATAATGTAAATAGTGTACATAATACCTCATCTCAGAAATATAGACAGATACTGAAGGGCCGAAATGTTGTGATAAATATGGCAACAAAGATGAGGACAATAGTCTGAATAATGTAAATAATGCTCTAATCCACCAGTCTACCATGATATCCTGCAAAACTACCATCAAAATTTATTCCTCAAAATGCCATGGTTTTTGCAGCCATAATGCATTTTTTTTTTAATTAGCAAATGTTTGCCTGAAGATGATGGAAATGACATTGAATATCCATTTGAGAAAAGTTCACTGCCATTTCTATCTCACCTCCATCATTGTCATCATCATGATCATCGCCAACAGTCCCTGGACAGCTTCAGTTGTCAGGTGGGGGTGGGGACAGAAGAAACAAACTTTGATTCTTCTTCCCCATAATTTGATCAGTCAGCTTTCAGATAGCTCAGTGGTACCCATCTGCTCTTCAAGATTGGAATGTTTCATTTGTAGAAAAAGGGTTGTAAGGTAGAAAAGAATTACTCACCTACAAAACCGTGTAGACGCTTTTGAACTCTATCAAACCTGGAATGTTGAGAATGAAATGAACAGAGAATATGAGGACTGAGGAATGTTTTTTTTAAAAAATCATTTTGCCCCAACCAAGTCAATAAAGCCACTAAAACATGATAGGTTACTATGAAAAAATATGATAAGAAAAAAAAACATTATTAAGGAGAGAGAAAAAAAATAAAAGAAGAGGAATCAAGAAGACAGAAGATAATGATTGATATTCCATTTAAATTTTAATTGTTTCTCTCCAAGCAAGGCAATAAAGCCACTAAGATGCAAGGGGTTACTGAGCATGAGAGAATATAAGAAGAAAAAAAGAAAACATTATTAAGGAGAGAGAAAAAATAAAAGAAGAGGAATTAAGAAGACAGAAGATAATGATTGATATTGCATTTAAATTTTTGAAGATTAAAGTTGACTGGAAAGCAAGAAGTCAAAAGAGAGTTGCACAAGGAAGAAGTGTGATAAAAGAAACTGTTAGCATAGAACTTATGGCTGCATCCAACAATTTCAACTATAAAATGAAATGATAAGACCTTGCCATCAATCTGGTACTGCACTTAAGTTCGGATAGATAGATAGATAGATAGATAGATAATGAACAGATCATGATAGATAGATAGATAGGAACAGATCACAATATGGATAAATAGGAACAGATTGAGATAGATTTTTTATCATTTCTCCCGCAAGCAATGTAATAAGGCCACTAGGACTCAAGAAGTTATTGAGTGTGAGAGAATAGGAGAAAAATATACTATTCAAAAGAGAGGACAATAAAAGAACAAAAAGACAGAAGACAATGATTGTGTGGCGGACATGAGACAGAACCTGGGACGAGCACAACTGGTCGCGACTTGCCTTGTCCCCCAGCAAAAAGAGCCCGTATTTGCTTAGCATGTAAAGCTACTGCAGTTGAAATGAGGGAGAGAAAAAAAGCACTTACCGCTCTGACGTAATCCATCCTCGGCCAGATAACATAAAAAGAATGAGGGGGGACTTGCATCGCATTTTTATGCAATAACGATGCAATGCATTATGGGACATGGACGCAATGAATTATGGGACATGGACGCAATGAATTATGGGATCACATAGACGCAAGGGATTATGGGTACATGAACAAATATAAAAACAACTACTTTTTTTCCAAGTCGGGGGAGTTCTTCGAGGGACGTTCACGGTTGACGGCTAGAAAAACAGTTAGTGATTTTGAGACAGAACTCAAGAAGGAACGACTCAAGTTTGAAATACCAGTTGGGAGAGCTTGAATTTACTCGCTGGTTACTGTTTTCTTCATTCGCCTCAAAGCTATTTCCATTGATTCTTCAAAATGGAAGGCAAAGTCTTTGACGTTAGAATTCATCATGGCCCCAACGGATATGCCCATTGTTGAATGGATAGAAAATGATGGAATTGGTCTGCAACTTTGTTATGGACAAGATCGAGGCATCTTGCCTTTACGACTTCGAGCATGCCCTTGCTGTATATAGACAACTCAGTGGAGATTAAACGGGCCCTTATGACTGCATACGCGACTGAAAATTTAATGCGTTCGACCAATTTATGGGAAAAGGAACTTCGCCCAGGGAAGAGGATGAATTCCTGGCTGAAATGCATCGTTTGGCGCGGCTAGTAGGAGAACCGCTACCTGATCGGTGGATGGCATGAGTGCATTTGTGTTTTCATGTTAGGCAGCTTCTCAAAGCCTTCCAGGATGGACGACATGAATCTAGAACAGATTCTGACCCGAGCAAAAGATTATGACGGATGACGAAGGGTGCCAGGTACCGCCACATCCGTAGAGCCAACTGCGCTCAGAAGCTGAGGTTCCCCCTGCCAAACCTGTTAGCAGAACGATTACCTGCTAAAGTGCTCTGGACCCAACCATATGGCGAAGAATTGTACACAAGGACGTCAGGAGAGGTCAAACAGAACGCAGAGGTCTGGTCGCGACAAGCGGTGTTTTTCGATGCAACGGCATCGGACACATTTTCCTCAGAATGCCAGGGAAATGCCCAAGGGGAAACTGTCAGCGCCAGCCTTCTCCCCGAACAAAGTAAAATTAACTGGAAGCTACCCACCGTACAAGTATTTGTAGATGGAAGAGTGCACAGCTCTAGTGGATTTTGGATGCTCACAGACTCTGGTGAGCAAAACTGTGTGTCGCTGCTGGAAGCAGGAAGAGGTGGGAGTGTTGAAACCGACGGGAAACCCTGAAGTGCCGTGGATACGGTAAAAAATTAAGTTGGGCGTCGAGCATATTCAGCCCGTGACTGTTGAGGTTCTGGTCGTGGAAGGGCAGTTGCTGGATTCGATCTTCTTCTCGGGATTGATGCAATCAAAGTGCTCGGAGGTGTTTACCAATACCGAATCAGGCGAAGCTCGTTTCGGAAACCTGAACACATGTGCCGCCATTGTTATCAACAAGCCTGACTTTAGACGTTTAACCCGAAAGGGCTTAATTGGACTGCATTGTGGAAGTCTGGTCATTCACCTAGCAAGTTGGTCAATAAAGTACAGGAGTACACAGTAACCTGGCCGTCCGGGATGCATACGATGAAGAACTAGCACGATGGCAGCGAGATGGATGGCTACTGCCATAAGAGCTGAGAAAGTTGTTTGGCCCAACAAAGGATTAATTCCCTTAATGGCGGTCGTACAAGAACACAAACAGAAGGTCAACCGGTACTTATCAGGAGTTGAACGGCTTTGTAGACGCATTCACGGCTGACGCATTGTGTGTCGCGCAGAAATTACGAAATGGCGACGACAAAAAGCTGAAATCACTGTTGGATTTGAAAATGCGTAATACAGATTCACATTGACAAATCGCTATAAAACAGTGGTCATTAAGGGCAAGCGTTTTTGCCTTACGCGTTTTGGTTTTACCCTGAATGTGGCCTCTTGTCATCGAAGAGTGATCGACATGATAACGTCCCAGGATCATTAAGAGTGCCACGTCAAATAAATTTCGACGATATCTTCAAAATGAAAATTTCTGCAGCGCAGTGTAAGACAGCACTTTGCAGATTACGGGCTATTAAAAGATCCAATTGAGAGATCGGAACTAAGGTCCCTGGTCTGAAGTCTGGGAAAAAGTTTCGATGGAAATATTTTTACGGGAGGTCAAGTTCCAGAAATTGCTCAAAATGTGACCCGCCGAAATTTTCCTTGTGCAGGGGAAATTGTGGGTCATTTCCTGTGTGCGGTTGGCCATTGGTAATAATGTTTTATTAAGCGTTATGCAAGCACACTAGAAATGATGGGACGACAGATAAAGATGCCCCCTTGGACGTATGCAAGGAACAATCAGATCCTGTCGGCGGAGACTGGTGTTGAACGGCAATGAAATGACAGTTTGGGTGGATGCAAATGCTCCGTGGCCTCCAGGATTATCACTAGAGGTGAATGGGAGCATCATGGAAATGCTTGCTGGTTGCGTCCAACCCCGATGCCAAACAGTTTAATCTTGCTGAGAATGATGCGGTGATCAGGGCGTGAATCTTGCCCTGCAGTGGCAGGCACCAGTTATGCATGTGGTCACCGATTCAGCATTGCATCGGTGGGTGTCTGACACCCTGAAAAGGAAAAACACGAAGGCAGAGGTGAAATGCTGATGAGGCGGCGGATAGAGACATAAAGCGAGCTTTGGTGGAGGAGACGCACTGACTATGACCTGGCGTTGGTGAAATCTTGTCAGAACCGCGATGACAGCCTCACCAGAGTGCCGCAATGCTGGTTGCTGCAACAAGAAAGGAGGAGAACCGGTTATTGCAAGTGAGTTGTGTTGTAAAAAACAAGCCAGTTGAACAAACGTTTGACCCAATCCACCAGCAGAAGGCACCCAGGTTAAAAAAGAACAATGTACTTTGCTGGGACTGTAGATCCAACGGTGTCTAAGGAACTGGTAAAATCTGTCGTTAGAACCTGTGAAGATATAAATCGATCGATCCAGCACCAGTGCATTGGAAGAAAGGAAATTTGAGTGTGAAAAAAACTGGAGCAGGTTAGCAATGGACGTAACCCATTGCAATGGTAGCCATTTTCTTACGCTCATTGACTTAGTGGTCCCTCCTGTTTTGCAGTATGGCGGCCACTGAGACGGCAAGACTCTGCTGGTGTCATTCGTCAAACATACAGTCTTCTAACGAGGCCCACCGACCGAAATACTGACTGACAATGACACCACGTTCATTGCAGACAATTTAATGAATTTGTAAACAGCTGGGGCGTGCATTTAGGTTCCAGTGCTTATGCCGTCTGGAAATGGCATTGTGGAACGCAACCACAGAAAAAATAAAACCATAGCGGCCAGGAAAAAATTGTTCAGTCTTGGAAGCGGTTTACTGGCATTCACACCCTAATATACCTTTCACCTTCCAAAACACCGGCTGATGTACTGCACAAATACCACGTCCGGGTGAGAGGCAACATACGACATGAATCACAAATAACCGAATGGGAATACAAGGAAGGGACATTGTCTGGGTTAAGACTCCATGGTAAATGCATGACCAAATTTGGAACCGGACGTGTGACCGAGGTGGTGAGTCAGCAGTCAGTCTTGGTCGATGGAACGCCTCGTCATTTTAGAGACCTACGCCTTTTTTTGGGCTCAATCCCCACAACTGACAAAGAAGACAAGGAGGATAGTGAACAGCCAATATACATAGAGTTGGATTCAACAACCAATCACTCCGATAGCGAAAGTTTGCCAATATATCAGGACGTGTCTAATGAGAGCTCCTCTGATGAAAAAGCCAATCCCCTTCGGAGGAGCACCCAGAACAAAAGACCGTATCCTCACTGTCATCTGTGTGATCAAGATCATCAGGGAGTGTGGCGGACATGAGACAGAACCTGGGACGAGAGCACAACTGGTCGCGACTTTGCCTTGTCCCCACCAAAAAAGAGCCCGTATTTGCTTAGCATGTAAAAGCTACTGCAGTTGAAATGAGGAGGAGAAAAAAGCACTTACCGACCTGACGTAATCCATCCTCGGCCAGATAACATAAAAGAATGAGGGGACTGGCATTGCATTTTTTATCAATAACGATGCAATGCATTATAAAAATGCAATGGACGCAATGAATTATGGGATCACAGGAAGACGCAAGGGATTATGGGTACATGAACAACTATAAAAACAACTACTTTTTTCCAAGTCGGGGAGTTCTTCGAGGGACGTTCACGGTTGACGGCTAGAACGGGCAGTTAGTGTGATTTGGAGACAGAACTCAGGAAGGAACGACTCAAGTTTGAAATACCAGTTGGGAGAGCTTGAATTTACTCGCTGGTTACTGTTTTCTTCATTCGCCTCAGATTAAAGCAAAAAGAGTTCCACCAGCAAAAAAATGATGATTTTTTCAGAAACTGTTAGCATAGAACTTACAGAACATCTAGCCATTTTTGACTGTAAAATGATGAGATTTTTTGCAAATTTTACTGTGCTTTTTCATGAAGGGATGTACCATAGGGGAACTTCATCATAACAATTGGAATGAAAGATTTCTAGAAAAGGCACAGGGAAACTGATTATGATGGTGTATAACATGACTGAAGCCAAGATGCCAGAAAACCAATGGCTTGCAGATTCTTTTTAATTTTTATCAATCTTTTGCTATATCTTCCTAGAACCAGGAT